>CM028377.1:13497809-13665392 GCA_013146195.2 Codonopsis lanceolata
AAGGATGGCCTTAATGCTCGTGAAGACTTGGAAAATATGGGAATTAGGTCAGATTTGTACCCTGGTTGAACAAAATAATAAGATCTTCCTTCCACCTCCGCACAACATACGCACAAGCTCGGAGATGGAGACCTTTATTGGCGACTAAGAAATTTGAAGGTTCCGACGTACGCCAAATATTGCAAACTGCTTTTGCGCAGATGACAAGTTATTCGTCTCAAGTCCCATGATTACTATGTTTTAATGCAAATGTTATTGCCCGTCGATTGAGAGGAATTTTACCCAAAGGGCCAAGAAATGCGATATTTCGACTATGTTCATTTTTCAACAAAGAAGTCAAAGAGTGCTTGATATAGAAAAACTAGAAGTTGTTGAAGAAGAAATTGTTGAGACATTGTGCATCCTTGAAAGATATTTTCCTCCTTCCTTCTTCGACATTATGATTCACTTGCCAATACATTTAGGACGGAAACACGTTTGTGGACCAAATCAATATCATTGGATGTTTCCATTTGAAAGGTATTCCTATTCTATTCATTCATCAAACATTAATTTTCGCACTTTAGTAGTTTGTCTTCACCTTTTTATTCGATCTTTTTAGATTTATGAAGACATGCAAGGACTCTAGAAATCGTGCACGCCCCGGGATGTATATGTGAATGCTATCTTGTCAAGAGTGCATGAGATATTGCAATGAATATATCAAGAAAGCTAATGAAATTGGTGAAACACATAATCGTAATGAGGACTCTCAAGATGAAAAAATGTTCGAGGGACGATCGATTTCTAAAGGAGAGGCATACTATATTGTCTAATGAAGACATGCGAATGCTCATCGATATGTGTTGTTTAATACGGCGGAAGTGGAACCATATGAAGAGTAAGTTTAAGTTAAACAAAATTTGTCCAGCTTTCTTCGTCATGCTTATTTTTCACTCTTTCTTTCTTTTTAGATGCGTATGGAAGAATTGAAGAGGTTACATAATAATCTCTTATGAAGAACTTTCAAAGAAGCATTCGTAGACTTTTCTAATTGGTTTACTTAATAAGGTTTTTAACACTTTGGTTTATTTTATTACACAATAAATTAGTTTACATATTATGAATACACACATTCTTGTTTTGAATACATGTATAGGTTAAACTCGACATGACTACCGGTAATGTTTCTGATGTAATAAAGTGGCTTTCGTATGGACCTAGAAAGCAAGCACTCTCCTACTCGGGCTTTATTATAAATGGTCGTCGATTTCGCACGAAGGCCACTGAAAAGTCCACACAGAATAGTGGTGTTTCACTCAAGCAACTATTTATTCGATTAAATAGATCAGCGTCAATGACAATGAACAATCTAGTAGCAATACAATAGGTCATTATGGGATCTTGCGTGACATTATTGTGTTGGACTATCTTGTTTTCCAAATTCCTTTATTTAAGTGCGACTGGGCAAATATTTATCGTGGAGTCAAGGTTGAAGATGGATTTACATTAGTCAACTTTGACCAATTTCAAGATCAATTTAAAGGAGATCCTTTTATACTAGCAACACAAGCGTCCCAAGTGTTCTATTGGAGAGAAAGCAAAGTCTCCAATTGGCAAGTCGTAGTGAGGCCACCACCAAGAGGCTACCACGATTTGGAAATCTACGATGATGAGCCTAATGAGGATGATGAATCATCCTATAATCCACTAGATGCAACTTTGCTTGATATAACCATGGACGATCCAGATGGTAGTTGTGTAAGAGTGGGTTGCGACGAAATATTGGTAAAATTAATAAATGTTTCTTTATTATGAGTATATTGTTTTTTTTTTCGTGAGTATGTCATATATAATATTTAATATTTGAAATTTTTCTTGAACTAACAGGTGGATCTTTAGATACCTTGACCTCGATTTATCATCATCATTGCTATGGCGAATGAAAAGGCTGAAGTAAGACTTGACTAGATCTACTTAAACTTTCATATTCATGTTATCTACTTACCAAAAAAAATTGTGTGTACTAACTTCATATTTGATAATGAATTATGCAGGGTTCAAAACAAGGGAAGAAGCGCGCCAAACGATTAAATCTAACAGCCATTTCAATATCGCAACAACATGGAAATGAAGCCTTAAGGATTTCCGAAAGAGGCTCTAATCCCTCTCCCTCCCAAAATAATTCTACTGCCCAAAGAATGCCTTCTCATGGGCCTTCTATATCCAATGAAGTGCCTAATCAATCTATTGAAGAAGAGGAAAGACCGGGAAAGAGGACAAGAGGTCTTACAAAGATGAGAAAACTAGCCGTAACTCCTAATGATCTAGTAGAGATTGAATTTAATGGAAGAGGACAACCTATAGGTTTGCACTCCACGTGGTTATCTTCATACTTGGGTGCATTGGTACGAGACATGGTACCAGTCACTACTGATAGTTGGAGGAAAGTTAATGAAGGACTAAAGGATGATTTGTGGACATGTATTAAGGTAATAATTATATAGCTGGCTCAAGCTCAAACATAAATTGTCAAGTTCACATGTTATATAAATGATGTGATTTTCTTTTTTAAGGGGAGGTTCAAGATTGACGACTTATACAAGACGCTTTTTGTTCAAGTGATGGGCACACGTTGGAGAGAGTTTAAGTCAAGACTTATAGCATCACTTAGAGAAGCATCGAAATTCCCGGATAAGGAGTCTAGATATGTTGTCCTTAAACCAGATAACATAGAATCTCTTCAAGATTGGAACAATTTTATAGCACAGAAGCTATCTAATGAATTTGAGGTACATTGTGAGTTTGTATTTAAGGATTTTGTAATGTATGATTTGTTTAAAATTGAATTTTTGGTGTAGGTGAAGAGTAAAAAGTTTAAGGACATCAGGATAAAGAATCAAACCCCACACACAATGAGCAGGAAGGGGTATGCTCGACTTGAGGAAGAAATGGTAACTTTCTATGAATCGACTAATATATGGATGATTGTTTCTATATTATGTCTTGCAATTTTTATAATGTTTTATTTTTCAGAAAAAGGAGAGTCCAAATACAACTATAATAAGGAGAGAAGATGTTTGGTGTAAAGCACACACCAAAAAAAATGGGGAAATACCGACTACATTTATTGCTGATTGTGTGGTAAGTGTACATTTTCATTAAATGATCTATTTTCTAATTGTGTTTTACAGTTCTATATTTTAATACTTATTGTTTATAAAATTTCAAGAGTAAAATTCAAGAATTCAACTCATCACAAACCTCTCCTTCGCCATCATTACCTATAAGTGAAGATGCACTCTCTCATACCCTGGACCCGAACGAATGGGAGAGTTCGAGCGATGGGATTTGGAATCACCCCTTCTCAAGTAGGAGTCCACATGAGAGGTTCAAAGAACGTAGAAGCACTTCGTAACTGTGTTTTCAATTTGACGAATCAGTTGAATACTTACAAAATACCTGTGTTTCGTAGTTGACGAACTGTGGAGTTCCCGAAAAATCTAGTCATGCAGTAAGTGTTCTACCATAATCCTCATTGTTTTAGAGTTATTTTAAATTGTCATTTTAAATGTTAATATGTGTTTGTCCTCTAATTTGGCTTCAAAGGTTAATGGGAATGCTAACACACTCTCTCAAAGATTCACGGGGTAATGTGAATGAAAATACAACCACTCCACCTTCACAAAATGGTAGCTCCAACGCTCATGGTTGTACTAATTTAAATTCAAGAGTTGTTCCCATTAATGACGATGTTGGTCGTAAATGCAAACTATTCAATTGGCAAAAGATGGTTGTTGCATAAGCGAAAAGTTGCATCTACGATCCTCGATGCTTTGGTGCACCACGCTCCTTAGGAAAGGATGCTTGGAAAGTTTGGGTGGTTGTGGCATTAGATCCCAAGGCTTCACCGGTTAGGCCTAACTCACACATGTCGCCGATCGAGGATGCATTGGGAGTACAATCGCATGGCCTAAAGATCTCATCACTTTTGATTAATCTATGTTAAAGACTTATTTTGGACATTTATGTTCTCGGTCAAGAACAAGACATCCTGTTGATTTTGTATTCTATATATATAATTGCTTTTTAATGATGTATGCACCACTTAGATATAACTAACCCCTTTTAACTCCGCCAATGTAATTGCTATGTATAGCATTTCATTGCCGGTCCCAAGCCCTGATAAAGGAGGAGGGGGAAGGAGTTCACTTGTCTACAAAATCGTATAGTTGTTGTTTACTAAACAAGAACTATACGTATTTTGAGATCTCGTGCCAAGTCTTCCCGGCTAGCGTGGTTCCAAACATCGTTGGAGATGACGTGTTACATAAAAAGTCGTTGTCAATTAAAGAGAGCCTCTTTGGTTTCAAATGTAAGATTTATACCTTGCTATGTTTGCTATAGATGTCCTAGTCCCTCCGTCCTAGATTCAATTGTATGCTTACATTTTGTTTGGTCTCGCTTAATTTGTTTACTTCTACTCATCACAGAAAGATTGCTCCTGGTTTTGGCATTGGAGCACTGAAGAGTATCTGGTTCTATTTCATCTCTGCTTTTGCTCACACATTCTCGAATCTGCTTTTAACTGCTTATGTTTAACGCCACTAATCTCGTAAACCGCATGTTACGCGATTCACATTTATGCCTTCCTGCACCTCTGCTCAATCACAACCCGACATTACGTGATTCCATAACTTATAAAATCTATTCTCGAAAGGAAAAGTTTGTTTCTATTTCTGCTCGTTTATATATGTTTGAAATCCTGCTTGTTTACATTCACATATTTGAATTCCCCAGATTTCACATTCAAAGCCACAGATTATAACCCGATTCAAAATCGAATATACTTCAATCTGTTACTAGTGCACGCATTTATTCGACTCCCAACTTTGTTACCGCATTAAGGCACCTGCTTGTGACCTTAATGCTAATCTTAAAGCCCACACGTGTAAGAATCATCCGCTGGGTATTTGTGTGCTAATGCAAACTGACAACCCTCGCTGATTCTCAAACCAAGGAGACTTTGACAATTCACAAAGCGCTTTTGCTCCCAAATGTGAACTCTCACCGAGTTCATGAAGTTGTTCAAACAAATTACATTTTGATACTGCTTTGAAGTTAGGAAATGCTTCCCTGGTTCATTTTGTTTGGTAATTGATGGCTATTTTAATTTGGGATGTGGGATTTCTATACGATTTTCACGCTTTATTTTTCTATTTACTTTACTTTTTTAATCTTATTTTTATTGGTTGCATATTCATTATATTATTTGCAAGCTTTAATTTACTCGAAATTTCATCTTTCGCATGAAATTGTAGGTTTGGATGTCGAAAATTTCTTATGGTGGCTCGTAATTTCATTTACTGCCACACATTGCTTATATCTTTTACTTAGAATTTCTGAATAAATATTGTGCCTGGTGAGAATAGTACGCTCCCAAAGACATCGCACACCCGACTAATGTTTTCTACGCTAGCTTCCGATGTGAGCGGCATCCCATTATTATTGCAGGCCGGTGGTGTCAGAAGCCGCTTCGCCACTTACTGTGTTCAAGAAATAACCCGGTGCCTCATTAATTCCCTATTACGCTTTTTGGATTGCTAGACATCCGGAAGATAATTTTATATATTTATTTATATTTATGGGGTTAGGCATGGTAGCTGGACCGACACCATTACCGGCTATTGGTGTTCTTGTACGTGCTTCCGCCGCATTGATGGACTTGACTCCCTTTTCTCAATTGTGTATATACATCTCAATATGCAAATTCTTTGAAATAGTATGCTTTAACTTCTATTATTGGCATTCCCTGTTTAGAAAACCGGCCTTGGATTTTGTACTTTCTAAATTAAACATGGGTACCTACTTCTTTGGTCTATGATTCTCGGCTTAAAAACGTTGTTTGTCATTCCATTTGTACCAAGTTAACAGACAACCAATGATCCAACGGCATCACCAATTGCTAAGACTATTGAGATGCAACCACAACATGATTGATGACATCCACAATCATTGGAAGAAGGCTGAAGTTGTGAGAATCAAGTGCTTAGGAGTGCCCACCCTTGACATGGACAACATTTGTTTCCACCTCGAGGTCCGAACTATAAACATTCTGTTTCATTGTTTCAAATGTTCTACCTATGGTTCCATTCTTGTTGACCGATAGATAAATCTAGTGGAAAGATTATTTACCGACATATCAATATCCCGCTCGTATCGTGGTCGAAATTTTGTTAGATCTATCTGTTCGCTTGGCATACAGGGTTGGCGTGAACATCCCGATGGCACAAGTTGGTTCCTTTGTTCCTTGTGATAAAGCCGCATTTCTGTTCGGACCGTATTTTTGCTCGTGTTGGTGCCGCTGGACGCCAGTGAGTCTGTTATTCATGGATTTATTGGATACGACTAGTGCGCTTGTTTTGTTCTACCATATGTGATAATTAGGGATTCAAGTAATGAGGCTGAAGTTTGAGACATACTTTGAGTTATGCTAGAAGAATTTGAAATTGTGGACATGTGGACGCTTTCATATTGCAATTTGCTTTTGATGTTGTCCCGGAGGCATCTAGGTCCTTCGCTTCCTTTTAGATCTGTGGCTGGGATGGATATCCATGGTTGTACATGAATCAACCGCATCTCAAGTGGGGATCTTGGAGGATTATCCTTTTCCAAAAGGAAGGAGGGTGAATAAATAAGCAATTTGTCGCCTTTAATACCGACAAAAACTGGACCGAAACAAAATACCGATTATGCTACTTTAAAACATTGTTTTTGTGTCGGTCAAACTCACTTCTCATGTTATCCGCTTGTATTACGCCTAGGTTAAAGGATGGATCAACAAAGTGAAAATGAGGATGACAACTTGATTCATTGGATTCCATCCTCATTTCTCGCATGTATATATTTTCTCTGCACTTGCAATGTACGTAAAGAGATCTTGTATATGTTTCTTGATTGTTCTCGGTTTATTCACGTGGCTATCTTTACATATCTGCTTCAATTTAACTTTTATATAGTAGAGATTTTGCTTTAAATGTCAGAATTGTTGATGCCTTGCAAATATCTCGAGTTGTTTGTGAAAACCCAACAGATGCAGTAAATTTATTTATTTTTAATTCTTGGATAAGTTATTCATTTGGTCATGAACTGATGTTCATGTAATTGCACAACTCGAGAGGGGGCCCAAGGTGCATCTGAGGAAATTGTGGGGGGTTCAAAATTGGAACAAAATGCTATTAATTTTTTTTTGAAAAATAGAATTTACAACGTTTTTAAACGTTGTAAAGTCTATTACAACGCTAAACGTTGTAAAATGTTCTTTTACAACGGTTTTCAAACGTTGTAAAAGGCTTTTTTACAACCTTTTTTAAATGTTGTAAATGGCTTTTTTACAACGTTTTTAAACGTTGTAAAAGGCTTTTTAACAACGTTTTTTACACGTTGTAAAAGGTTTTTTTACAAGGTTTTTTAAACGTTGTGAAAGGATTTTTTACAACGTTTCTTAAACGTTGTAAAAGGCTTTTTTACAACGTTTTTTAAACGTTGTAAAAAAACCTTTTACAACGTTGTAAAAACGCCTTTTACAACGTTTAAAAAACGTTGTAAAAAAGCCTGGCCTTTTACAACATTGCCTAACACAACGTTTTACAAAACGTTGTAAAATGTCTATTACAACGTTGTTAAAGGCCTTTTTTGTTGTAGTGTCATATCATATCTTGAATCCATGTCAGTAGAGAGAACAATTGAACTTATTCGTCTTGCTGACAATGAACCACCAAATGACTAGGTTTGCAGTTGGGTCGAGCCAAAGACGTTAAACAAGTGCGATAGGTGGGAGGCAACCCACTATGATGAATGTTATTTGCTTTCGTAGTGTAATTTAAAATATGCTATTCTCCGTCTTATTTAATTTTGGAAATTTAATTTAAAAATTAAAAATGCCAAAATTCAAGTTTGGGGGAGAAAAGCATCGTAGTGTTGTATTTATATGTTACTAATATTTTAGTTTAGAGTTTGTGTAGAATTTTTAGAGTGCGGGAAAGAAACGGACCTAATGGAACGTAACGGAACATAACAGAAGGACCAAACTGCAAAACTGCCAAAAAGGTTGGAAGCAAAATAAGGCATGCATGTTCTGGAGACCTTGCAGACGCAAGGCTTAAGCACCCTTGCGGCTGCAAGGCCCTATTAAATGAAAGAAGCGTGACCGTCAGGCAGTACAACTGAATCTGTGCCAAGCATGACTGCCACCCTTGCGGACGCAAGGCATAAAGGACCTTGCGGCCGCAAGGTCCCCTTTTTAAGTATCAGACGGGCAGTAGCATAGATCACTCCGAAAATTCTCTTCTCTCTCAAAGCAGCAGCAGCAAGAACTCCTTCTCCCTCACAAAATCTGGTGAAGCTCTTCAAATCCGGCCAATCCAAGTCAAGGTTCCCCCTTCTTTAACTTTCATCCTCTATTTCCATCCTCATCTCACTCCCTCAAAGCTTGAAGAAGGTGTAGTCCCCATTTTTTCCGGGAAAGGCTTCTAAAATCCGGTAGTCTCTTCATCTTCCAAAGCTTGCAACTCCAAGTAACTCTCACCCTCTCATTTCAATTTTTGTCGTATTAAAAATATTTGCATGCTAGGGTGCTAGAGTTATTTTACGTAAAAATTAAATTTTTGCATGCTTTAGTGTTTAGGTTGCAATTTTAATTTTTAGAAAAGAGTAGATTTTTGCTTGTTAATTTTTTGTGCCCCAAAACCAAATGGCCCCCAAGCGTAGAAATACCAGCCCGTCCACTTCCCGCTCCCAAGAGGAGGAGCAAGATTATGATGTCCACCGCTTCATCTCTTTTGAGGCGTCTGAGAGCTACTCCAAGAAGCTCTCCAAGACCATAATCCTTGAAAGGGGATTTAAGGCTAGTGACCTTGGCCTCCACCAGAACTTTAAGAACCGTAGGTGGGGTCCTCTTATAGCTTCTCCGGACGCGGCCATTGTGGCCATTGTCCGTGAATTCTATGCCAATGGGCAAATTGGCATAGGCGGTAGTGTCTTAGAGACCGTTAGTGTTAGGGGTGTGGACGTTAGTTTTTCGTCCCAAGACATTAATGGTTGCTATAGCACCTCTAACTTTGCGAGTGGTGCCGACAACTACAGCCGCCACCTTTCTGGCTCTATCCCTCTCGAGGTGGTCAATGCGACCATCTCAACGCCCAGTGTGGTTTGGACCCAGAACCGAAACCCACCATTTGGTCCCCGCACTATGGAGGAGTCTTTCCTGACGAACACGGCCAGGGTCGTGTTCAAATTTATTAGCACCCGGCTCATGCCTTCCAGTCACCAGCACACGATGACTTGGGCTAAGGCAGTTTTGATCTTCACCATCTTGACCGTGGGTGGGTTCAGCCGATGTTGGCCCGATCAACGGCCAACTTCAGACCCTTATTAGAGGTAACACAAATGCGGGATTCGCGTTCCAACATTTGATTACCAGACTGTGTGATGAGGCTGGAGTCAGGTGGGCTCCAAATTCTGAGAGGATTAGGAAGGTGCCCGCCATTACTAGGGCATTATTGTTTGAGCATGCTCGCCATCCGCGAGAGAGAGTTCCTCATCAGGAGGAGCTTGAGGAGGAGGAGGATCCGTTGGAGGGAATCTCCAACATACTGGAGGAGGTTGTCCTCCAAAATGACATGTTGGGTCAACAGTTGGCACAAATGCGTGCCGACTAGACTGACCTTTTTGATTGGGTTAACCAAATGGGGCAGAATGTCTCCGCATATTTTGGGATGCCACCTGGCACAATCCCCGAATTTCGTCCTCATTCGTTATTTCCTCCCGACTCGCCATGAGTCGAGGCCCAAGTTTCTTCCTCTTTTGTTAGGTGGGCCTGCTATGTCCTTTTTATATTTGTCCTTCCCCATCAAGCCTCTCATATGTTCCTCAATTTTGGGGACAAAATAGAAATTAAGTTTGGGGGGGGGGGAATTCTAAGCCAAGAGTCTTAGCAGGTCCTAACCTAAGGAGGAGTGGAGTTTGGCTACGTTTTTAGGGTGGGGAAAAATTTCTTTTCCCTCTATCGTGTCTTCTCCTCACCCGTCTTTCTTGCTTTTTAATTTTTCTTATTTTCGAAAATGTTGCCTTGACCAGAATACTATAATATTTGGTTCTTGCGGGTTCTCATTATGGGGACCCATCATCAATTGTATCATCATCATCTCCAAATTTTATATATATATTTTTTTTTTATTCAAAAATTTTCTTCCTCGAGTCTTTTGTGTGGTAGTACTAGTCGATGAGAAGTTAATGCAATGAACCACATAACTTTTCCATAGATCCTTCTGGAATTTACTTGATTTTGTAAAAATTATTGATTTTCTCCAAATCTCTGTGCACCTACACCATTCATAATTATTGATTGATTTGAATAGTTTTATAAAGTTTATAGCACCCATTTCATTTAAGCAACAAGATATGCACAAGAATATGATGAATAGCTGTCCGAACATTATTGTTGCATTGAATTGTAACTTAGGGTCAATTGCATGATAAGTTAGATCCCTTGGATTTTTCTCACTAATATATCTCAAGCACACTTTCGAATCGTGTCTGCATGTTAGTCTCAATTGTCCCTACCATCTGTCTTAGCGAATGCTTATGTGAAATCTAGTGATGCTAAACATTCAACCCCACAATTCCCACAGTTGATATGATATTTTATGTGTCTTACTTGCTTTAAAAACTGCATGAGCATTTGACATTAAGAAATGATTTAGGCCATCTTTGGATCGTTTGAAGCATATATATTCCCTGACCTTTACTAAAAATATCCCTAGTGTCCCTTTTTTAGCCTAATTAAAAAGAATGGAGTGTGCTAAGCACACATTAAACCCCAATTCGACATCGTTTCTATTACCCACATTAACTTAACCCTAAAAGTCTATACAGCGTTTAGCCTACCCTTTGAGAGAGTAGGATGTGGGTGGGGAATTAATTTTATGGGACCATTTTTCAGTCAAGCAAGTTTTCTGAAGACTTCTTCTTCCCGTCGATAAAAAAATAATAAAAATAATAATAATAGATCGACGAAAAGTGAAACGGAAGAAGAAGAGTGCAAGAAGATTCAAATGAAAGCATAACTTTCAAAAGAAAATATATTAGAAAAATTATGCTGAGAAAAATGATGATATATTTTTAGTTTGATATATTGTACAAAACAAGTTTGGGGGGGGGAAGAAAAAGAAAAGAAAAAGAAAAAGAAAAAGGAAATACCCCCCACTTGTGGTCTTTGCAGGTCCTAACCTAAATTGGGAAAACTTCATGTTGCTTGGAAGTATTAGGGGTAAAAGGGTAGTCTTGCTCTCTCACTTTGAATTCCAATCCCTTTCCATCAAATCCCCCAACATCATGGCCTTACATTACAAGCTATTAAAGACTTAATGATCTTCTTGCCAATGCGTGTGTTTGTTTTCTTTGATAAGTAAGGTATGTAGAATTGATCTAACACTTCATATTCACATTATTCGCAAAGCTCACTATGTTAGCATAATCTTAGCTGTTACAAGCAATTGGGATAGGAGAGCATTGTATGTCATACATAGAAGTGCATGGGATGGATGTATAAGTTTTTAAAATCATTGGTGATCTCTCATTCTGTAATAGACCGGGTTTGGATGGTAGATCTCATACTTTATGATGCATTGGTTTTAATTAAATTATGATTTTCATATGAATGTGGTGCTTAGCTTAAAAAAACTATTTTAGTTAAGATATTCTCTAAGACTGGTGATCACACACACACGGAGAAATTAAGACTAGTAGCAATTTTGAGTATAATTCAGTTGGTTTTATGTGATTAGCCTCCACATATGTGGTGAGCATCAGACTGAGACTACTTTGGTATGCCATGCTATTATGACTTGAGGTTGAATCCAAAAAGATTTTTTGTTTTATTTTTAGTATAGTTTTTATTTGCTTTTGTATTTATTAGTTTTTGTATTTATCTGCATAGTCGAGTCACTCGTAAGAGTCTCCTTGAGTTTGTGGGTTTCTAGAGGAGTGTAAATATTGTCACCCTCCAAAAAGATTTTCGTTATTTTTGTTTAATTGCTTTTGTATTTATAAGTATTGTTTACTCGTGGACGAGCAAAGTTTAAGTTTGGGGGTATTTGATCGATGTATTTTATACGTCGATTTCATGTACTTTTATGACTTAAATTGAGCGATTCCACGAGGCTTTTGACTACTGATATGTGTTTTTCAGTTGTTTTATGAGTTTCAGGGTTTTAGGTGAAAGTATACGAATTATAAGGCTTTCTGGTGAATATTCCAAGAAAGGGCCAAAGTGTAAATTGAAGAATAAACGGCAAAGGTGAAGTCTGGAGACCTTGCGACCGCAAGGTAGGCAATGAGTTCAGACAGCAAGCCCCGGAGTATTGAAGACCCTTGCGGACGCAAGGGGGTAATGACCTTGCGGCCGCAAGGTAGGCAGAATCAACTTTTCAGAGGTTTTCAAGCTAGACTAAAATTCCTAAACCCCCTACAACTCCTTGGTATAAATAAAAGATGGTAGCCAAAGCTCAAGAACATCCAAGAAGTAGTTTTTAATAGTTCTTGCATAGGATTTAGAGTGTATAACATAATTAGTTGTTGTAATTACAAGTTTTGAAGATCGATCCATGTATTCTATCATCTCCATGTGCTGTTCATCTTCAAGGATGAACTAATCATCCATTAATCTAGGAGTTGGGAGGTAACTTGTATCGAATCTATGCTTTAATCTAACTTTTATTCATTCAATTCTTGTTGATTGTGGTGTTTATCAATCCCTCTATTATTTCACTTTGAACAAATGAATGTAATCGTGAATAATAAAGGCCTAGAGGTGCGGATAACTGCATGATCAATGTGCATATGTCGTACACTGGCTCACCATCATAATAAATTGAACCTATCGATGCACGAGAGTGATAAGTTAGAGTCAGGTTCCATATATGACCTAAGTGACATTTAGATCATATGTTCTTGTGCCTAGGATATAGAATGGATGAATTATTTGGAGATGGAGACTGAATGGTAATTCGACAGGCTATATCTATATTGTGTGAACGAACCCAAGAAATTGAATTATACTTTAATAAAATAAGTCATAGAGGAAATACAATTGAAACCCTAATCCTAGATTTCCCTCCACTATAAGATCTTCATAATCTGTAATTGCTGCTAAATTAGTTAACATTAGAATAATAATTAGTTTAGACTAAAATCAATATAAAAACCTCATTAGTTTAATAATTTGCTACTGATAATCGTGTTATTTGTGATCTTCTTGTCTCTGGGTTCGACCCTTGCTTCCCAAAACTATTCTACAATAGTATTGTCCACTTGTAAGGAAATAATTAAAATAAGACATCGATCAGTAGTCATCGATAAAAGTGAGAAAGTAGGAAGCTCCATGATGTGCCTTAACATTCATTGGTCCGCAAATGTTTGAATGGACTAACTCTAATGGACGTGTGGCTCTTTTTGCCTTACCAAAAGGCTTTCGGCAAGCTGTGGGTGCCCCGGAATCGCTCCCGCACCCCGCGCGCCCTTTTTTAGGGGTGCACGGCGTGCGGAAAGGACATCATGCTTTCCATTCCATCCTCCCTTGTTTAGGGGAGGACGAAATTAAAAATGCGGAAAGAGTGTTGTCAAAAAGCGCGTTGAACACGCCTCGGTCACCGAGTGAGCTTTGGTCCATTATGAGAGCTTTGGATTTTTCCGTATCTCACCCTCCCTTGTTTAGGGGAAAATAAGATACAGAAAACGCATCACCCTTTTCAGTCCTTATCTTCCCTTGTTTAGGGGAAAACGGAAAAGTGCAAAAAAAGGATGTTGCGAAGGCGCGTGAGAACACGCCCTGCCTCACTATGGACTTTTGAAAATTTGCCTTAGGTCATTATGAGTGCATTGGTTTTCTCCCTATCTCACCCTCCCTTGTTTAGGGGAAAACAAGATACAAAAAATGCATCATCCTTTTCATTCCCATCGTCCCTTGTTTAGGGGTTTACGAGAAAATGCAAAAAAAGGATGTTGCGAGCCTCACCATGACCTTAGGCTTATTTTGGATCGCTATGAGTGCATTGGGCTTCCCGTATCTCATCCTCCCTTGTTTAGGGGAAAACATGATACATAAAATGTTTCACCCTTTTATTCTCATCGTCCTTTGTTTAGGGAAAGACGGAAAAGTGCAAGAAAAGGATGTTGCGGGCCTCACTGTGATCCAAAATGTTTTAACATAGTCGCCATCTTTATTTTAAAGAGAAATAAAGAAAAACCAAAAATAACCAGAGTTTGTAAAAAAGGGGTTCGGAGGCTAAGTTACGAGGTGGGAAGGTGTTAGGCACCCAACTCGCCCTTTCGGTCTCAAAACAGTTTTTGACTAAAATATGTTTTTATTATATTTATTCGGTAAATAAAATAAAGCATTAAAAACAAATATATTCATGTCTACATTATTTACAGACTTGTAGCCGCCTCCTTCTAGTAATTACAAATACAAAAAATATTTGGCCATAATAATGGCTCTTTTTAATGCTATTTTCTATATAAATCCGGGCAGCATAACTGCTTATATTTTTTACATTGGGCCGGATGAAAGTAGCATTTTTATATAAAAACTCTTAAAGGTTTACCTTTAAGAACGTGAGATGTGATCGCTCTGTCCTTCTGGGAGAGGGAGTCTTTTGCTGCTGTTGCAATTTGGGTAGAATAACTGCTTCCGAAAGTTGCTTCCAGACACCATAAAACGAGTGGAGCAACTGCTTGCGATTTTGCTATTGTTTGCTTGCTTCTGGCGGAAATCGAGCAGAGCAACTGCTTGCTTCTAGCGGATTTAGCTTTTGAATTCGGGTAGAGAAACTGCTCTTTTTGAGATTTTTGGACCGAAGGAATAGGGTGGAAACCTAGCTAGAAGGCTAAAGCTCACTTTGACCGATTGGTTTTCGAGTTTGGAGGAGATTTTGCAGAGCTTCGAGGCTTATAGGAGAAGGGGGCTCTCTCTATCTCACGATCGCTCTCTACTGCGTAAAAATAATGTTGTGCGTATGAGTGAGAAAATTTCTCAACCCCCAATTCTGAAGCAGGGCACCTGTATTTATAGCTGAGAGGAGGGACTCGATCCCTCGACATTTGCAATTTTCTTTTGTGTTTCATCAGCTTGTACCGCGCGCTTGAGAGCTTGTACTAATTCTCAAATCGTAAAGCACTATTTGGGATTGGGTGCCGACCCCTTGGGATCTGGGCGCCGCGCCCTCTTTGAGTATGGGTGGCGCTTGGATTCAAACTTAGCCTCCTTTTTGACACTCTGACCCCTGCATTTCATTGTTTTACGCATCCTACTTTGTCTTTTGCATTTTTAAACCCTGTAACTTGACATTTGTTAAGTTTTAACAAGTCTTGATATCGCATGTCATGTTACATACCAGGGGGTACGAAATTGGGGTGTCTACACAAGCTTTTTCCTGCCAAACAAGATTCACACATGGGTAGGTTGATTTTGGTGAAGGACCCCAATAGGCCTTCTTTAGCCAATCTAGTCATCATATCTTTTCTTATATGTCCAAGCCTAGCATGCCATAACTCGAAATTAGAATCATCATAAACCATACAAAAAGAATAATTAACAGAAGAATTATGGGAATCCAACAAATTTAATTTAAAAAATTATCTAACAAAAAACCATGTCCCAAAATCTCATCACCAAAACAAATATCCAAGTGATCATCACTAAAATTAAAAGAATATCCATGTCCTAGCAATTGTACTACTGATAATAGATTATGTCGAATTCCAGGTGCATAAAGAACTTCATGAAGAGTCAATGTGCGTCCATTCCGCAATTGAAGTTGGTATGAGCCAACTCTTTTGACTTCAATAGACAAACTGTTTCCCATGAAAATTATTCTTGTACCCGCAAGAACTTTTCGATAATCTACAAATCCTTCTCGATCCCTAGTCACATGTTTTGTGGAGCCCGAGTCTACAATCCATACAGGGAGAGATTCGGCTAATATAACATGAGAGCAAACATAACTTTGCATGGAGATAGGATTAAGGGATACCTTCTTGTGCTCAAGATCACAAGTTCGAGCTAAATGACCCAAAGCACCACAATTGTAGCACTTCTTCTTAGCAATATTCTTTTTGCCTCTACGGCGTTTAGTGATCTTACTTAGTTTTAGTAGATTATGAGCTTGCCTTCCTTTAACTTGTTTCTTACATTGCCCATATGGCTTGCGTTGACCCGCAAGGGAAACAAGAGAAAGATCACAAGTTGCAACATTCATTGTGCGACTTGCATCATAGCACTTAGCCACAAGCTCATCTTTGTGATTTTGAGCTAGGGTAGAATTACCCAACTCTGGTTTAGTCATCACGGTATCTAAGTTCTCAAGAACCTCTTGCTCGTGTAGCAAGCACGTGATTTTTCTTTGCCAAACACTATAATTTGAGCAACACAATTTCTTATCCTTATTAAGGTCAGCGATTACATTCTTAGAAGTCATTTCACTACAATTTATTGCAAAAAATAAGACATTAGCATATATATTTTGATTCACTTTTGTTATAAAAAATCAATTACTAAATATAATCACATCATACACGTAAGGAGGGAAAATCCGCGAGGCTGGTAATCACAACCAAAGTATGCACAACGTGAAAATATTCATAAATTGATAATTTAAACAAAAGAACTAAGATGGAACAAATCTATCAAGCACAATCCGAACATTTCCATTAGGTTTCGGTACCGTCACTATGCTTGATAGCCAAATCGGGTATTCAACTATCCGAATAAACTTGACGTGCAACAGTTTCATGATTTCTTCTTTCACCTTTAGTGATCATTCAGGCTTAATTCTGCGAAGCTTTTGCTTAACTGGTTTAGCATCTGAGTATGTAGGAATTCAGTGTTTTACAATTGTTGGATCCAGCCCAGGCATGTCTTCGTAAGACCATGCGAAGACATCTGAAAACTCTCTAAGTAGACTGACCAATGTTGTTCTTTCTGCCCCTTGAAGGTAACTGCCGATCTTGACCTCTTTGATCTCACTGTTCAGCCCCAGATTGATAGTAGACAAGTCTTCTTCTGATGTCGCTGATCGGTGCTTTTCTCGTTGCTTGACCAACTTTGCGAGCTCAATTAGGTTTTCTTTATCTTTTTGGTCTATTTTGTTAAATAATTCATTATTAACTGGTTCGATTAATTCAGTTAATTCGTTTTTTAATGCACGTGCAACCAAGGAATACGCGAAGACATCGAGATTTTCATTATTAATTTATGGGGTTACATGGTTGGCTATTTTATTGAGGTCCTGGGGATTGAGGTCCTCAATTTTAGGAGGCGGGCTGGTAGGTGACCAGTCCGAGGAAAAGAGAGAAATATGGGGAAGGTTGTATCCGAAGCGATCCACCAATTCTGCTGTTGTCAGGAGCGATCCAGTAGTAGTATACCAGTTTTGCAGTGGTCTATCAGTAATAGCTACAAATTTTGCCGGGAGCTCAGGAATACTCGGAGTTTTTATAAGCATCTAATCACTTTCTCTCTTCCATGTATGCTTCTTTATGCTTTCGACTTTATTCTTTTGATGATGTCTTGAATGATATCTCTGAGCATGAAGCATGAGTCCGTAGTGTGTCCGCTGCATTGGTGATACCCGCAATATTGAGAATGATTCTAATAGGCCGGTGGTTTAAAATTTTGGAGTGGCTTGATCTTTCCTTGTGCTAACTGCTACCAATGTTTGGAAAATTATGGACTTGGGAGCGATTAATGTATCATATTGTCTTTTCTTTCTTGGATGTTCTTCAATACCCGTGTCTTTATCCGAGACTTTTATCTCCCCTTCCTCTTGCTCTTGATCGGGCTGATCTTTTAGAAGCATGCCGACTTTCGATGTTTCTTGTTTTGTTGGAGGTATTGGATTAACTTGTGTTTCATAAGTCGTATATTGAGTAGGATTTGTTGGACTTTCCCGTGGCCTTCTGTTCTCTTGTTGTTTCTTTTCCCTTGTAGTACTTGTCATGTCTTTAGCATTACTTTGGTTCCAAGTATCAATGGTTTTATACTATCCTCTGGGACCTTGTGTGTTTGATCTGGTTGACCATGTGCAAGAGATGCGTTGATCTTTGAAGGCCTTTGTTCTGTTTGAGTTTTGCATGGGAAGATCTTTTGGACCACTGTTATTGGTGCTTTAGGTTAAATAGGGTTTCCTTGCGGGTTTTTAGAGTTTTTAGGAGAGAAGGCCTTTGGAGGGATTTTCGAGGGAGTTTTATTAGTGTTTGGATGTAGAATGGTTTGTGGTAAGTGACCACTGGTAGTTGGGGGAATGACTTCTTGGGTAATTGGTTTGGTGTGTGGCTGAGGATTAATGTTTGGTGCAGGTTGACCACCATTAATTATATTGGTGTCTCGAGGGAAGGTATTTCCCATGGAAGTGAACAAATTGGTTTTTGGGAGAGATATTGAACTATCAGCTGTAGGCTATGAGCTCTTGGTTTGTTGAGGGAATTGGGTGAAGATTTCTACTAAACCTCTAAAAAGATTTCCTACTATTTGATTTGATGCTCTTTCTATATGGGTATCCAATTCTCATAACGAGGAAAAAGTATGTAAATAAACATTTGAGTTTAGCACTTTTAGAGTATGAAAAAACTTTTATGATAAAAACATGTAAAATCCCAAATTACTATGTATAGTAGAATAAGGTCGGTATGGTTTAATTTTTCAAAAATTATCAAACAATAAATGAAGAGTTAACAGACAGCAGTACAGAGAGGCTGGGAAGAACAATCGACTCAAATAAAAAGAAATATATGAATATATATATATATATATATATATATATATATATATTGTAATACCCCAAATTTTTCATTTAAAATAATAATAATAATAATAATATAATAGTAATAATAGTTATAAATTAAATGAAATGAATGGAAGAGAAAGAAATTCGGTTCTCTGTACCAAAAAAGAAAAGAGAGCGAATGTCAGCCGGAATATCAAGAGTCCAAATGAACTTGGGAAGAGAGGAGAGCACTACGGGAGAAGACCAAAAGACTGCTCATATTGAGTATAAAAGAGAACATATTTCCTCTAGTTGGGCTTTTGGCATAAACAAGAAACAAACAGAGAAAGAGAGTGAGTGAGAGAGAGACGACAGTGAGAGAAGGAGCACGGACAGAAAGTCGTCGGCGAGATCTCCAGTGGAAGGAATCGGCGACGACGCATCGAGTAATCGTTAGACGAAATCGCAAATCGTGATTGAAGGTAAGATACTGCTTCTTCTGTCTCTTAAATTGTCGTAGCATGATTCGTAGGTGAATTACGATTCCATATTTTATAGGTCGGATTTGGGATGATAATTAGAATTCTTTTTTCCATGTTGGGTTGAGTGAGATGAATGTTGCTAAGAGTGATAATAATAAAAGGAGAGAGTTGTCGGGCATTACCATGGTTGCCGAATTGGAAGAAAAGAAATGGAGGAGGGGAGTCGAACACTAAAATGGAGACAGAATAAAAATAGGAGAACGGAATGAATGGTATAAAAACGGGAGAGAGAGAAGATAGGCTAAAAGAGGGAGATGGGTTTCATGTATATGTGTGAGAGATGAAAGGACATGAGATAAGTAGATACATGGAGTAGAGTGCTTAGCTATAGATTAGGTTGTTGTTATATACGTTGGGTTCAATGAAAGAGTGATAGGGAGTATTTTTATTTTTTTTAATTATAAAATGAAAGAAAGAGAAATAGTAATAAATGGCAGGAGGAAGTTTGTCTGTAAGTGGTGTATGGATTGTTTGTACTATTTTTTTGATTAACAGGTAAGTCAAAGAGGAAAGGAAAGTAAAAAAAAAAATTATATATATACGTATAGTATTATAAAAGTGGAAGTCTTAATATACCACAAACAAAGAAAATATATTGGATTTGGTGTGGGATATTTTTAGAAGTGATTAATTATAGTTTAAATTTATTAATGTTATTTAAAAGTCCCTAAAGTCAAAATTATATTTTTTGTATTTTATTTAGATTCGGTTAAGCGTGGGTAGCGGTACTCTGTGCTCAAGATATTTTTTTAGCAGCATTACTAAGGTAAGGGATTATACCTCTTGTAGTCCTTATTTTTTTTATCCTCCGTTAGACTTCCAATCTATTTTATTGACATTGATATTCTTTTGAAACGTACGCCGACTTGGGTCGGTATTTGATTTGAATTCCGTCGATTGTACTTCTTTGAAAATCATAAATTGATTCACGTTTGACTTCAATTAATTATTTAATTTCATGTTAACTATTCTTCCTACATGAAATATATTATTGTTGCGATGCGAAATTTTGTGATGCATAATTTTTGTGATGCATGACTCTTGTAGTGAAATTTGATTATCGTTCCTTGAAATTCTACCATGATCATTTAAATGATTTTTATGACTATCGAATGCCACATAAAATGTGAGCATAATTATTGAATGATCAAACTTATCGAATACCACCTAGCTAGTGGTATATGGTTATCCGGATATACCAAACATGATCGAATTATCGATACTCTTCGGAGTAATTATTGAACTACTTATCGATACTCTTCGGAGTAAATATTTTAAAAATTGTTTTATGATCATGGGATTCTGTGAGTAATTTACTGTCTCCAATCGGTATGGGACGGTTGGTGACGGTTGATCACTCGAGTCGTTTTGTTGTTAAATTTTCATTTGACTTCCTTTTTATTTTGAATTGAAAATTTGATAAATTGCTTCCGCTTATCGATACTTGAACTGTGAACTTAGAAAATTGAAATTTATTCATATCTGATTTATTCTGGTCAACTCTTCCTTAGTAACCGGAGGGATTGTATATGATCTTACTGGGCATTGTTCGCTCACTCTTTTTCTTTCAAATTCTCCTTCTTCAGGCCGGTAATGAGTAGGAATTATGAGAAGACTTAACTCGGACAAACCATGACGACGGTTCCGAGAGATTTTGGATCTAGACATTATTTAAAATAAAGGATGACTTATTAAGAATGATTTACTTTTATTTAGCATCAAGTTTGTAGTAAATTTTATTGGGTTATTTGACTTGAGTTAAGGATGTTTGAAGGTTTATTTATTTTTGAGTTGAGAATATTTATGATTTTAAGATGTTATTGTAAGTGACGTTGTCAAATTGTGGGACCAAGGTGTTGGTACCGAGTTTGGGGCGTTACATATACATATATAACTATCTATATTACAATACAACTTGGATTGCACATATGCAATTGATAAATGCTAATGAGGGGTCGAGATCAATTCATTTACCGAGATCCTACGGTCTCAATTTCGTCTAGATTTCACATGTGCGAAGGGCGGTTGAGAAACCCCTACACACCCCTTCTCACACGTTCTCTCCACCTCCTCTCTTTGAATCGGTATAATTCCAACTGGTATTGTTGTCCTATTTAAGAATAATTATTTAAGAATAAAAATAATTATTTACAAAGTTAAGAAAAATACTAAAATTTTAAATTGAAAAATAGTCAATTTAAATCAATAGAAGTGATAATAATAATTTAAATTGAGTGTATAAAACATTCTTCCGATTTTTAATGTTGTTAAGAAGAGTGGATTCATCTTTTTTTGTTTAACCAATACAACTTGGATTGCACATGTGCAATTGATAAATGCTAATGAGGGGTCGAGATCAATTAATTTACCGAGATCCTACGGTCTCAATTTCGTCTAGATTTCACATGTGCGAAGGGCGGTTGAATGGCGGTTGAACGGCGGTTGAGAAACCCCTACACACCCCTTCTCACACGTTCTCTCTACCTCCTCTCTTTGAATCGGTATAATTCCAACTGGTATTGTTGTCCTATTTAAGAATAATTATTTAAGAATAAAAATAATTATTTACAAAGTTAAGAAAAATACTAAAATTTTAGTCAATTTAAATCAATAGAAGTGATAATAATAATTTAAATTGAGTGTATAAAACATTCTTCCGATTTTTAATGTTGTTAAGAAGGGTGGATTCATCTTTTTTTGTTTAACCATTTTTTTTAAAATGTCTAAAACACAATTTATTGAGTTTTTCTTTAGGTGGTTTGGGTTTTAAAATGGGTATTATCTTTTTTGAAAATTTTTTGGTTTAACTAAGAATATGTATAACCATTAAGACCACTCTAAAAGATAAAATGTTTTTATTTTATTTTTTAAAAATAAGAATAAGTAATAATATGTATAATTACTAATTTGGAATTCTTCCAATTTTTTACGTTCTTAATAATATGTATAAAATATAAAATACACTTTTCATTAAACACATAATCACTTTTTTATACCAACATAAAAAAGAGATATTAATTGTTTAGTGTCTATCTTCTATAATATAAAACATGTTACGCGGTTAAAAAAAAGTTAAAAAAATTAATACCCTTGGTGTACGTGTTAAAAAAAAGTTTATATTTTAACGAAAGATTATTAATTGTATACGGGCAAAGCTAACATGTTCTCTTCAAAATCTAACAAGGTATCGCCTATGTTTCCTTAAAAAAAATTACAAATAAATAAAATCTAACAAGGTACCGCATCTATTTTTTAAAATAAAATTACAAATAAATGTTTTAATTTTTTTCTCCACTGCTGACATCCTCCCCTACTCGCGCCGTGTCATAGGCACGCACAAAGACTAGTATTATATACTATAGCTATTGGTCTGGTCCAGTTCCAGAATAGATTTATAAGTTTCAAAATCAGGACCAAAGCAATTGACAGGTTCTACTAAAATTCAAAACTAAAACCAAACCTGTATATTGGTCCGTTCCAATTTTTACCCGCTCGGTTTGGTCATATTGGTCTGGTCCGATTTTGAAAAAATTGTGCTCATCCCTGCTTCTCCTTTGGTTATAGACTTGGTCTAGTTTTTTCCTTTTATGTTACTTCTCAAATAGTTTATAATTCAATTTTGAGATGTTTCATTAAAAGATACCACTTTTAAAAATTATGTCCACAATCTCATAACACTTTTCAACTTTAGCCTCCATGTGTGATAAAAAAAAATCTTGATTTTGCTCAAATATTTTTGTAATTATGACCAACTCTAATTACATTCCCTTAATTAATAGTATTTTCAAACATGCACTATTTTGGTGGAACATATGGAATATTTATTATCACGAAGGGAAGTTTGATATTTTGTAATCTCTCTATTTCTAATACTTTCTTTTTTGGTCAGTTTCGAAATAATTGTATTTTTTCAAAAAATTTCTTTTAAAAAAACATTTTTACCACTTTATTTTAGTTTTTCTACCTTGTTTAATTATGAGCACATGCATAAAGACATTAAAAGAAATAACACATTACCAAGGTTCTAAAATCACTATAAATAATATTAGGCGGGTCGAGAAATAAGACATAATATCGATTTTAATATATTTTATTATAACCTAATTATTAAACATAATTTTTTTTAAATTATACTAATACTAAATATCACCTAATAATTTAAAAGTAATAATTACAGTATGGTGTTCAATTTTAAAGGTAAAACTAGAAATTTAATATCATCTACGGTTCAAAATATTACAAAAATAGTCAACAGTTCAATTATCCATAGGTCCGTTGACAATTACAAATTTACAAAAATAATTTAATAATTTTAAATTGATATTTATTATTATTATTATTTTAAAAACCCAAAATGACATTATTTAGGGCCAAAATTTTTTAAAAACTAAAATATGAAAAATCAAGCCGCCTAGCCGATTTTTTCGCCGATTTGCAAATTTCTAGGCGTCTTTTTTAAACATTGCACATTACACCAATATTTATAGTCTTATTACCATTGTTACCACTAATGTGCCTTGAGAAACACATAATTGACTTTTCAACTTTGTCTTTTATAAAACAAGTTGTAACAATGGTGGTAAGACTAACATTATTATTATTCTTATTCATATTCATTTTTTTTTTCACATTTTCCGGTTCCACTTCGTTTTTGTTTCTTTTTTAATTTGAATTAGAAACAAAAACTCGTTTAATAACTGTTTCTATTTCTACGGATGAGTTTTTGCATAGGGTTTACGAAACATTTGCATTAGACAAATTTAGACTTGAGAATTTTTTGTGACTAAAGATCAAAAGTCGAATCTCATTTAACTTAGCCCTTTTGTATTTTGGACAAGAATCATTTCTTTTTATGAGAAACAAAAAAAAATCATTTTTAAAGTTTGGGGAATAATGAGAAGAAATAAAAACAGTTATCAAACACATTTGTATTTCTAATTTTAATAAAGAATTAGAAATAGAAACAAAAATTTTACGTCAAAAACTTGTGTAAAACGGTTTTATAAATATTTTTTATAAGATAAATTCTTTTTATCCGACCTACCGTGTATAATAGGTTGAGATTTGAGAAAATAAATGTCCGATCTCTACCAATATTGCAAACGAAATGTTTACCAGTATCATTAGATGAGAGTATGTACATCTCTACCTTTGCGGCTTTGCCTGCCCCATATAGAACGTAAATGCTTCAAAATTTGACTTTTTCGAGCATATTCATATTACTTTACATACATACTATTTAATTGGATATATATATATATATATATATATATATATATTAGAACGTAAATGCTTCAAAATTTGACTTTTTATTAGCATATTCATATTACATAATATTTAATTGGATATATATATATATATTAGGACGGAGCTCCATCCTCTTATTGCTTAACCCACCAATATACGGTGGATCGGATGCAGAGAATCCATCTTATAAAAAATTTCTGTAAGACCATTTTACATAAGTTTTTTCCTTAAAGTTTTAAATTATTTTGGCAATGATTGAAAATAAGAACTATGCCTGCCCCAAAATAAATGCTCTAAAATAATTATCTATCGATATAGGATTTCGAAAAACGTTTGTTCATATTTGACCAAAATTACTTTATTAATTATATTTAAATTAAATGTTATTAAAGGGTTTGTTGAAAGAAAATAAAAGAATATTAGTACAACTTAATTACAATAAATGATCTTAAATAAAAATAGATCGGTGTTTTTAAAACTTTATTTAATATGTGTGCAAATTGCATGATTATTTTTTTTCTTTCCAATAAATATCAGTCTTTAAATCATTCTACTTTTTTGCAATAAATCATTTAATTAGAAAGTACTAGTAATTAATAAGGACATGTTTGACTAAATGTGGATAATTTTTTCTTCATATTCTGTAACATTATTTATTTTGAGATAATTTTTTTTTTACAAAAATATCATTTATTTGAGGACGGATATCATAAAACATTATGTTAAGTATTTTCCTTTAAATGACATATATTAGTGAGATTGATCATTAAAATAAAATATTAAAATAAAAAAATTGGAATATATTTTTCTACTAAAAAGGAAATCAAGACAAATATATTCAAGAAAGAGCAGCAAAAACTCTCTAAAATCCACGAAAATCAATCAATTTTCTCTTTTTGAAATTTTCAGTTAAGCGTCAATTTCCACAGTGGTGTTTTCACTAAGATAGTGGGGTCCACTGAAGGAAAAATGGTTTCTTCTCCCACTTTCTGTCTTCGTCCGGCATTCTCCTCTTCATTCTCTTGCTGCTGACTCTTTCTTTTAAATTTCAAAAAAAAATTAAAAAATAATCCCAAGTTGTTGGATATTCAAGTTCAATTGGTGGGTAAGGGTAACAATACACTTTTGCTTCGGATTTGATTTGGTTGGTCTGGTCGCCATATGCGTGTTAATTGGGTTGCTTTAGTGGTAAGTTATGCAACCTTCCCATTTCTTCAATTTGATTGTTGTCTAAGTTTCTGAGTCAAAAATTTATGTAATCTTGGTTGATTTGCTATTGATATATTTGTGGGGTGGGGGGGGGGGTTGAAGGGTATATCTTTTACCGGAAAATCTGGGAACGGAAAATCGGCAAAGATTTCATTGACCCATTAGTCAACAGATCAATGACTATAAATTGGTCTGAATTATTAGTGGGGGTTTTTTTTTTTCTCTCTTTTTCAACTGGGTTTAGTCTTGATTTTTGCATTCCAGTCTTGAAAATTGATTTCTTGTTTTGACTCGTCAAGATTTGCGCGAGTGACTTTTCTGGATTTGGCACAGTTTCTAATTGGTTATTTCTTTTTTTTTTTTTGTACTTCTTTGATTCCGGCGATAAATTATGATCTTGATACTAGTATGTTAGTTTTGATCACTGGGAATTTTATTTGAATTTACAACTTCTAATTTCATGATTTGTGTATTTAGTGGCCAAGTTTTCTAGGATGTTCCAGAATTTGTTTTGTTTGATGGTTGTGATCTTTTCTACTGAATTACTGATGAATTCATTCATCAAGATTGAATCACATTGTGGATTTAAACTCAATATAGTGAATGATCCCAGAATTTAGTTTCTGAGGTATTTAATATGAAAAAAAAATAGATAAGAGAATTTCATTCTCCCATTATAGATTTTTTATCATTGGGAATTTGTTAGAATTTAGAAATTATAACTTTTAGTGGCCAAGTTTCTAGGGTGTTTTCTGACTTTGTTAGATGTAGTAGTATTGAATCTGGTAGGTTAGGCCTTCCCCGACCCAAGGAATTAGTGGTTGTGATCTTTTCTACTGATAAACTTGTTCATATAATCAGAATCAAATTGTGGATGCAAACTTATATATTTCATGTTTTAGTCCGTTAGGGAGCTATAACCTCTTTATTCAAACCTTACTAATCATTCTCTTGGATCTCCGACTTCGGAAGACTCTTTTAGTGTCTGTGAAGGGTTTAATTTGGTCATCTTCATTCTACTGATTACGATTTGCTCAATACAGTGCATGGCCCTTGACTTAGTTTCTAAGGTCTTTAATATGGAAAAAGTAGATAAGAGAATTTAATTCTTCCTGCCTAGTGTTGATCAGAGTTGGATTGAATAACAGGTTGCGAGAGTTTTGTGGAATGTGTAGCCGTGTCCTCTTTGTGGTGCACAGTCAAAAAAATACATGGGGAGTGAAAAACAAGAGAAAGAGCTTATGAAGTCAGATGGCTCAATTTTTCCATCAATGTCCTTCATCAGTCCTACTACTTCACTGGCAACAAGCATTAGCTCAGTGTCATCTTACAGTAAAGATTTCAACTCTCTCTCTCTGATTGTTTCAATTGCGCCAGCTGATGTTGTGTCTGATTTGTTTTCTTGTCTTCTAGGTGATTATTCCATTGATGCAGCCTCTAACGGCAGGTATGCTAAAACTCCCTCCTCCATCCCGAAGTAGGATTACTAAATGAGGACATGAATATGTTGATAACTTTGATGGAATGATAAAGTTATGAGCTTATGGGTTGTATTTTTTATTTTTGTTCTTGCTTGTCTATAGGGGTTATCAAGAAGGAAGCAGTGAGAATGGTCAAGAGGATCCCAGTCTTAAATTCAGGGAGCATTCATCAACTCAGGCAAATGGACTTTATGTATCCGACGGTTTGGTGGAAAACAAAATTGTAGAAGCTGAAAGTTTAGGAACTGATAATCTTCAAGCAGGAGTTAATGGTGTAGAGAGAGCTATTTTATCAGGTGATGAGGAGATAGATTCCCAGTTGTGGTTTCCCCCAGATCCCGAAGACCAAGAGGATGACGTGGAGGGCAGTGTGGCAAATTATGATGACGATGATGACGACGATGATTATGGGGATGGCATGAAGTGGAGCAGTCTAAGTAGCTTTGGAGAAGAAGGCAGGGGGAGCTACAGGTTTAAAGAGGAAAAGAGAAAAGCAATGGATGAGGTAATGAATGGAAAGTTTAAAACCCTTGTGGGCCAACTTCTTAAATCCATGGGCATTTCCTGTTCGGGAAATGATGGTGACAATTGGGTGGATAAAGTAACTTCCTTATCATGGGAAGCTGCTTCATTTGTGAAGCCTGATGCTTTTGAAGGGAAGGCAATGGATCCTTATGGTTATGTTAAAGTCAAATGTATTGCTACTGGTGCTCGAATCCAAAGGTCAATATCTTACTTGTGGATTTCTGTCATGTCTTAATTTGTATTCAACTTCTTACACATTTGTTTGACATGCACTTGGATCCATCCTTTTCTCGTACATTAATAAGATCTTATAAGCTTCGAAACCATTTTACAATTTTCAGGGATAGGGTCTTGTGTCCTAAGTACTTGAACCTTGTTCCACCATCCTACAATGTTGGGGGCTATATGAAATATCAATTATACTCCCTATGTTCCACCCAAAGAGTCTTGAAAAATCTAATTATTAAGGGATATATAACTAGTATTAAAGTTGGTTATAATTACAAAAATGCTCGAGCATAACCAATATGTTAATATCAAATGTAGAGGGTAAAGTTGAAGTGTTTTGATGAAGATGATAAACATAATTTTTTGAAAGTGGACCCTAAAGTGATACATCCCAAAATAGAATGGTGGACTCTTTGCCCGGAATGGAGGGAGTATATGTTTATTTCAAGTTGTTTTAACAAATTCTACTTTCTTCATTTGGGGATTTTGATTAAAGATGGAGAAAGCTGTTAACAGATCTTTTTTCACTACTGGCAGAATTTTTTGTGTTCGTCTGCTCCCCCTCCTCTTTCTCCCTTTCTCACTTTCTCACACTATTCCAACCAACACCAGCGTTTTGAAAGTTTAAGTTCATATTAATTCTGGAGCGAGAAAGTTTAAGTTTAAGTTTATATACCAACAAGCTGATGTGCTAATGCAATTTTAACTATCCAAACTGATGACTTGCTTTAAAATTGCAGTGAAGTTTTCAGGGGCTTGGTTTTCAAAAAGCATGCTGCTCACAAACACATGCCAACAAATTGCAGGAAACCTAAACTGTTGCTGATTAAGGGTGCACTTAGTGTCTCTTCAAATGGGTTGTCTTCTTTTGACTGTATGAATCAGGTAACATGATGAATAAAGCATACAATATCTGTTTAAGAATGAGTATTACTCATTGTAGCCATGTACTATATGCTAAAAACTAATACTATGCTGATCAGGAGAAGGATAGACTGGATTCTATCGTTGGGATGATAGAGAAGTGTCATCCAGATGTCGTTCTAGTGGAGAAAACTGTTTCCCGAGATATTCAAGAATCTATTCTTGCTAAAGGGATTACACTGGTCTTGGAAATGAAACTCCATCGCTTAGAGAGAGTTGCTCGATGTACAGGTTCACCAATCTTGTCCTCTGATAAATTGAATGACCAAAAGCTTAGACATTGCGATTCGTTCCATTTTGAAAAAATTGTTGAGGAACTTGCTGCTCTTCCGGAAGGTGGAAAGATGCCAAGTAAAACTTTGATGTTTCTCGAGGGGTGTCCCAAACGATTGGGTTGTACGGTGAGTGTAGCTTCCTTGTTTTTATAGATGTTGATTCATGGTTGTAGACTTGTTGTCCACTGATGATGTTTAGGTATAAAATTATGTGAAATTACTAGTTATGGAATATCAATAAGCCTCCTCAAGTAAGACTTACATTTTCACATTCTGTATCTTCTGTTGATTTGTTACCAATCTACAGTTATGCTATGACGTTTTAAGAGAGTTTGTTCTTTCACATTTCATAGTTTTATCGAGGATTTGCAATTGAACAGGTCCACGATATAGACTTGTCTTCCGTCAGAATAATTTGTTCGCCCAATTGGATATACTATAATACGACTATTGTGATATAGCTTTGTCATGCTGCCAGATGATTTGCAGAAGTGAACATGAAAAGGATAGATAATATCAAAAGAAAAAAAGAAAAAGAAGAAGGCAGTTGTAGCTTCCACAGTTAGTTTAATGTTTGATCCTTTTACCTAGCATCTAAAATGAAAGATCAATTAGTATCCTTGAGGTTTAGCTATTACATATTGTTGTCACTGGTTCTACCTTTTCCCTTTGTCAACTTTATGCTCTAGTTTGTTCCTTACACCGGATCAATTAAACTCTAGTTAAGTTTGATCATTGCTGCACATCCCAATACTTAACCTGTCATGGTCTCCGCCTGAAATTAGCTTGAAATATTTTTTAAATATTATCACTAACTCAATGTTTTTTAAATATCAAGTAAATCTTGAGAAATCATCTTTGTTCTATGGCTAAGTTTATAATTTTATTGCTAGATACTTGTTTATAACCAACTCTTTTAAAAGCATAAGTTCCTACGATAAGGGGCCAACAATCTATGTCATTCTAACACATCTCCTCACGTGTGCCCCCTTTTAATCATGGCGATATAAGGCATCATGTTTCACAAAGCAAACAGAGAAGCCGACTTGTGCACTAAGAATACTAGTCAAAATAATTGCATGTGGAATGATTTGAACCCTAGACGTTGCCAAACTAGAGTTCTACTACCATCTTAAGTATTTAAATCATCTGAATACGAAAGCTGTTAGTACTCGTTTTATTTGTGATCTGAAAAGGAATGGGTCCCATTGATTTGGAACCACTAGAGATTACACAAGGGCGTTAAAGGAAAAACACGAGTCAAATACTCTCTTAAAACTCGTGTAAATGCAATAGAGGACTCTTATTTTCAGACAAAGAGAGTAGCACGTTCTATCAAGTTCTTGATTATTTGGTTACATTTTGTCCATAGGGTTGAAGTTCATACTATTAGAGCAGAATCTGTAAACGAATAATAATATGGTATTACAAAACTTTGGAATGGAAAAGCTGACCAAATTGACGGTTTATAGAAAATCTTGGGACTACATTTAATTATTACCCATTGAGACTACATTTTATATACAGCCGAACACAAAGCATTCCCTTATCGGTGGTCTTTTTAACTCCCAGTCTTCTATTTTGATCATACACGTACCCACATAGGTCTACATCAGACACTGTGCTCTTAAGAAATTGTGAGAGCATGAGGGAGAGTGTGAGAGAGAAGATTATCTTTCAAGCGGGCAGGAAGTCTTTTGAAGTTTTCTGCAGAGAGGATTGTAGTCGTAGAGGATTCCATTTGTCAGAGACACAAAGGTATCTTTCATGAAGCAGTTCTGTCCGACATCGAGTTGTTATGGGTTTCCAAAATACATTCTCCCTATTACATTTTGGAACGTTCCATAATAAGTGCCCCTTTCTAATTTCTATTTTTAGAGAGATTCTTTAAGCAAATTGTCTATGGTACTCTTAGTGATTATAAAAAGATGAGGGACCCGACGATTTAACACCATTAAGGGATACTTTGAGGGCATTAAAAGAAAATTATGGAGTCAACCCCTTCCTTAAAGCATGTGTTAAATCAGTAGGGGACACTTATTTTAAAATCAGAGGGAGTAGTATATTTCATGTCCTCATAATTTGTGAATTTAGAGGCTAGCTTATTTAACTGCTGTCAGGAATTTTAGTGTCTTTTACCTTGTTACAAAATTGTATGGTCCATTGGAACTTATGATTATTGACTATGTTCTTGTGCTTTTGTTGAGGTTAGTTTTCTTGACACTTCGTCTGATTTTACCGAACTTACCTATTCACTACAGATTTTGCTGAAGGGATCTCACAGTGAGGAATTGAAAAGGATTAAGTTTGTTGTTCAGTTTGCGGTTGTCATGGCATATCATTTAATCCTTGAGAGTTCTTTCCTTTCGGATCAAAGGGCTATGTTTTCTCCCATTTCCCTTAATGGACTGGCTAATTCATCCCTCAGCGATAAGCTCCTCTCTGTTGGCTCTGTTGATGCAAATGTTCCTCTTGCTGGAGAGTTTGGTGCTGAAACTGATTTGCCATCCACTGTCGATATTCCCATCTCAAACGAGCTTCATGAAGAAGGATCACACAACCTGGAACTAGACGGGGATTCTTTGTTGTCTTATGAGCCATACACCCCGTTTGTTTTTTCTGGGTTGCATCATCTATCAGTCTCTTTGAAGAATGTGGTTGGAAACAGATTTCCTCTTTTCTCTACTACCCACTTTGGCTTCACTGAAGAAGACTATCAGACCCAAACTACCAATCAGGTTTTGAGCACTCCAGAGGTGATTGATCATTCTGATGTGGAAACCAAAGGTAGTTCTGATGAAGATAAGACACCTACTGATGAACAAGTGCATCTTTCATCAACATGCGAAGCTTTCTTGGAATCACAAAATTCTGATGGCAATTGTGAAGAGCTGATGAAAAGTAAGGATGACATCAGCACAGTGTTGGATTCAGAAAGTATTTTGGTTTTGATGTCTAGCAGGAATTCCTCGAGAGGGACTATGTGTGAGCAAAGTCATTTTTCATGTATCAAGTTCTACCGGAATTTTGATGTTCCCCTTGGGAAATTCTTTAGGGATAATTTACTCAATCAGGTTTCTTGAAACCCCCATTATTCTTTTTTGTAATGTATATTTTTATTTACTTATGTCAGATTTTTAAGGATTTTTCTTGTAGCTGAGTCACATCTGTTTTCTTTAAGCAGAGGCTCTTGTGCGGAACCTGTGGTGAACCACCAGAGGCTCATCTTTACTACTATGCGCATCACAATAAGCAACTAACCATACAAGTCAAACGCATTGACAAGCATCTGCCTGGTGAATCGGAAGGGAAACTTTGGATGTGGAGTTGCTGTGGTAAATGTAAATGCTTCAATGGAAACTCAAAATCTACAAAAAGAGTGTTGATTTCAAATGCTGCTCGTGGTTTGTCTTTCGGGAAGTTCTTGGAGCTTGGTTTTTCAAGCCACTCTTCATTTGGCGGACCATCTAGTTGTGGGCATTCTTTTCACAGGGATTTCCTTTACTTTTTTGGGTATGGTCACTTGCAACTATATTCTGCTTCATGATTGAACTTTATGTTTGGTATAGGTTGAGTGAAGACTAGGTGGAATCTTCTTTTTTTTTTTTTTGATAGGTAAATGTGACCCCTTGTTGGTATGGGGATTGGAACCAAGGATCTCAATGTCTTTGCCCGAGTGCTCTTGCATCTCGCCCACCCCTTGGGGATATGGATCCTTCCTCATTATGCATAGTTGAATAGTAATGGTCAAATTTCCAGTAGTTTTGATACACAAATTTATGTTTGGCGTTTTCTTATCCTTGTTTTACTCTAGCTGTGCCTGAAGTATCTTTTTTTGCTCATTGAACGGAGACCAACAACCCATTTTTTCTGTAGTTATATTACCTGTCTTCTACACGGTTCTATCAGTTTTTGGCAGATACTCAACTGTCTTTGTGCAATTTTCAGATTAGGTTCCATGGTTGCGATGTTCAGATACTCTACTGTTGCAACATATGCAATGTCTCTTCCATGCCAGGAGTTGATGCTTAGAAATGCAGTCGGAGGAGATTTTCTGAGGAAAGAAATTGAACATGTAGGTACTTATATGATTGTGCTTGCATTCTTTCTACAAATGATGATTTTAATGTTTCATGGGCTGATATGGAAATGGACATTTGTATTTATATGTTGTTTTTGCCAAATAGTTCTGAAATTTAATATATATATTTTTGAATTTCAAGGTGTACAAGGAAGGAACTTCAATGTTCCTTGAGGTTGAAAACTCTTTGAAGGAGATGGGATCCCAGTTTGTAGGCTCACTACTCAAACTCCAAGGATCATTTAAGGAATTCTCTGATGTTGAGAAGATGCTGAAGCAGGAAAGAGATCAGTTTGAGGTCAGCTTACTTTCTGAATTGATCTCCTTTGAAATCTGGCTGTGCACAAGAAATCGAGTGGGGTGTCACTCTCATTTTGAACTTTCGACTAATTTTTCCCCGTTTTTCTCTTTTGCTAATAGCTGTGACTGCCTATTGTGGGTTTCGAGTCTTAAAGCTTTTGTTTGGTCCCAATCCAAAGTGCATAATCTTTCTCCGTTTTTCCTCAGTTTTTCTTCTCTCCTATTTTGATATTACTGCGGTCCTGGAGAGATTAACTGTGCAATTTAGGGAACTCCTTATCAAACGTCGCTTAAGATGCTAGGCTTTCTCAACTGCTATGAATTATAGCTGTTGTTACAGTCTATTTTCTCCATTTACTTTGAATAATGACTAATGCTATTTTTATTTTTTTTTGTTGATTGTATTAGGTTGACCTGCTAAATACTGGTGACAGTAGAAATCCTAATGACGATTGGGTGTACAAACCTCTGCACTTGAACTATGTACAATGGGAACTTTTGATTGAATCATGTATCTGGGATCAACGTCTTTATTCCCTCTTGTCATCTGATCTTGTAGTGACTGACTGTAGAATCACCAATGAACCAGGGAAAGAACAATCCTTTGTAAAGGATGACACTAATGCTGGAGAAGAAACTGATGGGGCCCAACTTTCTGTGCAAAGTGGTGAAGTTTTTGAGAATACTACTGACCTTCAAAACAACCCGGGAGTATCATTAGAAAGAAATGATTCTACTATCAAAGAAATCCCAATCGAAGGTAATGTGCATGGATGCCGAGAACTATATGAACAGTTCAATTCATCTGATGTAACCCAGTGTACTGAAAGGTCAACTGTGGGGGAAATGAACAATGGTAGCCTCTCTTCATCTACTCAATTGGCAATGGGGAGGATAGTCCCGATTACTAGGGATGTAGAAGGTGGTAATTCTGATTTAAAGGGTGATCCTTTTCCAGTGTCATCCAAACTAGAAGATCTTAAGGGATGGATGTGGACTCCATTTCCTGATATCCGACGCAGATACATGAATGATCTCCAGAGAGGTTGCTTGCTAAAGTTTGAACTCCTCAATAGCTATCCCGTGGACTCCAGGATTCATAAACTGATATCTGAAGAGGGTTCAAGGCTTCATTTTCCCCTTGGCACTAAAGATCATATTGTGTCTGAGTATGAGGATGAGTTGTCAAGCATAATTGCTTGTGCATTGACCTTGTTGATCGATCTAAAGATTCCAATAGAAGATGTAAGTGATGATGCAAGATCATACGAGAGTTCACAAACACTCTCCCGGTTATCCTCTCTAACTTCTTCACATTGGTCTTCTTTTTCTTCCGCCGATATGGATGGAATCCATTCTGCACATAACATTTCTTCAGAAGAGTCACACTTTTCCAGCTTTGATGGGTTAAAAATGTTTGATTCTGTCGTTTCTTTGGGGTCTCCTCACCCACTAGTCTCTATGGGGAGATTGGCTGGAAAAGGTAAATATTCTGTAGCTTGTCTGTATGCTAGCCACTTCGTAGATCTCCGGAAGCAGTGTGGTTTATCTGAGCCTGAATATATTGCCTCCCTAAGCCGGTGTGCAAATTGGGATGCCAAAGGTGGAAAGAGTAAATCTTTCTTTGCTAAAACTCTTGATGACCGCTTCATTATAAAGGAAATTAAGAAGACTGAATTTCATTCGTTTGTTGAGTTCGCTTCAGATTACTTCAAGTACATGACCCAGTGCTTTGAACTGGGGAACCAGACATGTCTTGCGAAAATTCTTGGAATTTATCAGGTTGGTTCTGTCGAAGTTCTTGCCATAGAAACTTTACTTATGTATATCATTGATTATATCTAGCACTCTCCCTTAATCAATATAAAATTTTCAGGTCAGGAAAAAAAAGAGCGGCATAAAACATGATCTCATGGTGATGGAAAACCTCACATATGGTCGGAGCATTAGTCGACAGTATGATCTTAAAGGTGCTCTGTACGCACGATTCAGCTCTGCAGCTGATGGTTCAGGAGATGTTCTTTTGGATCAAAATTTTGTAAATGACATGAATGTTTCTCCTTTATATGTTAATCGAAGAGCAAAGCGAAAACTGCAACGGGGTGTCTGGAATGACACTGCCTTCCTCAATGTGAGTTCAGCTAATCCCTTCAACTTTTAAGAAACTTATTAAAATTCGCCAAACTTTATTTATCCGCAATTGTATGAAGAACTTGAAATACAATCCAAGCAGATCTCTCTCTCTCTCTCTCTCTCTTCCTCAATGCTTTAAGCCAATTTCCATGGCAGCAGTGATGGATTCCCTTTCCTATTTCTTTCCTTCATAAAAACCTTGAACCAGACTTATCATATGATTTCTATATTTTGATTAGGTACAAGTCCTAATCCATTTTATAGTAAAGCACACATCCAATTTTTATAATTCTTTTTTTGGCATTTACGGTTTTATGAATTATTCTGTGTATTTGTATTTGAAGCATGATGTAATTACTATTTCATGCTCTTATGTATTTGCAGTCGATCAATGTGATGGACTATTCGTTGCTGGTGGGAGTGGATGCTCAACAACACGAACTTGTTTGTGGCATTATTGATTACCTCAGGCAGTATACATGGGACAAGCAACTTGAGAACTGGGTTAAGTCGTCACTTGTTCCTAAAAACCAGTTGCCAACGGTTATATCTCCCAAGGAGTACAAGAAGAGGTTCCGAAAATTCATTGACACCCATTTTTTGAGTGTCCCAGATGATTGGTGCTCTCAAAGATCTTTGAATCCTTGCAGTCTCTGTGGCAAAGGAGACAACAAGTGTTCGGATTCTCATTCAAAATCTTAAAGGAGACAAAATGGTTTTTATGCATGAGAGTCCAGGTATACACCAAGTCAGTTTTGACAATACATATTGTACATAGCGATCCCCTTGCATCACACATAGGAATCCCCACATCTTCTGCAGTTTTTGGCAAATTTCTGGGGATGGTTTCGTAGTCCATGTTGATTGGTGACAGTCCCACCATTGCATAGGTTTAGTTGATGCTTATAGTATATGATTTTTTGTAAAGTCGATTGATCAGCCAACTTGTGAAAAGTTAGCAAGAGGCAAATTTCTCTAAGATTCCTATGATTGTTTGCAATCAATGAAAAAAAGTGGCAGTTAATTGCTACAAGTTCTGTTCTTGGTCTATGTAATGTTGACTTCCTTTTTTGAGGCCGACTCCGCCTATTGCTCTTCAGTCTTTCCTGTGGAATGGTTTAAACTTGAGTTTCATACTTGAGGTCGGTCACACCTTGGCTAAGCCACTCCGAAGATCGTAACGCTTGGTGGCATATTTGTAATCAACTCTTCTGTGGGCATTGTTGTGAGAAAAGGGTTAGGGAAGAACCCCAACAAGTTCGGTTCTTGGGCAATTAGACCTACCCTAGTAGGCAAAGAAAGGCACCAATTTAAGGCTAATGTAGTTGTGAATACACTCGGGAAGGGGAAGACCAGAATTACAATTGGAGGCTTTGTGCAATTTTGATCTGAGATGCAATATCATATAACAAAGGTAGCCCAACCCAACTCATGCATCGCAATCACCCGTTGTCTTTGTATTCTTTTCCATGTCAAAATAGTGGGTTTAGTTGGTTATTGGGGTCGGGAAATCATTTTTGAGTTCATATATTTTCCTTTTGGGGGTTACATAACAAGGCTCGTAGGGCACCAACTCTAGGCAATGATTTGTTGGTCATTAAAAGGTTTCTTGTCCGGATCCAAGGGCGCCTTCAAGATTGGTATCTCAGCCTTAGAGAATACCGAGAGCCACAAATCCAACAGTTCCCATCTCCAGAAGAATTTTCCCAAAACCTTACAGAGATATTCGTACATATAGTATTAGGCTTGACATTACAACCCTAAACTCGTTAACACATAACTCGATCTGAAAATTATCTGACCCAACACAACCCGTTAATAGTTTTGGGTCGAAACGGATAATTGTTTTGGCCCAAAAATGTTAACTTGTTGGGTTGTGTTGGGTTAAAGCGGATTTAACCCGTTGCCTATTTTGGCCCGATAATTACCACTACAAATTTATAAAATCGTAAGGAAAAAATTGGATCGACCTGTTTTAACATCTTACTTCTTTTAACCCAATCCAATTTAACACGACACAGCCTACCCAATTACCATGCCTACATTATATGAGTATAATTTAAATTCTAGACGGATAAGTAACTATAAGAATTGGATCTAATGTTAGCAAAAATGGTGAAAGTATAAAGACACCGAGACAAGAAACATGAAGAAAACGAAAACTTTCAGTAGTCAATAGCATCATATGAATATCACGTACCTCATTTCTATGAAAGCACTCCATTGATAAGATTCGTAGAGCTCTTTGTGAGGAAGGAAGGGGGGAGAGAGAGTGAGAGAGAGAGAGAGAGAGAGAGAGAGAGAGAGAGATTGGCTTGCGTATGAAGATTTAGTTCTGGTCTTCAAAAAGCGAGGACAAGTGCGTGAAGAATGTGAGCTGTTGGGGGTTCAAATTTGGACCTATTCAAATGGTTTAGCTTATGTTGATTAATTTCATTTTAAGGGTAAATTACAGATAAACTATCGATTGAAGTAACATGTCCCTCAATTATTACATTTTTTCCTAATTGCATATTCTGTTTAGGCGTAGATACTGTCGTTTAAATTTACGAAAAATGCTCACATGAGACTCACTTGACCTTTAAATATTTCTTTTGACCATATTGCTCTTTTGGTTTTGTGTTTTAATTGATCAAAAATAATTACTCCACCCGTCCCAAAATTATTATCATGTTTGACCCGACATACTGGTTAATGAAAAACAATGAACTTGATTATTAATAGTGGTATAAGGTATAAAATTTTAAAGCCCATGCATTTATGGTACATAATTAAAATAAAATAAAAATAATAAGGATAAAGTGGTAAAAATATTAAACAAAACAATTGTTGACTTGTTGAGCTTATTAGATAATTGGACTTTGGCTTCTTCTATTGTAATTTTATATTGTTTTATTGTCTACAATATAATAGAAAATTTTTTAAAAATGCGACGGGGTTGGGCCAGCCCAAAAAGCCCGGGTTTTTTTAATCCGAGCCGGGATGATCCATGAGCCTGTCGGCCCGGGCCAAAGAACCCACGGTTTTTGGAGCGTCAATATATGAAGCCCGGCCCGTCAAAAGATTGGATGGGCTGTGGCCCGTGGACCTGAGCTTTTTTTTGCCGCTCTAGGCAGATCCAAGATTTTGGTACCATTTAGATTATAAATAGTAATAACCGTACAAAATAGCTACATTAATCGAAAAAAGAAGTTACATAAAGTGTAACTTAATGAGTCTTACCAATGCATTAGATACATAATTATAAAAGAGCTTAAGATCAATAATGGCATTAAACTCCAAAAAAATATTTTGCAAAATTTTAAGGTGGGAAGACATAGTAACACATTTTCCAACTATTACTCTATCTGGTTCCAGAAGTTCGATCAGAATGGCATCAACACAAGCTGTGAGCCTGTAACAATGGCCTTCTATCTGCATAAAAAGGAAAATACGAAAAATTCCGTTTAGATACCTTGCTTTCCTTTGGTTAATGGCAGGAAGGATTGGAAAAGAAAAGAGCATGGAATGGAAATTGCTTTTCTTCCTCATCTCAACAAGGAATCTCCCAAACATTCTCAACAAGGTGTTTAGATAAAACCTTTCCCCACAAATCCTACCACCTTCCACAACCCAGCCTGCAACTTCACAACTATGGATCTCTCCACCAACCAAGGCTTGATTGAAAGTGTGGAAGATGAGAATGACTACTATCTTCCCGACAACGACGACGATCCAGATGGATCTCTATATCTCCTAAATACAATCATAAGCGGGACAGCTCGCCTCAACGTTCTCTTACCCGCTTCCACCATCCTTGCCTTCACCATTTTCGCTCCCCTCTTTACCAACGACGGGCTATGCAAACCCTTTGACCACTGGCTGATGGGATTCTTCATTGCCCTTTCGGCTGCCTCTTGTGTTTTCTTTTCATTCACGGACAGCTTCCGAACATCAACTGGAAGATTGTACTATGGCATTGCGACTTTTGATGGGATACAGACTTTTTGTGGAGGACGTAAGAAACCTCGAGTCTCATCGGATTATAAGCTAAGATGGGCCGATCTCTTTCACGCATCACTTTCGTTGGTAGCTTTTCTGACTTTTGCAGCATCACATAACGATGTGTTGAACTGCTTCAATGTGGTTGTGTCGAGAAGGGTGGTCAACACCGTTCCTCTGGTTGTAGGGTTTGTGATTAGTGCTTTGTTTGTGATGTTTCCTTCCAGGAGAAGAGGGATTGGATACCCTTTCCAGATGCAGAGAGGCATTGTATAGCAGAAGTTGAAATGCGTGTTTTGATTTTCTACTGCATTAACACTCGTATTTGAGTTTCTTTTTTGTTTCGAGTATTGTTAATGGTTCTGTATGCTCTAAAATGGAATATTTATGATTTATAGATCAGAAAGTTGGCATCTGAGAAGCCAAATTTGCAGCAGCATCATCATTTTCACATTTAGAACACCCTCATTAAGAATTTTAACGAGACAAGTTCATGTGATTGAAACTGAGTTAAAGCAGTAAAGGCTATGGAAAAACATACAATTACAAAGCTTGTGAATCTCAAGTACAGTGACAACGAAGTGGAACTGATACACCTGATGGTTTTCTCCTCTCTCGAACAATAGCTTCTTTAATCATGGGCAGTTTTTGGTGAACCTTTTTCCAAATATGATTCACGGCCCCATCGGATGGAATAGGCCCAATACCACCCGGTTGGCCATTATCATACTCGAATATGAGCTGAACACGAGCCATATTTTGGCGAAATCTATCTTTTTGCAAATCAGAGTAGCTTCTTAGATGTTGTATGAGCCAACTGGGATGCAAAGCTTCACTAACTGCAACAAACACAGAAAATCCTGAATAGTCCACAATCCCTTCAAATGGAAGCTCAATGTCATCGCTGACGATGACGGGTATACAGAGACTTTGGATGGCATCAAAGAGGCGGCATGAAGTAGGTGTATCCCCAGCCGGATGCAAGCAGAATTCAGATGTCCTCATTCCTTTTATTGACTGCTCCTTCCCAGTGGCATTAGGGAAGCCCTCTTCCACAATAACTCCAGGTTCATTGACCAGCAGGTCCCATAGCTTTTCCCGAACCAACCCACCCTGTAAATACCACGATATTATGATGTTATGAAAAATCTTTGAAAGAGAAGGATGCAGCCAGCAAAAGCAGGAATTCCAGAGTTCAGACATTTTAGATGGAACAATAAGGGAACAACATATTCAAATACTGAATACTGACCCGATGCCTATGTTTAGCTCCTTTAAAATAAAGTAGAGTGTAGCGTTTCTGATTTTCTGATATGTGTAATCTAGGCAACAAGTGGGTGTACGGCACTATTACATCTTTGAGCAGCGAAACTTGGGTATGTTGTATCATTTCTGATGAGCTACCATTGAAGCTTTTGAGTCAAACCTGTACCACCCACCAAAATCAACCACCAGAAGAACAGCAGGAGATATCTCGCTTCTGACATGCCACATCGCAACAGGGTCTGCCAAAGAATGCTTCAAGTTTTAACATAACCTGAGATTCAGAGGCTAAATCATAAGCTACTAATGCATGCAGTACATTTCTTTCAGATCACAGTTGCACCAAAATACTTGAAGTATAATTAACATGTACTCCCTCCGTTTTCAAAATATTGTCTAGGTTGACCTGACACACCGTCTAAGAAAAACGAATTGACTGATTATAAATATTTGTGAAATGTGTAGTTTCCTTTAATGCCCTTGAGTATGTGACCATGATTAAAGTAGATAGAAAAAGTAAGGGTAAAGTGGTAAAAATGTTTTCCTAAAAGGGAAAGTTTTGAAAGAGGACAATTATTTAAGAAAGGACAAAAAAGAAAAGGTAGACAATAATTTGAAAACGGAGGGAGTATATGGTTAATAATATTTGAAATTCTAAGGAATAAATACTTGGGCAACTTGGTCAAAATTCCCATAAGCTTTTCTTCAAGATTGTCATTAGTATCAGTAGCTAAATGTTCCCAAGTCCCAACAATAAAGAGTGCAGGTCTGACACTTGAAAACACGAGATTCATATCAAAACTTGTTTACACGTATTTAAACCTTTGCACCCGTGTCCCATTATATGTCATAAACGGAAAGCTAACCTGAGGATAAATTCATATGGGACCAAGATTCTTCTTCAATATTTTAATAATAAACCTTCCAGATTATACATTATTAAGCGGACTTTTTTTGTTTTGGAGCATTATTAAGTGGACTCTTATAATCATTGTTCAGCTGCACTCTGTACAAGAATGCGAAAAAAATTAACAATTCTGATTTCAAATAATCAGTAAATCATAAGAAAAATATCAGGTTTCTTGACTTTGAAGATGCTGGTATCCTTGCCAACAACTCATGTCCAGTCTAAAATATTGAAGCTGTCACATAGACTAATTTGTTTACAGCACAACTATAGGGGTTACCATAAGTGTGTCACTTAAACCAAGAGAAAGATGACTTCATGTGAAGCCCTAACAGAGAAATGTGTAATCTAGAAAGTGTGAAACTTAAGGTACAATGTCAAAATATATTAAATTAGTACAAACTTTTACAAATTCTTGTCAAAGTTTGAGCAAGTTGACCAAAAAAAGTCAAAAAAAGGGACTATTATTTTGGGACGGAGAAAGTATTTGAAGTATTTAAAGCTTTTTTACTCAAAGCTTACACAAGAAACATTTGGCTCTCACTTTGACAGCTTTGGCCCCGTCTGAGATATGAGAGTTCAATTTTTTTCCAGTCTCTCACTACCGGTACCTTTTTAATTCTTGTTCATATCTTCTGTTTCTAACGACAGGCCAAAATCTCTGGAGCTTGAGCGCGCATGAGAATGTTTCCAGCAATCAGAAGTGAAGATTTATTAGATCTGAGATTGGTGTTGTGTAAAGGTGCTTCAACTTGATCAGCATCTAAACAAGGCATTTTTGGCCACTATATTAAGGCTGTTGAGCAGGCCATCCATGAGTGGTCTGAGCAATGGTTGTTTTGCGCCACACTCTTGAGATAAATTCTGTCATGGAGCATATTTTTAACCCAGCACAATAGCAGCAACCACCTATCATGCCAAGTTATTACTGCGATTTTTTGAATCCTGTTAGCCTAGGCCTAGACTTATGCTTCCAAATCATTTGTGCACCTTGTCTTCCACCTCCTCACAGGTTACGCTTATTAATCCATGCATATTTGTTTCCCTGTTTTTGGGAATGTTGATATGCTCATTTGTCGTGTTTTTGGAAAAGGTTCAATTGGCTTGATACACTAGTAGCTCAGCTATTAGATGTTTTTCCAAGTTTGGCTGTGTGGTGCGATAGGAGTAAGCAATATTGGGTTTTTAATAGATTTGATCACGAAGGTCTGTGTTAATTGGTGACTTTAGGTTTACCCCTTCTCGTGTTCATGGTAGCGAGTCCAGTCCCACTTTCCCTGAAGGTGTACTAAAGAGGTGTGATTAGTTTTGTGATGACTAATCAGAGTTACTGGTCCTCCTCTTTTGGTGCTAAGTGAGTTTTTTTGTTGGAGGTTCTCCAGCTTGGTCTCTCTGAGAGTGGATTGGGGTGGTGCGGTGGTGAATGAGGTGACTCTTTTGACAAGTGGGTTGAAGGCACTGAATTTCGAGGTTCTTAACAAGGAGTTGGCATCGCAAGTCAATAATAATGAAGGATGGCTGTAGGGTGTTTAGTAGGTTGGTATTATACGTTGATAAAAAAGGACTGATTGGTGGGCAGGCACTTGGCTTAGTTTACCTTTGGTAGCAGGTAAACGGCTGGGTGAAGTGCTGCTTGTGGGATTTCAGTATTAAAGCATTTCAACATATGGAATAGTTTGTGCTGCAAGAGGTTCACCTCGGTTTTCACTAACATAGATTAGGATTTACCAGTATCTCTAGCTTTGACCTTAGGCATCTCTTTCTAACATTTGAGTTGTTAGTATTACTCTGTAGCTGGTAGTCAAGTGTTTGGCCTTGTTTAACATTTGAGCATACACATGGTATAGGGATGGGGATAGCTTGCAATGCTCCAGAATTGATAGGTTCCTGTCAGATTCGGCAGAGTTTTTTGGGGGACCTATGCAGAGTTGCCTACCGAGGGTGGTTTCTGATCATGTTCAGATTTTGCATTGTTGCGGTAAGATTTGCAAAGGAAAGATTCCATTTAGGTTTGAAAATATGTGGCTTTCAGGCCGGATTTCTTGGATTGGATCAAAGCGCGATGGGGATCTTACAATATCAAGGGGAAGCCGTGTTGTAGGTTAGTGAAGAAGTTGAAGATGTTAAAGGAGGATCTTAAAGTGTGGAATAAGGAAATGTTTGGGGATATTGACAATAGGTTGAAAGAATCTCTTGAAGAGGTTCGCCGGTTGGATGACATAGAGAATCCAGGGGAGTTGGATAGAGAGGGGAGAATCCGAAAGGAAGAGTTGAGGATGGAGATCAAAAGATTACTCACTTGTCAAGAAATTTGTTGGAGACAAAAATCACAGGTCCTTTGGCTTAAGGAGGGAGACAAAAATACAAGGTACTTCATCTGATGGCGAGTGTTCATAAGATGGGAAATCAGATTTGTTCGTTAAAGGTGAATGGTTTTGTGACGAAAGATCTGACTGATATCAAGTAAGAGATTGAAAGATTCTATATTGAGCTTTATTCAGAGGAGGAAGGGTGGAGGCCAGGGTTGGATGGAGTATCTTTTAAATCCCTTAATCTTGAGGATAATTTTTTTTTAGAAGGGGTCTTTACAGAGGAGGAAGTTTGGGCAGCGGTTAGTAGTTTGCAAGGAGATAAAGCTCCCCGTCCTGATGGGGCAGCATTCTTCCAGCAGTGTTGGGATGTGGTTAAGAAGGATATAATGGAGGTGTTTCACTCGTTTCATTCCAGTGAGGGATTTGAGAAAAGTTTAAATGCTTCCTTTATCTCTCTTATTCTGAAAAGGGAAGGAGTGTACGAGTTAAAAGACTTCAGACCTATTAGCTTGATTTTGTTTCGAAAGTTTTAGCCATGCGGTTGAGGAAGGTTGTGGGTAAAGTGGTGTCGAGTCACAGCACGCTTTTGTGGGAGGACGGAAAATTTTGGATGTGGCAATGATAGCGAATGAGATAGTTGATGAGAGGGAAAGAAGTGGGATCAAGGGTATTCTTTGCAAATTAGATATTAAGAAGGCCTATGATCATGTAAGCAATGGATTGGTTTCTGCATTTCTACGGTTAGATTTTCAATTTTGGTTAATGGGGAGCCAACTGGTCTTTTCACTAGTTCGAGAGGATTGAGGCAGGGGGACCCTCTTTCGCCTTTGCTGTTTATAGTGGTTATGGAGGCGGTGAGTCAGCTTCTTGAGAGAGCAGTGGAAGGGGGGTTTATTCGAGGTTTCAAGGCGAGATCAGATAGTCAGCATTGGAAGTGACTCATTTGCTGTTTACCGATGATACTCTTGTGTTTTGTGAGGCGAATAAGGATCAGCTTGGGTACCTTCGTCTTCTTCTACTTTTCTTCCAGACAGTTTCAGGGTTGAGAATCAACATCTCGAAATGTAAATTATCCTGGTGGGTAAGGTGGAAAACATAGAATTGCTAGCTTCTTTCTTTGGATGCAAATCTAGGAGTCTTCCGACCAAGTATTTGGGTTTACTGCTTGGAGAGCCTTATAAAAACATAGCAGTTTGGAATTCTATAATCGAAAGATTTGAGAGGCATTTGGCAGGGTGGAGGAGACAGCTTCTTTCTAAAGGTGGTAGACTTACTTTGATAAGGAGCACTTTGGCTTAGTCTTCCTACGTATTTCATGTCTATTTTTACGATTCCTTCCTCGGTTGCAAGAAGGTTAGAAAAGCTGGAAAGAGATTTTTTGTGGGAAGGGAATGGAAAGGAGAGGAAGTATCACTTAGTTAATTGGGACACAGTTTGCTCTTGTGTTAAAGAGGGGGATTTGGGGATTAAGAGATTAAAAAATTTCAATGAGGCGCTGATGGGAAAATGGTTATGGAAATTCATGGTAGAGCCTGAAGCATTGTAGAGAAGAGTTGTGATGGATAAGTATGGAGAAGGAGAGGATCATTGGTTTCATAAGCTAGTTTCGAGCCCTTACGGGACTCACGTGTGGAAGGGGATTAGCAAAGGGTGGAGGCACTTATGTAAATACATTTCTTTTGAGGTCGGTAAAAGAAATTCGATTAGGTTTTGGAAGGATAAATGGTGTGAGGGTAGGGAATTGAGTCGATGATTTCCTAACCTTTTTTCATTTGCCGAGGATGGGGATGTGCTGGTAAGTTCGATGGTCCAAGTATCAGGAGATATAAGCTGGAATCCAATATTTAGGAGACATGTGCACGACTGGGAACTTGGAGAAATAAAGTAGCTTTTAAAAATTTTGTATGGTACCCATGTTGATCTTGATAGGGATGATAGGGTCTTGTGGGAGAGGACGGAGTGCAGGAAATTCACAGTGAAATCCTACTATGAAGCCTTATCAAAGAGAGAGTTGTGCTTTTGACTAGGCTAGAGAGATGCTAATAAAATTTGTTGTGTGTAGAATTCTCTTATTCGTATTTATTTTAAAATATGACCGAAGTTGAAAGGAACACAACCCACTATCTATATGTGAAACAATCAACAAGCAGCATAGTTGTATCTCCTTTCATTTTCAACAGTGCAGAATAACATTCAAATCTGGATATTTAAGAAATAACTCTCAATCTTTTGCATCTTATAAGGAAACAGTAACCATCATTGAAACAAACAGCAATGTCATCCCTCGGTAAATTAGATAGCATTTTGCAAATTTCCCCCTTGCTGGGACATGACATAGCAGTGCATACAGTTCATATGCATGTGCACCCACACGGTAGCTCTCTCTCTCCGTAACCTATGTAACCTTAAATCAAAGGAAAGCCCCCTAGTGCAAGCTATGGCTCGCATAGTTTTCCTAGGATGCAAACCTCCACTCACACAGTCACTTCTATTATCAAATAATCAAAACCCTGTCCAACTTTCAGTCTAGAATATCATTTTTACACAGATATAAAATGTAAATACACGATCCATAGAAGGGCTTAATCAAACAAAGAAATCCTATCATTGAACTTGTAACAAGTTTTAAACGAACAAGTAGAATACTGTCACTACCCCATTAACAAGATGATAATAAGCAGCCCCTTAGAAACTGATTAGACGAGGAATTGAAGAAAAGTAAGCATTACCAGTAAGAACAAAGACATGGTCTCTGCCACCAGACTGCTTCCAAGCCACAGTCCCCTTCACAAAATCCACAACCTCCCTTTGCCTGGCATAGTCCTCATTCCCAGCTTTCTTTCTAAACAACCCTTTAGCCACAGTGCCACACCCAGCTGCAATTCAGCGCTGGTCCATACGGAGGGAAAGAAATGGAGATATTTCGAGAACGAAGAGAAGACGGTGGAGAAATTACAGAAGCTGATTTTGCAGACTATGTTCTTTTGGTGTCATGAATTGATTGCGCAGGGGTGGCAATCCTTTTGTAGAATTTGTGGATAATATCTCTAGTGTAAAGTGATCGGTTTGTATACTTCCTATGTACATAGGTCGCGTCTCCTGTTAGACATATATTAATACAATCCTTACTTATACAAAAAAACATATGGAACCTTAATGCTCCTTCATAGCCTTAATTCCAAAAAAGTGTGGTGCATTGATTTGAAAGACTTTAGACCGATTAGTTTAGTTGGTGGTATTTACAAGCTTATCTCCAAAGTGCTTGCCCAGAGAATGAAAAGGTAATGGGCAGGATTATTTCGGCGTCGTATCATGCTTTTGTGAAGAATAGACAGATTTTGGATGCGTCTTTTATTGCCAATGAAGTCGTGGACGACAGGTTGAGAAGTGGTGTCCCGGGGTTATTGTGTAAGCTGGATATCGAGAAAGCTTATGATAATGTGAACTGAGATTTTCTGCTTTATATGTTGGAAAGGATGAGGTTTGGAATTAAATGGGTTCAATGGATTCAATTATGTATTTCTACGGTGCGCTTTTTTGTTTTGGTGAACGGGGAACCATGGGAATTTTTTTCTAGCTCGAGGGGCTTATGCCAAGGTGACCCCTTGTCCCCGTTTCTGTTTATTGTCGTTATGGAGGCTCTTAACAAGATGTTAGAGAAGGCAATGCTGGGAGGTTTTATAAGTGGTTTCAAGGTGGGGAGGAGAGGGGAGAGGGAGATGTCGGTATCCCATCTTCTCTTTGCAGATGACACGGTATTTTGCGGGCAAATAAGCCTCAGTTAGGGTATCTACAATTGGTATTATTATTCTTTCAAGCAGTTTCGGGGCTTCGAGTTAACATTTCCAAGAGTGAGATTATTCTGTCGGGGTTGTGGATAACGTCTCTAGCTTCATTCTTTGGACTTCTTTCCTCTTACCTTGGTCTTCCCATAGGTGCATAGTCAAAGAGTAGGGCATTGTAGAATCGGTGATTGAGTGCTTCGGGCAGAGATTGGCAGGGTGGAAGCGTCAACTTCTTTCTAAGGGGGGGAGATTAGTCTTAATCAAGAACAATCTTTCTAATTTACCGACCTATTTTCTGTCTCTCTTTGTGATTCCTGCCACAATAAGGCAAAGACTAGAGAAGTTGAAAAGAGATTTCTTGTGGGAAAGGTTTGAGTTTTATTTAGTAAATTGGGAGAAAGTTTGATCAAGGGTTCAAGTGGGAGGTCTGAACATTAGAAAACTCAAAACTCTTTAACGAGGCTTTACTGGGGAAATGGTTGTGGAGGTATCTTCCAAATAAGGAGGCTTTTTGGAGACAAGTGGTGATTTTAAGTATGGGGTAGGGGATCATTGCTAGTTCTCCAAGTGTGGTTAATTCTACTTTTGGGGTGGGAGTGTGGAGAGGCATCAAGAAAGAGTGGAGTTCTTTTGAGAGATTCATTGATTTTGAGGTTGGCAACGGGGTCGCCGTGAGATTTTGGGGAGATAGAATGGTGTGGAGATACATGTTTGAGGGTGGTGTTCCAGAATTTATACGAGGTCTCCACGGATAAGGATTGTAGAGTTAGTTCTGTATTGTCTATGGAGGAGGGTAAACCTATTTGGAATCCCACGTTCGGAAGGAATTTTCATGATTGGGAGATTGAGTCAGTGCAGCTTTTAGGGAGGCTAAGGGGTCCTCATTTCTCACTCACCTCAAGCTTCTCAACTGTGGTAGAAATTCCTTCCCTTGGAGTGATGTATGGAACTCTCAAGCCCCAAAGAGAGTGGCTTTCTTCATGTGGGAAGCGACTCACGAAGCTATTCTTACCGGGGACAATTTGCGGAAACGTCACATGGTTTTAGTCAATAGGTGTAAGGCTAGTCAGGAGAGTGTGAACCAAGTGGCTGTTAAGATATGGAATTTTGTGCTGGCTTGGGTCATGCCGAGGTTAAGGTTGATTACTGACCATATTAGGGACTGGTCTATTAGGTATAAGAATAGGAGAAACCGTATTTGGGAGACAGCTCTTTTGGGAGTGTGTTGGATTCTTTGGAGAGAAAGAAACCATAGGGCCTTCGACAACGAGGAAATGTCGGTCCCGGATCCGAAGAACTTGTTGATTCGCACCCTCCACTTTTGGTAGTCCGAGACAACTCATTCCAATCCCAGTCCTAACACTTCTATTGTAGATTTTGTAAATAATATTGATATGGGCTAATTCTTTTGGTGAGGTATACTCCTAGTGTACAAATGCCGCATCACCTGTTTTGATGCTATTTATTAAATTATTACTTATCAAAAAAAAAAAAGCTTGTGCTCGAGGAGATGCACCTCGGTTTTCACTAACATAGATTAGGATTTACCAGTATCTTTAGCTTTGACCTTTAGCATCTCTTTCTAACATTTGAGCTGTTAGTATTACTCTGTAGCTCGTAGTCAAGTGTTTGGCCTTATTAGGTTATATCCAACACAATATTTCCCTTTCCACACTATTGGGGTATCCCCTGTAACTTCATGATTTCAATGATTTCTTGTCATTCTTCAAAATAAGTTTAATGTAAGAACCCTAAATTATGACCAAATGGCCATGGAATGAGTATGACCATTAATATATAAAATTCTTAGAATCAGTTATGGGAACACACCGTGTCACAAGCTTCTAAGGTTCTTTTCTAGAAAAAGAAAATGACTTTATAGACGTCAACTCAGCCATTCAAATCACTTTGGATCAGCTACATGAATCTATATCCACCATTCGATTCGATCCAAATTCATTCATATCTTTCTTTACAACTGATGCCCATGTTAATTTTGTTCTTCTCTTCCTTTTAGCCCGGTGGATTTTGATATCATCACATTTCTAAAGGGTGCACTAAGAAGTCCATGTTGTATGTGTCCACACCATCTTAAGTGATCTCTCGAATTTTATCTGCTATTCGGGCGACTCTAAGTGTCTCTAAAATTTGTCCTCTGTCTTTCCTTGTTTTTATCACATTTACATCTTAACTTTCGTATTTCAGCTACACTCATCTTGTTAACGTGTTCTTTCTTAGTTGCAGGGATTTGAAGTGGGCGTACTGATTGTCCTATAAAACTCGGACTTTAAAGCAAGCATATCTAGCTTTGAAGTGTAAAGCATACATCATAAGTTATTAATCAAAGAAAAAAAAAGCATACAACATAAGTTCATAAAAGATACTATGTGAAAACTAACTAATCAGCAGAAGGTCTCAAACCATCAATTTTATTGTCATAGTAATAGTAATGAAAGAGACCACCAGCATGCCACACCATCTAGCATGACACTTCTAAAAGAACATATGCTTATGGAACTTTAATAAGACTGGTAGAAAGCCTATGTAAAGCCTCAGGTTCACGAGGCCAACACCCACACACATAATCCAGCACCCCCTATCCTCATTCTGTGAATAGGTCTCTCCAACCAAGCACTCTCTCCTCTGCCATTCTGTGGCAATCTAAGCCCTCACACAAGTCTCTCTGCAACCTCTTCACTATGAAGAACTAAAGAACCTTGTGAACACTGAAAATCCCCATCACGAGTCGAGCTCAATCTGCTGCGTTCTACTGCGGCAGCAGTACAAAAAAAGAAAGCTAGAGGTGTGCATGTTGACGAGGTTAGAGAGATGCTAATCAAGTTTGTTGTGTGTAGAATTCTTTTATTCGTATTTATTTTAAAATATGACCGAAGTTGAAAGGAACACAACCCACTATCTATATGTGAAACAACCAATGAGCAGCATAGGTGTATCTCCTTTCATTTTTAACCGTGCAGAATAACATTCAAGTCTGGATATTTAAGAAATAACTCCCAATACTTTGCATCTTATAAGGAAACAGTAACCATCATTGAAACAAACAGCAAAGTCATCCCTCAGAAAATTAGATAGCATTTTGCAAATGCCCCCCTTGCTGGGACATGACATAGCAGTGCACACAGTTCATATGAATGTGCACCTACACGGTGGCTCCCTCTCTACGAAACCTATGTAACCTTAAATCAAAGGAAAGTCCCATAGTGCAAGCTGCGGCTCGCATAGGTTTCCTAGGATGCAAACCTCCACTCACACAGTCACATCTATTATCAAATAATCAAAACCCTGTCAACTTTCAGTCTAGAATATCATTTTTACACAGATATAAAATGTAAATACACTGTCCAAAGAAGGGCTTAATCTAACAAAGAAATCCTATCATTGACCTTGCAACAAATTTTAAACGAACAATAACAAGATGATAATAAGCAGCCCCTTGAAACTGATTATACGAGGAATCGAAGAAAAGTAAGCATTACCAGTAAGAACAAAGACATGGTCTCTGCCACCAGACCGCTTCCAAGCCTCAGTCCCCTTCACAAAATCCACAACCTCCCTTTGCCTGGCATAGTCCTCATTCCCAGCTTTCTTTCTAAACACCCCTTTAGCCACACCCAGCTGCAATTCAGCGCTCAATGTCGCAAAGAACGGCACGAAAAAGACATCCGCCGCTTCCACATCAAAAACCCGCCTCGCAAAAGACCTAGTTCTAGACTGGTCAGGGGTCATCAGATCACCCATGATCCAGTACTCCGCACTGTACTGCTTGATCAATGGACTCTCCGGGTATGGAGGGAATTCATGATTATTAGTTTTCCACAATTGGGTGGATCGAATTTGGTTGTCTACTTCGCTACCCAGCCTAGAATCGTTGTTTAGAGACCAGTATTTGTGTAAAAGGCCGTAATTGAGTGATCTGGGTAGATCTGAAACGTAGACATTGATGGAATCGCTGGGGAGCTGAGAATGGAGAGATGAAGATGAAGATTTGGGGGTTAGGTGGGTTGTGTTGGAGAGAAAGAAAATGAAGAGGGGGATGACGCAAAGGAGAGAGATGGAGAAGAAGAGAGAGTAAACAGAGCATAAAGAAGAGTTGTTGTTGTTGCCGCCACTGGCAGTCTTTAGAGCCATTTCTGACAACTTCACTGAAGTAGAGACTAGGGGAGTTCGATCCTAATGGTGATGGATTCCATTCTATCTGTCGTGTTATGTAAAGAGCTGAGAATACTGAAGGCAGTTAAGAGGGGGTTTGTTCATCAATGGCCGGATCGAAGGTTTTGCCGTTTTGGACACAAAAATATCCGGCTTATGGGAAAAGACTCACCAATATTTCTCAATACACCCCTGTTCTATCGGTACCCAACATATTTAACCAATTTCTAACTTTATTTTTACCCCACCTTAACTTCCTATTTTACCCATTATTTAAATTTCATATCTAACTCATCCTACTCTATCTACACCCCACACTTAATTTACAAACCAACCTCCACCCAACACACCAATACACAGAAATACGCACACAAGGCTCGCACACCGAAGGTTACACAAGAAGAAGAAATCACCCACAATATCTTCTTCAAATCGAAACATTATCTCCCACTCAAACCGAGGTATTCTCTCTCACTCTATTTTGAACTATTTGTTGTATAATATAGGTTGGTTCAAAGAACTTGGATGAAAATAGTTAAACTGGCTGGAAATTTGACAACGATGTGCGTGCAGTTAATAACTGTCGCACACTTCACTTAAAGTGTGAAGTGAAAGGTTGAGGAGGAACTAAACAAAAGTGAGAATGAAGGGAAAGAAATAGCTACAGTAGGTTTACGAAATTGGGGTTCAATTAGAATCTTCACATGTTATAGAATGATATAACTGTAATTAGGTTGTGGGGTGTTAAAAAAATGATTGAGATTGAAGGGTGTATTTTGTCTTTTTACATAATGACATTTTTGCAATTTTAGAACTTGAGGTGTGAAAGAAGATGTTGGTGTGTGGTTAGCCTGACCCAAAGATTTTAAAACAAATTGCTAATCGGTCAATTTTTCAAAGTTTTTGATACTCCAGTCCCGTGTTTTTTTTTCAACTAGGGATATTTTTTGGAGCAAAACGACTACGATACCCTTAATGAGTCAGAGGCGTGTTACATAAATGCATCGCGGTACATCGGTTTTTACACCGCGATGAATCAATTTAAATGAAATAAATTTAAATTACAAAATTCAATTTTTGCACCGCGATGAATCAATTTTTGCATCGCGACACATAAAATTTAATTACCTAATCCAATTTGCATCGCGCTGCACCAACTTTTATGTACCACAATGCATCAATTCAAGAAACCAATTGATGTATCGCGATGCAAACTGGGTTCGAATGCATCTCCTCCGCCTTCTTTTTCCTCCTCATCTATCGTAAGTCATCTTTTTCATCCCTTATCTCCGTCCTTACTAAAAATCATCTAATTCAGCCCAGATCCATTATAGTATCTTACATAATGGTTTAGAAAAATCGTTTACCTTTCGGGGGCGTTGCCCCCAAACCCCCACGAAGGGGCGCTGCCCTCGCAACATGAACGGGCAGGTCGATCCCCATTTCGTTACGCAACAATAATGATTTTCAAATCCAATGTGTTTGTCGAAGCTGTTGAAGGAGACGACTGCATTTTCGGAACAATATTTCGAAAAACAAACTTTTGCGGTTGAAAAAAAGAACAATGGACTAGAGAGGTTACAAACTTTGGAAAAGGGACTGACCAGAATTTCATCCAAGATTTTATATAGCCATATTTGAATTGAAAACCCCAAAATACTCTTAGTTAGTCAATTAATTAACTCATGAGTCAAATACTCAACCCATGTGATGAGAACATACGATCGCACCATGGGATGAAGCCCAAGTCAAAAAATCCATTGAAGACAAGAAGTTTGGTCCAGCTCAAAACACAATGAATAAGGCCTAAATTGAAGCGCAACATCGATGGAGACCAAGGCAAGGAGGGTACGGGTCAAGTCAATAATGTTCGTGATCCATTAAGCATAAGCGGAGGACAGATGACTCGTGCATGTGCGAAAAAGATTCAAGTAGCTTTAGCATCACTTATGGAAGGGATTAATGCCAAAATTGAAGTCGAGAATGATCAAGGCCCTCAAGGGAGGTTAATTTGCATGTTTGAGGGCCAAAACGACAATTTTGGAAGTCCGGGTAGCATGATGACACCTAAGGGGCATGCTCAACAAATTCAGAAGACTACTCCATTTCTGACGTGATCACTGAAGTGCGCAAAAATGCAACTCGGACAAGAATACTCGGTCGTATAAAGTACTAAAGTGTACCTAAGTACGAGTTATTGATCCCACAGGGAATGTACGTAATTCTCACTCCAACTAAGTACCAAAATTAGGCTAACTAATTATATTTGAGCGAAAAAAAAAATGAATTAAAATCTAAAAATATAAACAACCTAGAAAGTAATTAAATCTACACTACTACGGAGGTGGTTTGACAACAACAAATCAAGATAAAAATATAGGAGTGCATTATTTCTAGTCTAGCCGGTGTTTAATCTAATCATCTTTCTGTTTTTCTTTAACTCAAGTGTTGGTAGTCGGACGCACTATTTTCTTCACTACGGGCTTTCGCTACGTATAGCAAATCTAGCTATCACTTAACCTTACTAAGGCTCATATCATCACAACACATAACATAGGGGAGAAAAAAACCGCATGTCAAAACAAGCATCCAATGACTATCTACGCACGATCTCCTTTTGGTCTCACGTCACACAAACTACTATTGTGATTTTCGGAATAACAGGAAGGGCTTTCGCTTCGTATCCTATCATTCTAGGGATCATCTAATTGTTCGCTACGCCATCAAAAGCATGAAGAACACACAATAATAACCAAGCACATGGGTAATACTTCACAAAATAAATCCTCTATATTTTTCTACAAGCCATGTTGGTAGTCGAGACAACTAAAATTAGTTAACTACGGGCTCTCGCATCTTATAGTCAACCCAAACCTCCCCGACCTCGCAAATGGCTAAGGTGGTTCGATCGCGTGTCAAACCAAGTCTCACAATGGCTATCGATGTGTGTCACAAAACACCAACTATTAAATTGATTGGTCCGAAATATAAAGGTAGCTCTCGGATCCTAAATATTTCTAAAATCATTTAATTATTGACCAAATAATTAAAAGCATTAAGTTCACAAAATAATAACCTAACATGAATGTGTACTAAATAAAGAGATAGATTAAATTAAAACACTACATTAGACATAGAAAATAATTGCATTCCATAGATAATTTAAGCACAAACCAATTCAACATTTACAAAATTAATCAACCCTCGAAATTATAACAACTATCATAAAATGGAGATAGGAAGAATTAAACTGAGCAAATCGTGTTTCCGGGGTTGAAATCATTTGTAGATGCTTCGTTGGCTCTTGATTTGAAGTTCCAAACCTTCAAAGGTGATCAAGATTCAAGGATTTAGAATAAATTTGGTGAAATGGGGCTGGTGCCCCATTTTGGGAACAATGTCCCGAATGGGGACTTGTGAATTGAAGGCAGTTGCCGGAAGAATTAAAATGGAGAAGACAACAAAGAGTGCACAAGGTTGAGGGGAAAATTGGAAGCACGAGAGAGAATTAGGGGTTGTTTTGGAAGAAAAAGTGATGATGGGTCGTGGCTGGAAAGGGGCAGCCCAGGTAGATAGAGCGCGGGTCAACCCGGGTTTAAACGGGTAAGGCTGTGAGAGGTAGTGGGTGAGAAGGTGGGCAGATGGGGCAAATTTGGGCCGGATGGCTTGATCCATGAAGGGAGGACACGGGTCAGCCATGTTGGGTTGAGTGGATAAGACGGCGACACATGGCTCCACAGGGAAGCGACAACGCGCAAGGCACTTCCATAAATTGCTCCGGTACCCCTGGCATTCTGATGAAGGCTGTCGAAGGTCCTTCCCTGCCCATGCTATGCAATTTAGTCCTTCGTTAGCCCAGTTAGCCGTTAGCCCTAATTTGCCTTGGAACTCTTAACGGACGTTGACCAAACAATTTCCAATTCAACTTTTCAAAGGAATTGCCTCGAACTTCATGCGAAACACCATATAATTGCTCGATTATGCATGAAAACCTACATTAAACACAAATACACAAATAATAATATTTCCAAAGCATAATTAACTCAGAAATAACACAAAATAGAATAAAATTCCTAGGAAAATTCGTGGAAATCTTGGGCTCATCGCACCCCCAAACTTAAGCTTTGATCGTCCCAAGCAAAGAAAATGAATTATGAAAAAGCTTGAGAACAGTTTGAAATGAAGGCGGCGCTCAATTAAAATCCCACAAGCATTACCATTTAAGAGATTAACCCAAAGATTATAAACATGCATAATAGAGGTATGAATTGATTCATATGCTAGCAAACAATCCTCAAACAATTATTCAACTCATAAAATATTTTTTTACCCAAAAGTAGCAATGCTTTAGTTTAGATTGAACGGTCAACCGAGATACCAAATGCAAGTCAAACTGAAAGAGTCATCAACTAATATTATTTTTTTCACAAGGTAAGGTAAGAACACACGACATGACAATATCAATAGAACTTTATAAAGCTTGTAATATTCGGCCAAGGTTTGAGCTACAAATGAAGGATAGGATAGCGAGTTAAGAGAGCAAAGAATTTGAAGTCTTCACATAATGACTAGCTTCATGAAAGCAAAACTCTTCAAATAACCACAAACTCACTTCAACAACCCCTTAAACGTTAAACTTTGGGTTGAAGAAATGTCTCATCTACCACAACAATTAAGCTTCACCCTTATATCTCCTTGAGAAAATTAAGAACAATGACAATTTTTTTCTTTTTCTTTTTCTTTTGTGACCACCCTTTATTTTTCTTTTTCTTTTTTTTCATTGTTTTCCAAGGGGACTCTATTCTTTTTCATTTCATTTTTTTTCACCACCATTCAACAACAATTTTCAAATTCCCAACATCAACGTTAATAAGAATAAAACCTTCATGAAGCACACACTTCCCAACAAGATTAGAAAAATAAAATAATTAATTCCAAATCATGCTCTCTTGAAGGGTGACAACAAAAGTGTATAGGTTCACGGAATAAGATAATGCGGGTATAAAAAATGAAGTCGAATGGGGGTCAATGTGTGCTCTAGGCACACGCCATTCTTTAAATGAGCTCAACGGGGACACTAGGAATTTTTTTTTTTGTGTGAGATAAATGGGTAGGATAGAGAAAGGCACAAACGGTCCAAAGATGGCCTATATCATGCTCTTGTCATACACACATGCCCAAACCAAGCTTTTAACCATCAAATATAACCCTTGGCATTTAAACTCACAATATGGTACTCTTAGACATGCACAACCATCACTAAAGCAAAGCATAAAAATATTTCAATCAACAACTTAGGTATTATTGTAGACACCCCAATTTCATACCCCTGGTACATAACTTTGACATGCGATATCAAGACCTGTTAAAACTTAACAAATGTCAAGTTTCAAGGTTTAAAAATGCAAAAGACAAAGCAGGATGCGCAAAACAGTAAAATGCAGGGGCTAAAAGTGTCAAAGGAGGCTGAAATTTGGAGCAATGGCGCGGCCAATAAAGGCCCTTGGTGCAGCGCCCAAGATGCATGGTTCCCGCGCCAGGAGCCTCTACAGTACACTCAAAGTTAACGCATTATACAAATCCTAAAACACGCGGTACAAGCTGGTGAAGCAAAAGAGTGAAATTCAGAAATCCCAGTGATGTCCCTCTCTCAGCTTATAAATAAGAGGCCCTGGGTTCACTTTCAAGGATCGGAAAAAACACACAAAAATACGCCCAAAGCTTTCAGCGTTGTTGTTACACTGTAAGAATAGTGAGCGATCGTGAGAGAGTGAGTGCCCCCTCCTATAAAGCCTCGAAGCTCTGCCAAAACTCCTCCAAACACAAAACCAACCGGTCAAAGTGATCCTTAGCCCCCAGCTAGGTTTCCACCCTATTTCTCCGGTCCAAAAATCTCGAAAAGAGCAGTTGCTCTGCCCGAGTAAAAATGTCAAATCCGCCAGAAACAAACAGTTGTTAGATTTCCGCCCGGCAAGCACGCAAAAAGCATAGCGGTTGCTCCGCCCGTTTGACGGTGCCTAGAAGCAACCTTCGGAAGCAGTTACCCTGCCTGAACCACAGTAGCAACAGCAAAAAAGACTCCTTCTCCCGAAAGGACAGAGTGAGCACACCACACTCTAAAAGGTGAGCCTTTAAGGGTGTTATTTTATATAAAAAAACTATTTTCATCCGGCCCAATGTAAGAATATAAGTTGTTGTGCTGTCTGGATTTATTTAGAAAATAGCATTAAAAAGAGCCATTATTATGGCCAAATATTTTTAAGTATATTTGTAAATTATTGGAAGGAGGCGGTTGCAAGTCCATAAATAATGTAGACATAAATGTATTTGTTTTGTTTTCTTTCTTTTAATGTTTTATTTATTTGCTAGATAAATATAACAAAAAGCATACTTTAGCCAAAAACTGTTTTTTAGACCGAAATGGCGAGTTGGGTGCCTAGCACCTTCCCAACTCGTAACTTAGCCTCCGAACCCGTTTTTTTGCATTCTCTGGTTTTTTCTTTATTTTCTCCTTAAAATAAAGATGGCGACTCTGTCAAAACATTTTGGATCACAGTGAGGCATCGCTGTAATATCCCTAATTTTGATAATATTGTTTGTTTAATTAGAAGAAATATACTTGGGCTTATATTAATTTAGTTATCTTGGGCCGATATTTATGTTTTGACATAATTTGAATGAAATCGATAAGTGGGCCTATTTTAATTTAAGAGCGAGCTCATTTAGTTTTGGTACACAATTGGGTGATTTACTTGTGATTGGGCTTAAGCCCAATTGATGGTCCATTTGATAAATATAGCACGAATAATAATAATAACAACAACAATAATAATAATAGTAATTAAAAAAATAGTAATAATTAAATCAAGTTATTACCATTAGTAATTACATTTAAGGCATGTTAATTAGGGAATAGGGGGCGGCTGTTGGCTGCCGATCAGGAGAAACGGTGGGACGCTTCTTCAAGCCGCATTGAAGGGGAAGCCCAAAGGATGGTTCATGGCAGGGTATAAAAGAGTGGGTACTCCTATTGGGTTCAGGCACCAAGCTTAAACTACGCAGAGAAAGAGAGAGAGAGGAGAGAATTTTCTAAATCCTTGAAGTTAAGGGAAATCGACGGCACGTCAGACCACTGGAAGGCGAGATCGCGAGTCTTTGGTTAAGTTAAGAGATATCTTTTCTTGATTGTAATCTTGGTTGTGTGATCCTTTGGCGGAAATAAGCATGTTGGGTCTCTGTTTAGAGCTTGGGTTAATTTTAGAAGGGATGCCGGTGGGTTGCTGCCGTGAAAAACAAAGGGGGAAAAATAAAAAGAGAGTGCAGAGGTTGTAGATTATAAAGGGAAGGGGAGTGTGCGCGTATTGTGTTGTGGGAAAGGAAATAAAGGAGAGAAAGAATAATGAAGGAAGAAAAGAGAGGGAAGTGGAAGGAGGGGTCACTAGTCATTTTTAGTAAAAAAAAAAAGAGGGAATGAGGGGCGTTTGATTTGATGGTGGTAGGAGGAGGGGGTAGGCTAGGTAGGGGTTGTGGGAAGTTGTGAGTAGGGTACTAATAGGTAGTCAAGTCAATCAAAAACAAAAAACAAAAAAAAGGGGGTTGGGAGGGACGGCTGTAAGAAGGAAAAAAGTTAAGGAAAAGGGAATTTGGGGTTAAGATATTTTGGTGTTTGGTGTAGGTTTGGGTATTGTTTTGATCCATAATCAACTTGGTTCCTAAACGGAATAATAATAATAATAATAATAACAATAATAATAATAATAATAATAATAATAATAATAATAATAATAATAATAATAATAATAATAATAATAATAATAATAACTAAAACTAAGTTATTAAAAAGTAAAATACAATTTGTTTAATGCGAGTAAAATGTCGTTTAAAATAATTTAGTGTCTTTTCTGTATTTGTTGTTAGATTTGGGCCAGTACGAGCATCGGTGCCTTACACGTACAAGTTTTTGTCCACCACTTTTTGGTAAGAGCTTATACTTCTTTAAAGTTATTTGATCATCATATTTTATTCGGTAGGTTTCCGTTATAACTTTATTGGCTTAACATTTTCTTTGTAAACCCATGTTTGGCATTCGCCGATATTTGCTTTGAACTCCGTCGAACCTATTTTGTTCATAATCCGAATTTTGAAACTTTTGTAACCCATGTTTGACTTTTTTTGAAATATCAATCCGTTGGAAAAAATGAATTACATATTTTTGGACGTTTGACTTTATTTGGAACTCCTCCGTGATCACTAAGTAAAATAAATTTGTTACGTGAAATATGTAGCATTAGTGAAATGAATAAATTATTTGACACCACTGGACATGTGGTGAGGTTATCCGGATATACCTTCAGGCCCGTTGCGGGATTAGACCCGTTAGGCTCAGGCCCATTGGGGCAGTTAGTTAGGTCGAATTGACCACTTAAGTGATCATGGAATCTGCGGGTGTTCTTTGTTTCCAACTGGAATGGGACGGTTGGCGGCAATTGAATATCTCGTATTTGTTTTGAGCTTTATCTTTCATTTGGAACTCTTAATTAGCAATGTATTCGATTTTATTGTTTCTTTATCCGATAAATCCAGTTTTTGGTCTTGTTAAATTATTTGACCTTGGCGAAATATAATTTTTGTGGTCAACTCCTCCTTAGAAACCGGAGGGGTTGTATATGAACTTGTTGGGCATTGTTCGCTCACCATTTTTTCTATTTTCTTCAGGTCATAAGTAAGTTTGAAATCCTTTTCGGATAAGGTGGACCATTTGAAGGGTCGCTTGGACGAGATTAATTTTCTTAGATTTGGCAGTTATTTTTCTTAAGGAATAAACATTTGTTGGGATTTATGGTGTTTATTATACCTTGGAATTTGTATTAGACCGTTATGTATTTTGGATAGGAAAATTTGAATGTTTTATTTTGGATATTTTTATTTTTTGTGGGTTAGTATTTAGAAATGGTGACGTGGCCAAATTGTGGGACCGCGGTGTCGGTACCGAGTTTGGGGCGTTACACAGTGGTATCAGAGCTTAGGTTAAAGATCCTGAGGGTCATAGGTTCTAAGGGTTATGATGGAAGTAATAATGAGATGGTAGAGATAAGCATATTATCCAAATTTGGGTTTCTTTTAAGGACTAATATATCGGTAGTTATGTGTAGGAATGGCACGAACCCATCAGACAGCGAGGAAAACCTATACCAACCAGTTTCTCTCGGTTCCTAGGGGGTTGTTTAGTGACGTATGTGCGAAGTTGTATCGTTCCCGTCGTGCCTTCCAAAGGATGAAGGACGCTAAGGATGAGCTTGCGGCTCACTTACGTGCCCACATGCAAGCAGCCAGGGATGTTAGGCACGTACTTGATTTAGTGCGCGCGAGTCTAAACCAAACCATTAATGAAGCTCCCGAAGACGGGTTGGGGTCTTTTCTGAACCCCATACAAGTTGACTCGGAGGATGATGAGGCGGATGAGGAGACGGAAGAGAGCACATCGGAGGGCACCAAGTCCGAGGGCTCCGAGTCTGAGGACTCCGAGTCTGGCGAGAAAGTGGGGCCGATAGCCGGGAGGGCACACACTAATGGTTGGATAGAGTGACTTGTAGATAATCGTTTTCTTTTGTGTTTAAGGATGTTATCAGCTCTTTTTGTTGTGGGTTTAAGTCCCATGTTTTCGAAACTTATTTTTGGATGTAATGGAAAAATTTTCTTGAGGTTAATATAGAAAGCTTTATTTGAATACGTATAGTTTGATTTGTCTGGTACCCTAAATCCTCTCAGTCGATGTTAAGGAAATTTTTGTAACCATGGCATAACCATTTAAGCCTTAAGGGTTAAGCATTAAATCGAAAGATGTTAGAAATATATATCTACTTTATGAGTGTGTGACACTTTTGGTATCCATGAAACAGTAATAGATGGCTCATGGAGGCCGTTCGGGCGCTAGAGGGCGTGGTCGTAGTCGCGGGGGAAGGGTCAGCGAAAACTCTACCTCCGGGGTTGCGGGTGAGGAGGCCAGGAAGTCAATGTTAATGGTCGGTCCTTGGACCCAACACTTATGGCCTCCTTCAAACTCTCTCCCGTCTGGGTTCGGGAATGGGTGCTCAGCGCCCAGCGCCACCTGGATAGGGATGCGCGTGCGTGCGGATGCGGTGACATCCAGCTCCCGTTCCACCCTCACTTTTCTAGGGGAGGAAAAATCAAAGTCTTGGGAGGAGTCTTTGTCGAATAAGCCAGCGTTGGAATGCGCCTCGGTTGCCTTTAGTGGATTTTTGATCCAATATGGGAGCTTTGGGTTTCCCGCATCAAGTTATCCCTTTTTTAGGGGATATCAGGATATGTGAAGACATCACCCTTCTATTCCCATTTTCCCTTTTTTAGGGGAAAACGTGAAAGTGCAAGGAAGGAACGTTGCAGCGCCCCCACTATGGATTTTATGAAAATAGCCTTATGGCCTATTTCGGATCACCATGGGTGCTTTGGGTTTTCTACGTCAAGTTATCCATTGTTTAGAGGATACCAGGACATAGGAATACATCACCTTTCCATTCTCATTCTCCCTTTTTTAGGGGAGAACGTGAAAGTGCAAAGAAAGATGTTGCGAGGCCCCACTGGATCCAAAATGTTTTAGAGTTGCCATCTTTATTTTAAGGAAGAAATAAAGCAAAACCAAAAAAAGAAAACCAGAGATGATGAAAACGGGTTCGGAGGCTAAGTTACGAATTGGGAAGGTTCTAGGCACCTAACTCGCCCTTTCGGTCTCAAAACGGTTTTTGGCTAAAGTATGTTTTTCGTTATATTTATTTAACAGATAAATAAAGCATTAACTGCCTACAAATACATCCATTACATCTATATTATTTACAGACTTGCAACCGCCTCTTTTACAAATAATCACAAATATACTTGAAAATATTTGGCCATAATAACAGCTACATTTAGTATTATTTCCTAACTAAATCCAGACAGCATAACTGCTTATATATTTACATTGGACCGGATTGGAAATAATACTTTTACAAGTAAAGACTGTAATGAATAAATAAAACAAATAATTACAAATATATCTGAAAAGATTTGGCCATAATAACGGCTACATTTAGTATTATTTCCTAACTAAATCCGGGCAGCACAACTGCTTATATGACTACATTGGGCCGGATTGGAAATAATAATTTTACAAAAATGAAAGACTTTAAAATAAACTTACAGACAGCCTAGGGTGCGCTCGCTCTGTCCCTCGGGGAGAGAGAGTCTTTTTGTTGTTGTTGTTGTTGTTGTTGTGTGTTGTGTGTTGTGTGTTGTGTGAATTTGGGCAGCGTGACTGCTTCTGAAAGTTACTTTTGGCCTAGGGATTTAGGCGGGAAATGCTTGTTGTGTTTGGTTGTTTGTTGGCTTGAGGTAAATTTGAAATCGGGCGAGAATAACGGCTTATTTAGGCTGATTTGGCCTTTAAATCGAGGCGAGCAACTACTCTTTCCATGATTTTTGGACCAGGGAAAAGGGTGGATACCTAGCTGGGGGGCTAAGGTTCACTCCTACCGGTTCGTTTTGTGTTTGGAGGAGGTTTGGCAGGGTTTCGAGGCTTTTTGAGGTGATCGCTCACTATCTCACACCGCTCTCTATTTCTCTAGCGTAACGTTAACGCGGAGAATCTTGGCAACTTTTCTGGCCAGTCTCTTCCTGTATCAGCCATTTTTCTGATGATGTTCTCGAGGGTTTTGTTGGTACTCAACGACACCATTTGCTTGTGGCCTGGTAGGGGGAGGATTTGTGTCTTTGAATTTTGAACTCTTCGAAAGGCGATTCACGTCCTCAAAATGAGAGCCGTTGTCGGAGATGATCTCGAAAGGTACCCCTCATAGCGGTATATGATATTGGCTCGGATAAATTCGGACACCTTTCGGGCATTTAGGATCTTGTAGGAAGAGGCTTCCACCCACTTTGTAAAATGTCGGCTGACTACCGGGGCACTATGGCCATTGGATCCTTCGGTGAATTTGGCCTATGGCGTCGATTCCCCATGTTGAGAAGGGCCGAGGGGGCTGTGGAGTTGTATAAGATGTGCGGGGCACGTCTTTGCAATTTGCAACGTTGGCACTTGTCGCGATGTCGCACCCACCGAATGCGATCGGTTTCAAGCGAGCTCAATAGTACCCTTCTTGGGATAATTTTCTTGGATAGCATGTGGCCGTTCATGTGGGGTCCGCAGGGTACCACCGTGGAGTTGGTCCATAATTTGCTCTGCTTTGGCTGATCGGCCATAAGAGATTTAAGCCTTGGTAGTGCCTTTTATATAAGGCTGCCATGAATACAAATTGCGATGCCCGTCTTCGCGGGGAAATTCTCCTCTTTTGTCTAGGCCGGGGGTAGATTCCTTTTTGAAGCAGATTTTGGATGTCAACATACCGGGGCTCGTGATGCGCCGGGGGCATTAATTTTGAAGCGGTATCTTGGCGTGACCTTCTTCCCGGCCACAAAGGGTTGGACTTGGGTTTCTGCGGGAATTTGGACTAATGATGCTAGAGTGGCCAATGCATCGGCAAATTGATTTACGTCGCGGCAAGTAGTGGAATGAGATGGAATCAAACCAGCGGCAAGTCTTTGTTAATTTGGCATGATAAAGTTGCGGTAGGGGATCTTGGGTTTTCCACTTCCCTTCGACTTGGTTTATGATCAAGGCGAGTCTCCAAGACTTGAGATTTTTGGCCTTCCTTTGGAGAGCCTCTTCCGAGCCCGACAATGCAAGCTTCGTATTCGGTGGTGTTGTTGGAGCACTCAAACTCCAATCTTAGGGCCGATGGAGTGTGAGAATCTGTAGGGTCAATGAGTAAGATCCTATGCCAAAGCCTCTTTTGTTTGCGGCTCCATCAAAGAACATCTGCCGGTGGTGTGGTGGTCGGTGATTTCCAAGACACCTTCATGCAGGGAAGGCTGGGCTCATAGCATCTTCGGTTTTCGAGGTAGATCGGCTAAGTGATCTGCAATTCTGCGCCTTTGATAGATTTGGCGTGACATATGTTATGTCAAACTCGTTGAGAAGGAAGGCCCAGCTTAGCGGTCGGTGGAAAGTGATGGTTTGCGAAGATGTATTTTATAGGGTCCATCACGGATATGAGCTTGATGGATCGTCCTTGCGGATATGTTTTGAGCCTTTGAGTTGTCGGACTAGGCCGGCCAACTTTTTCGATCTTAGAATAATTCGGCTCGCTTCCTTGCGACTTCCTACTTATGAAGTATATGGCGTTTTCGATGTAGGAGTCTTTCTTTTCTTGGGCAAGCATGGCTCCTCTTGGCGTGTCTGTGACGGTTAAGTATATGAGGAGAGGTTTATGTGTATGAGGTGGAGCTAGCAGGGGGGATTGGTAAGGTAGGCTTTTATTTTGTCGAAAGCTAGGCGGCATTTCTCGTCAGACAGACTTGGTCGGTATTTTTCTTTAGGAGCTTGAAGAGGGCCAGCATGTGGTGGTGGTTGTCGATGAAGCGGGCGATATCTTGTAGTCGGCCTAGGAAGCCTTTGACTTGTTGGAGTTTTTGGGCTGCGGCATCTCTATGATAGCTTTGATCTTTCTTGGCTCGATCTCGATGCCTTGCTCGGTCACTAAGAATCCGGGACCTTGCCTTTGGTGACCCCAAATGTGCATTTGGTGGGGTTGAGTTTCATCGATGCTTTCTTAACCTTTCGAAGAACTTTCGAAGGTCTCGATATGAGCACCGGATTGGCGTCATTTGGAATGCACGATCATGTCGTCGGCGTAGACCTCGATCTCCTTGTGGATCATGTAGGGTGGAAGAGAGTGGTGGCGACCCTTTGATAAGTAGCCCGGCATTCTTGAGTCCAAATGGCATGACAGGTGTAGCAATAGGTCCCCAGGAGTGGTGAATGAAGTCTTCTCTTGGTCTTCTTTGCCATTTTAATTTGATTGTAGCAGAGCATGCCGTCGGCGAAGGATCGATTTTGTGGCAGCAGCGGCATCTACACAATATCAATGTTGGGTAGCGGGAAGTCATCTTTGGGCGGCGCTTTGTTGAGGTCGCGGTCGGATTCGAACCTTCCGTTGGGCTTAGGAGCGATCACTATGTTGGACGGCCGGATCGGGTATTCAACCACCGAATGAAGTTGACATGGAGGCTTGCTTCATAATTTCTTCTTTGACTTGCGGTGACCATTACGGTTTGATTCGGCGGAGTTTACGCTTGATTGGCCGAGCATCGGATATATGGGGATCCGGTGTTCGACTATGGTTGGATCTAGCCAGGCATATCTTCATAGGACCGAGGCGAAGATATCTCACGAACTCTTTGAGGAGGTCGATGGCGCTACCCTTTCGAGCCTTGCGGTAGTTGCCGATTTTGATTTCTTTGACTTGATTGTTCGGCCCAGTTGATGATTGACAAGTCTTCATTTCTTCTGTTGAGTGATGTTGTTCTGTTGCTCAGCCCGACTTTACAAGCTCAAGCAAATATTTTTTATCTTTTGGGTCCATTTCATTAAATGACTCATTATTATGATTATTTAATGTATCTTTTAATGTAGGTGCAACTAAGGAATAAGCAAAGACATTCATATTATCATTAATAGCAAACTGCACGGGGCTTATTACATTATTGAGGACACTGGGGTTTGAGATCCTCATTATTAGGGAGCGGATCGGTAGATGACCAATCAGTAAAACTAGGGGAAGGAAGGGGATGGTATATCAGAAGCGGTCTACTAGGTTGCGGGAGTCAGAGCGGGCCGGTCGTAGTGTACCAATGCAGAGGCTTAGCGGTGAAGCTCGAACTCATCGGGGAGCTTTGCATATTCGGTGCCTCAGTCTATCATACCCAATGTCTCCCAGGCGTCATCATCAAATAAGACGAGAGAATAGTCATCACGATCTATAGACCAAGTGTTTTCAAAAGTGGCGGTTTATATGCGATCTACGGGGCTCGGGATGACTGTTCCATTCCGTTGTGAGAAGGCGACATCTTCAAAATTTCCCAACGGGGCATCTTTTCCCATTTTGGTCTATCCAGGGCTCAGGGAACATGAGATAGGCTTCTGTTTCCCCTTTCCTTATGAAGTAACCATTTAAGGTTTTTCTGTATGGTTGGAGAGGGGGATGTGTGTAGGCGCTTTTCCTTTTCTGCCTTTCTTTTCTCACGTTTTTGTTTCATGGCGCGGCTACCTCAGTGGAGTAGGTGTATCTAGGCGGGAGGGATACATTCCTTAAGTTCATCTGGACTAGATTGACAAGCCCTGTTGGTTTCTACCAAGACCCGGACCGAGCATATAATTCATTTTAGGAACATGTTTAAAGGGACCATGTTTCCTAGGGATGTGGTTTTCTTTCGTGATGTCGGTTTCTCGGCCGTATTGGGCGTTGACCACGGCTTGGGGATAACCTCAAAACCAGAGGAAGATACCGTGTCTTCATGCTATCTCGAGGATTGGGATATCCTCGCTTTCCTTGTTTTCCACGATCTTGTCGGCCGAATAATTACTATGTGGTCATCGTGGATGAATTTGACACGTTGGTGCAATGAAGAGGCTACCCCTTTACCCCATGGATCCAGGGCGTCGATCTGAAAGTGGTGGTATGTCCAAAACTTGGAATCGGCATGGTTAGTGGCCCGATAGTCGACATCGAGTGACCACCCAAGACACATCGTGGTGTTGTCATATGCCTTCTTTTGTGAGGAAGGAGTGAGTTCGATATTTTTGTTCCCAATTTGGCTAAGGTCTTTGGCGGGACATACATTCGAGAGAGGACCGTTGTCTATCGAACTCGGGAACCCTTTTTCCATTATTCCCGGTGATATGAAGAGCATCAATGTGGTCGGCTCCTTGGCGAGATCTAGATCGGTAAACATTATGACATTTCCAAAATGAATGTTTCCAATCATCGAGTAAGCTCATTCGGGAGGTTTCAATGGGAACAACTGACTTAGAGATTTGGCCGGTGTGTCTCGGTGGGTTTTGAAGCACAAAGTAAGCCCGGATGGAAATGTTGGCTGAGTTTTCTTCATCGAGCTAAAGAGTATCCTCCATGGCCCATATCGTCTCTTGTCTTTGCACAGTGGTCACCTTTTTCGGGTTTGGTTGGTAGGCTCGGCGGATCTAGTAAGGTGGCTAACATCCACCCAAGTGGCTTTTCGATGTTGCGGTATTTTGGCTACATAGTGTCCCAAGAGAGCATATTGCGCTAGGCTCTTTTATGGATGTAGATGGAGAGGGGAATGAGGATATATGGTAATGGGTGGCTAATTTTTTCGAACTTGGGCACGGTGATTTTTTCATCAACCTCAATCATGTTGATTTGAGGTAGGGGTTATTGACTGTATTTGGTCGGGAGGAGGTTTTTCAATCACCTTGTCATCTATCAAATCTGGATAGCATTTTTGAGCGTGTAGCATCTGTCGGTGAGGTGACCACCGATGATACTCACAATCGAGTATGGTTCCAATTGTCGAGGGGTTTGGTGGCTAGTTTTCCAAAGGCTTCAACACTCTCGAGCCATTAGCCCTCGTAATATCACGGGCTGAGGAGCTTTTCTTTTGACCTTGGCCTCTGAAATTCTGTTTGGGCCATTATTCCTCCGACGAGTTGACAGACACATGCAGTCCATAGGACCATGGAGTAGCACTATAGCTTTGGGTAGGAAAAGTGGCCGATGCATCTCCTACCATGTTGACTGGTCCGTGCGGTGTCTTTCCTTTAGAGTATCGAAAGAACTAGAGGGTGTATTGACTTTTAATTGCCGGTCCGTATATCTTCATCAATACGAACCCCTATCTCCACTTCTTTAAAGTGCTTGTAAGGGAGATACCGCATGTGTTCCAGGTATATGGGCTGGAGGTTTTTGATGAACATCCGGCATGACTCAGCCGGATCAGGTCTGTCAAAAGTCTGGGCCAACTTTCTTTTCCACCTGACTGTAAACTCAGCACATGTTTCTTCCTCCCTTTGGGTGCATGACTCGAGGTCTCTTTTATTTTCTGGGCTAGTGTTGTCTTTATACCTTTCAAGGAATTCTTCGGCTATCCGGTCCTGGTATTGAGTGCTCTTGTCGACAACATTAGCCATTGCTTGGCGACCCCTACTAGGTGAGGTGAAAATTGGAAGCCATAGCTTCAAAGCTAGCTCCCTTGATCGCATACCAATGGAATAGGATTTTAGATGGGATATAGGGCATCGGTCCCATCAAACTTTTCTATGTCGGGCATTTTGAATTTTGAAGGCGATCAAGGTTGTAATGCCGCGCCGCGTAGAAAATTCCCTTTGTTGAAGTTTGAGCATCATGGTTTTCATGTTTTCCATGTCGGCCTCCATTTTGGTGGCTGGGGGAGTTGGTTTTAGGTATATGCTGGCAGGATTAGGGAAAGTTGGGTTAATTTCTAGTTGTGGTGTTGGGTAAGGATTTTGGGTTGGATTTTGGGTATGGATATTTTTGAAATGGGTAAGGATTTTGAAATGGATATGGGTTACGGGTAGCATAAGTTGGTGGGTTTGGGTTGGTAGATTAAGGCGGCATAGGGATTCTGGGCTGGATATGGATTTGGGGTAGCATAAGTTGGTGGATTTTGGGCAATATAAGCTGGTGGGTTTTGAGCCGATAAGGATTTTGGGTGGGTTATTTGCGGATATGGATTTTGGGTAATGTATCGGTGGATTTTGGATAGTTTCAATCATCGGAAGGTAAGTAGGTAGTAACTTGGCCGATGGGTTATAACTTTGGGGATCCATATGTGGGTTTTGGAGTGGGTTGATTATGGGAAAAGGGAGGTCATTTGGACTCGGGGAATGTTGGTGTTTGGGGAAGATATGGAGGATAGGATGGGTAGGGTTGACATTTGGGTAGTAGGGAGTTGGTGGAAGGTTAGGATTTGGGGTGGGCCGGTGTTTGGTGGGTTAGTGTTTGGTGAGGGTTTGGGTTTGGAGGCATATGTGAGGTTGATGCTTCTTGGGGATTGCGGGGAAGAGATTACCTCACCATTAGATTTCAAGCTTTGTACCGATTAGCCATTTGGCTCATTATACGATCGGTTGCACCCAAATTTTGATCTAGCCATTCTTTGCTGAGTTGGAGCATACCGGAGCCCATATCTGTACATAGCGGAATTGTTCACTTTTCTTTGCCATCTTGTTCGGATCGTACCCTCTGAGCCCATTTACGCCTTTATCGATCTCTGTTTCGATACCCTACGTTCGATTTCTCGCACTTGTTTCCCATACCAATCGGCCAGTACTGTCTCTGCCTTTCCAAATTCGGGCCATGTTTCTGGGGAAAATGGGTTTGGAGGTATCGAGAAGAATTTGGTGAAGGCTTTCTGGGCTTGGAGTCTGACGTGCCTTTATTAGTATATTTTATTATTTATTATTATCCCTACAAATTGACCGGATAAGCACCGCTTAATTTTGGCATCTCGGGACTTTTCTGGAGCAGTGGATTCTTTCTCCAGAGTATAGGACCAACGTATTCCACCTGCCTTTCGACTCCCCAAGATCGTACTGATCCCAGGCGAAGGGCCTATACTCTTTTCGGGATCCACCTTTCGAAATGATCTAGGTCGAGCATTTGAAAATAATAAATCAGCCCCAGTGTATTTTTTTTCTACTTGCGCACATTTTTTTTTTGACTTGCGCAGATTTTTTTTTGACAGGGGCTGACCCACGATTTAAAATGAAAAAACCGGCCGGTCTTTGAAGTGTCCCGAAAATCTATATGCGATCTAACGTTGGCTTATGCGGGGGTAGGTGGTCTATGGTGTAGGGTAGCGATTCGAATATATTTATATGCATGTGCGTGTGTGCGGTATCTAAAAAGCAAAAAATTTTTTTTTTCAGATATAGAAATAAAATATAAAACATATATGACCTGTCTTACTGTTATATATGGACTTTCTCGGCTTTTTAATCTGAGCGCGAGCATGCAAGCATATCATCAAGAAATATAAAGAAAAGTGGGGAATCTATCTATTTCTATTAATTACGAATGAGTCCTAATCCCCAAAATGAATGTATATATATATATTTTGCGGAATGAAAATAAAGAAGAATAAAATAATATAAGACCGAAAATGAAGAGATTTTAAAAATAAAGCCTCGGCCCTTTTTTTGTGCTGCCCGAAAATTATTGCACATAAAGTATAGCATATATATAAAAATAATATATATATATATATATATATATATATATATATATATATATTTTTTTTTTGCAAATTTTTTTTTGAAAAATACGAATATTTTCAAGTATATCCGTAACAGTGTTTGAAATGAAACCGCTGCAAGATGGAGGATCATATCCACAAATATAGACACGGATGTTAAAGGAACGCAATATTCAATTGTTTAAATTAATATAACAAGCATACTTTAGTTAGAAACAAAAGAAAAAAAAAGTTTTGGTTAATGAGTCTAGCCCTCCATTTTTATTTATTAAAATAAAACGATCTCCCCAAGAGTCGCCACTTGTGGGTTCAGGAATGCGTGCTCCGCGCGCCTTGGATAGGGGTGCGCGTACGTGCGGATGCGGTGACATCCACTGCTCTCGTTCCACCCTCCCTTTTCTAGGGGAGGACGAAATCAAAAGTGCGAGAGGAGTGCTGTCGGAATAGCACGTTTGGAATGCGCCTCGGTTGCCTTTAGTGGATTTTTGATCCAATATGGGAGCTTTGGGTTTCCCGCATCAAGTTATCCCTTTTTTAGGGGATACTAGGATATGAGAATGCATCACCCTTCTATTCCCATTCTCCCTTTTTTAGGGGAAAACGTGAAAGTGCAAGGAAGGAATGTTGCAGCGCCCCCACTATGGATTTTATGAAAATAGCCTTATGGTCTATCTCGGATCACTATGGGTGCTTTGGGTTTTCTACGTCAAGTTATCCCTTGTTTAGGGGATACCGGACATAGGAATACATCACCTTTCCATTCCCATTTTCCCTTTTTTAGGGGAAACGGAAAAGTGCAAGGAGAGATGTTGCGAGGCCCCACTGGATCCAAAATGTTTTAGAGTCGCCATCTTTATTTTAAGGAATAAATAAAGCAAAACCAAAAAAGAAAACCAGAGATAATGAAAACGGGTTCGGAGGCTAAGTTACGAGTTGGGAAGGTGCTAGGCACACCCAACTCGCCCTTTCGATCTCAAAACAATTTTTTGGCTAAAGTATGCTTTTTGTTATATTTATTTAACAGATAAATAAAGCATTAAGCGCCTACAAATACATCCATTTGTCTACATTATTCTGAGACTTGCAATGTCTTTTTTACAAATAATTACAAATATACTTGAAAATATTTGGCCATAATAACGGCTACATTTAGTACTATTTCCTAACTAAATCCGGGCAGCACAACTGCTTATATATCTACATTGGGCCGGATTGGAAATAATACTTTTACAAAATGAAAGCTTTAAAATAAAACTTACTGACAGCCTAGGGTGTGCTCGCTCTGTCCTTTAGGGAGAGGGAGTCTTTTTTGTTGTTGTGTGTTGTGAAGATTCTGCGAGTGGTCGCTTCGAAAGTTACTTTTGGCCTCGGGATTTGGGCGGAGTGCTTGTTTGTGTTTGGTTGTTTGTTGGCTTGAGGTAGGCGAAAATCGGGCAGAATAAGGGCTTATTTCTGGTTGATTTGGCCTTTTAAATCGGGCAGAGCAACTGCTCTTTCCACGATTTTTGGACCGGGGAAAAAGGGTGGATACCTAGCTGGGGGGCTAAGGCTCACTCCTACCGGTTGGTTTTGTGTGTTTAGGAAGAGGTTTGGCGAGTTTCGAGGCTTTTGAGGTGATCGCTCACTATCTCACTTCGCTCTCTATTTCTCAGTAACGAGGACGCGAGAATTTTATCGAAGAAAAGGTGTGTCGATGAAATGAGCCGAGCCTCAGTATTTATAGGCTGAGGAGGACATCGACGGAATTAAAATTCCTTCCTTGTGCATCAGCCGGTTTGTACACTGCGCAGGAGAAATTGCATTTTGCGGCGAATGAAGGAGAGAACTGGGCGCAGCGTAGAACAGAATTGAGCGCAAGCCCAAGGAATTGGGCGCCACACCCAATTCTTATGGTGGCCATGCCCAATTTCAAACTTCTTGCTTTTTATGCACTTTGGTCCCTGCAGTTCGTCCTTTTGCGCATCCTTCTTTGTCCTTTTGCACTTTTGACCCTGTAACTTGACATTTGTTAATGTTTTAACAGGTCTTGATATTTTATGTCATGTCACATACCAGGGGTAAGAAATTGGGGTGTCTACAGGTACCGACTTGAATTTCTCTCTATTATTTCCATAAATGGGCTTGTATTGTAGCCTTGTAAGAGTAACTACTTTGCCATCAGATCAAACCTTAAGGGTATTTTTTAAAATTTTGAAACTTCAATGGTATTTTTTTTTGTAAATACCAAAAATATCATGAGTAGTTTTTGTAATTATCCTTAATTATATGATGAGTGGTGCTACTCAAACCCCCTCTTTCCTATGAGTATGCCCTATAAAAACAACTAACTTCCTATTTTACCCTTACTTCTTATAAACATACCCCTTCCTCCCTCCTTCCTTCCCTCTCTGTGAAACATTCCCCCTCCCCCTTCTTCTTCTTCTTCCCACCTAGCCACCACTGCCACTGCCTCATTGTTCTCCCTCTCCCTCCCTTTCCTCTACTCCCTTACTTCTTCCTTCTCACTCCTCCCTCCTTCCCTCCCTCCCTTTGTCTATGCATAACCTTCTCCCTCGCCCTTTTTCTTCTCCCTCCCTTCGTTTCATCGTCCCTTGTTCTTCTTCTTTTTCTTTCCAACACTCCCCGGCCCTTCCCCTTCCCAAACTCCATTGATAAATCAATTATGGAGCAACTTTTTTTTCCGAATGTTCGATAATGAGCGGCTGAACAACTTAGTGTTGTTCGGCTACTAGCCTAACAGCACTAATTTGTTTAGCTAACCATAACCGAACAATATAAATCCAAAAAATAAAATAAAATACCCAAGCTTGTTCGGCTAGCCCTAGCCAAACAATACTAAGTTGTTCGACAAACGATGACATAAATCCAAAAAAAAAAATAAAAAATTACCAATGTTGTTCGACTAGCCCTAACCGAACAACACTGTGTTGTTCGTGCAACCAAGGCTGCACACTAGCAATCTATTTTTTATTTTGCTTCGAGCATTGATTGGAGAAGAGAGACGAAAGAAGGAAGTGAGGGGTGGTGGGTATGTTTGGGCAGAGATGAAGAACGGTGAGGTAATGAGGGTGGTGGGTGGGAGGGAGGGAGAAGAGAGAGGGAATAAGAAAGGGAGGAGAGGGAAGGGAGATATAAGGAGAACGGTAAGGTAGTGGGGGGGGGTGGTGTCTTGGTTGGAAGAAGAAGAGGGAAGGGGAATGTTATGCAGAGAGGGAGGGAAGAAGTAAGGGTAAGATGAGAAATTAACATTTTTAGAGGGTACACTCATAGGAAAGGGGGGTCTGAATAGCACTCTTAAAATAGTAAGTTCTGGCCAAAAAATTTGTTTCCAACAAAAGAAACTTCTATTAACACTACATAATTAATGAGCTGTATGCAAAATAAAATATGTTGGTGTTTATTTTCCATTAACTTTAAGATCAGCTTTATAAGTGGTCTTACAACATTTTAAGGCTATACTCAATTTGTCCTAATAAAAAGTTTACCTTTTAATTTTTTTTTAAAGGTTGGAGGGGATATAGACCATACCCCAACCCTAATTTTTTTATTATTTTAATTTCTTGAAAGACTATACATATAGATATATGATGCCTTTGGTGTGGTTAGAACAAATGGTGCCTTTGATAAGGCTTTGAACACCCGACCTCTCGGTTAAGAATAGTGAAGTACCAGGGTGCCTTTGGTAGGGCTTGAACATTCGACCTCTCCGTTAAAATAAGTGAGCAACTAAATGAGATTTTTTTGGGTAAGACTTGAACAACAACGATGCCTCTGAAAAGGCTTGAACACCCGACCTTTCTATTGAGAGTTGTAAAGTCCAGGTTGTTTCTAGTGAGATTTGAACATCCGACCTCTCCGTTAGAAGAAGTGAGCAGTAAAAATTGAGCTAGAGCTCGTTGGTACTTTAAAAAAAATTGAATAATCAAAAGATACCCAAAAAGTCCATGTTTGAAAAGTCTAATAATTAAGGAATACATACTACATAGTTAGTATGAGAATTGCTTCATAATTACAATAATACTGGACTATAATCAATATGTTAATATTCAATGTAGATGGTAAAATTGAAATGTTTTGAAGATTATAGACACATTTTTTTTAAAAATAAACTATTAAAATGAAACATCTCAAAATAGTACGGTAGATTAATTCAATGCCTAAAACAGAGATAGTGTGTGTGTATATATATATATAGCTTCAAAAAGACTGTTTTCTATGACATTTATATAAATTAGATTAGAAAAGATAATTTGTTAAATTCTATTTTTCTTATACTAGCTCTTAATTATAAAAATATTATAAATTTGTATAATTAATTGCTCCACTTTTAGAACGCGTCAAGGACAAGACAAATAAAAATATTAAAAAAAACAATTTTTTTGGGATCTCATTGAGAAGTATTTTTAAAGTTGGTCATATTTACAAAAATTGTTAAAATTGTTGAATATATACTTAAGATGTTTATAATCCTTCCATCCCAAAATTATTTTTTTTACTTTCCTTTTTTCGTCTGTCCAAAAAAAAATTATTTTGTTTGTAAGTTTCCTTTTTAGGACAACATTTTTATCATTTTACCAAAAAAAATCAGCCTATTTTAATTATGGGCCACATGCACATGACCTTTATAGAAACAACACATTAAACCAATATTGATAATTAAGTCAATTTTTTTCCTTAATTCACGTGTCGGGTCAAATATGACAATAATTACGCAGCAGACAGAGTATTACATATGAAGAGAAAGATTGAATAGGCATGAACATTATGAGTGTAATTTCTAAAAATTAACTTTTAAAATGAAACTTTTCAGAAGCGATTAGTAGACTATTTAATTTGAATAAGCGAAGTAATTTGGGGACATTATTAAGCTAGTTTTTCCATTTAAATTTTCTAAAATACTTTAATGGACTATGATTGGAATTTGGAAGTCTTACCATATAATTGTAGGTGTGTCGTTGGTTAATCTCTTCTTCTGTTGTTTTTTTTAATCTTGTGAGATATTGACGATGTAAGTATAAAAACTACTCAATGTTCTTAAATAATTCGTATGTTTTTTTTTCCAAGGGTTTTTTTTTTACCTCTATTCATATAACTAGTTATAGAGTCCGTGCTCCGTACATGTTCTTTTGGTAATAACACTACTATAATTTTTAAATTTGATATATATTTCTTCTTTTAGTAATAGTAGTAGTATAATTTTTAAACTTTTAGGCATTATAATTTAAATGTTAAAATATAAAACCAACATCATTTTCTAACAAATGTGAAATATATATATATATATATATATATATATATATATATATATATATATATATATATATATATATAATTATTGGTAATAATAGTGAAGTCTTTTAACCAACGCGAGATACATAATAATAATTGTAAAAGCGTTTTATTTTAAGACTTTTGAAAGATACATCTATTATATTAATAATAATAGTAGATGTCTTTTATATGAAAACTGTTAAAACCAACATTATTTTCTATCTAATATGTGATACATCTCTTCTATTGTTAGTTAAATAATTTTATCTATCAACTTTTAAACTAAAATAATTTTTTGTAACCAATGAGGAATAAATCATTTTTATTGGTAAGATTTTACTTAAAGACTTTTAAAGCCAACATCAACTTCTAACAAATATGAACATATATCTCATTTTGTTAGTTTAGTAGAGATCCATCATACATTGGTTATAAATTAATATTGATTTTAGAAATCATTAAAGTACTCGCATGATACTTGTTGAAAAATTAATGTTTTTAGTGAAATAAATTGTGCAACTTGAGACACGAATTTATTTACGTGTCATTTTTTTATTGGCAAAGATAATTGTGCAAATGTGTTCTATTCGCGGTTAGAGCATCAAAATGATATATTTATTTGTATAAAACGAGTTTTGGATGAATAATATATCAAAGCTTAAAATATGATATTAGAAGTAACTCATTAGAGTAAAGTACTATTATCTCATACTAGTATTTTTGCCCGTGCCGATGGCACGACGCCAGTTTGAGAATTTATCAATAAATGAAATAATGTGGAAATGAACTCAAATACCTAACAAAATAAAACATTTTACTTCGATATTTATTTTATAAGAAAACCAAGAAATGAATATTTTAATTGTAACTATTGTTAAAATATAAAAAGAAAATTTTATTATTTTCTCAATAACGAAAACTCAGTATTTTTCTTCTTGGGGGGTTTTGCTTAACATTGTAAACATGAGATGCAATAACTTTGTCCATTATTTTCACCTACACATGAGACAAAGAAAATTCAACCATATTCAATTAACCAAATTTTCTGCTTCATTTACAAAACTCGAATCCTCCCACGTATTATTATACAAAATCTAACATGCGAACGAAGATGCATTTGATCCAAACTAATCAACCCTAAAAGCTAAAAAATGGCAATTAAATAAATGGAAACCAATACACATACCCCAACAAACGAAACCACAACAATGAGAAGATGTCCAACATTCTATAAAAATAAACTCGTGCCCGTGCCGATGGCATGGTGCCAATAAGAGCGTGGTCAATGTAAGAATCGAACATGATGAAAAAAATTAATTAAAAAACTACAACTAAATATTTGTAAAACCGTAAAGGCCTCTTTGCCCGGAACGGAGGGATTAATTAATAATTTGTATAGGAAACTGCGGGCCGACCAAAAAAACAGGCCGAACAAAACTTATGATTTTTTTTTTTGTATAAGAAATTGCGGACCGGAAAAAAATTAAATTGCCGAACAAAAAAACGGGCCCGATAAAAACTAAATTGATTAAGTTAATTACAATAACAATTAAAAAGAAAAACAAACAAATATTTCAAATTACAAAACTTACGATTTTTTTATTTGTATACGAAATTGCGGGTCAGATTAAGTTAATTAAGATAATAATTAAAAAGAAAAAAAATAAAATACAAATATTCGAAACTTACCGCTGGACTAAATTAAATTGATTAGTTATGCACGTTAAAACAATAAATCTCAGTAAAACTATATCGGTAAAACTATAAAACAATAAATGTAAAACTGTAAAACTATAAATAATAAGTAAGCCGTAGAATATGCATTTATTGGAACAACTATCTATTTTTGGAAGAAAAAGAAGCAAAAAAACTGGAAAAAGTAACTGTCTTTCACACATTTACAATTTAGATTAAATGTAAAGCGTATGATTGCAGTAAAAGAATTAATCTCAGCCTGTAATTAGCCTTTACCAATTACACACGTGTTTTGACATCTCTATGCCTATGGCACAGTGTCAGTATATATGATTTCGTCAATTTAAATGATTGTACCTAAATAAAAGGTGCTATTTAAAAAATATTACAGTTGAGGGGTACATTGATTCAAGTGATAATTGAGGGACTGATATTTTATAAGGGGTGATTGTTCAAAAGACTAATCGCAGGGTGCGACTTTGTAATATGAAAATAAAATATAGGAAGAAGAAAAAAGGGTGACTACTCAAAATATTAATTGTAGGGGGTTAAAAATGGATAACTACTCACACATGAGAATGTGAGAGTGAATCTCAACCGTTAAATTTTTAAAGATAATTTAATCTCAACCTCTGAATAGCCCTAGTCAATTGTCTAGTTGTTTTATAAGGAAACATAATTCTAACAGCATAAGGAAACCCAGAAAAGGAGGTTACCCAAATAAATAACAACCGTAGGATGATAGTAAAATAAATTAAATCCTGACCTCTGAATAGCCCTAATCAATTACCTAGCTTCTTTATAATATAGATTGGTTAACAAATGATGTGGTAGTAAAAGTCTTTCTATATAAGATTTCCACTATTATTAACAATTGAAGAAATTAATAGTAAATTATTAATATCACAATATCATATCAACTATTATTTTTATGGTTTAAATCTCAATTTGGTCATCCTACTTTCGGCCAAAATTCATAAGTTCTCTCTATTTTTTTTCCTCAATTTAATCACTATACTTTCACATACTTGGGACGTTCATCACTCCATCCATATATTTGGATGGAAAGTTTAATTTTTTTTAGGAAAATCAAAAAATACCCTCACTAAATTTGGGGGTTTTGAGGGTCTCTTTCTCCTCTCAAACATAATTTCTTATTGTGTGACTTGAATTTGTCAACACACCTTTCAAAGGTAACGGACATTATTGTCTTTTCAAAAAATTTCATCCAACTTAACTAATGGAAATGACTCTAGTGACCTTATTGACTTTCGGAGCCAAGTAAAGTGATTAAATCGAGGGAAAAAAAAGTATAGTAAGCTTAATGAATTTTGGCCGAAAGTTGAGTGACCAAATTAAGATTTAAACCTATTTTTAATTAATGGCTAGAAAATGAAAAGTTCCGAGTCAAGTAATGTGGAGGCTTGAGAATTCAATAATATCAAAAGTTGGGTGATGTGATACACCTCTTCAATTGATAATAACATAAAAATTCTTTTATCTAAAAACTTTTATAATCAATATCTATTTATAAATAATGTGGGATACATCTCTTTGTAACCAATGTGAGATACATTATCTATAAACATTTTAAATCAATATCACTTTCCTAACCAATGTAAAATACATCTTTTCTATTGGTAATAAGTTTTTTATAAAAAGATTTTTAATACATACATCACTCTCTAACCAATGTGGACTAGAAAATGACTAGAAAATGAAAAGTCTCAAGTCAAGTGATGCCGAGGCTTGAAGATTCAATAATATCAAAAGTTGGGTGAGGTGGCACAACTATAGTGCTCCTCAACAACTTTATATATATATAGATTTTGGAATCCTTTCATTTTGCTTGATTTTAATTTAATTGAAAAAGATATATAAAATTAGTTGTTTTATAAGTTTTCAGAATTCATTTGATTTCTAACCGACAATATTATCAATTAGATGACAAAGAAGGGAAAACAAATAATGAACCAAGACAATTGTGAAGAAGCCTCATGGGACATCCCACCAATGATGGCTCTAGTGGAATTCATTGATATGACTAAGTTGAAGATCTTGCTCGTAGTGAAAATATGCCAAAGCGATCTTAATAGTGTGATGGGTCTCGATGTTTAAAGAGAGGCCAACTGTATTGTGGATAAGTTGGCCAAACGTGCCATCCCAATGCAACTAGTCACTACAAGTCCTCCCGGAACCATCACAAAGATGGCTAGCTTGTTGTCTCTTTCTCTTCCTTTTGGTGGGGTGAGCAAGTTGCATTATAGTGTAAGGCATGGGCGACACGTAAAGACCCTAATAGCACGCTATTGTGATGGGCCTTCCCCCTCAAAAAATAAGATTAATATCATGTGAATATATTAAACTAATAAGAACAGATACTACACTTGAAATGAAATGCACACAGATTCTCCAAACTGAATGATTGTATGGTTTCCTTGACCTATAAATTGCATGAATCACGATCTCATGAAAGTTGTGGGAGCTTGGTTGTATTTTGAATGAATATATGGAATCTCACAATGCAAAGTAGTGGTACTAGATCGGTACAGAAACCTCTGTGATGTTCAAGACCAAAACGAGCTTGACGCCTATCAGTTATACTACGGCGAGCATGTGCTTTGTGACTTCTTAATTAGCAATGTTGTGCTTCGAGTTTCGTATGGGCTTCTGGACTCATTAAAGATCACCTGGGAAATTGGGTAAATGGTTTTCAGGAGCACATTGACTATGCTTCTGTGGAGGAGGTAGAGCTATGGGCTATAGGAGGGGTTTGATGGTTGCTTGGGAGTATAGGTTTGATGTTGCCTGTGCTACCAAATTATTTTTTACAAAATTGGGAGTTGGGAACACCTTATCCCGATTTCACTACTAAATTTGGGACAATTAGCTGTTTTAAATTGTCTGTTTTAAAGAGAGAAAATACTTCTTTGTTTAGCTTCTAGGGATATGGCTCACTTGGATCATAAAACCAACTCATGTTTTATTAGTTGTTAATTGTTAAAGAGGCCGCCAAATAGGCATTACAGACACTGCTGATGACAAAATTTAAATGGTAAATATTGGTGGGGTGAGCCAGGCCCTTGCAGTATTGTGTAAGGCATAGGCGACTCATGAAGACCCCAATAGCAAGCTATTGTGATGGGCCTTCCCCCTCAAAAAATAAGATTAATATCGTGTGAGCTAATAACCCACATATCAGATATTAAACTGATAAGAACAGATACTACACTTGATCTTAGCCAAAAGGCCGAGAAAGGTATGCTTATTACGTATCTACGCTTTGTATTTTATTCAAACTTTGCTTTCATGTTACGATCTTGAGCCGATGTGGTATAGATGTGAGAAGTTGTCTACTTCTATTTTATCCGCCTCCATCTCTCCACCAGAGTTCACAATCCTCTCTTTTAAAAATGAAGGAAAATTACTAACCATTCTTTTATTATAGTTAAAGAATAACCAATGTTTTTTATCTGTACAATGACTATTGTGTTGATCCAAGGAGAGCTGCAAGTCTCAACCTGAAAGCAGGCTATTTTTCCAGTTGCTTGGAAGCTGCTGTGATGTTGCTTCTCTTCAGTTTTTTGTCTTTTTTATTGCTCTTTAATTTTGTCCCGTTTAGGAGTATTTTCTTGGTCGTAACATTATGGTCATTAGTTTGTAGCGTACCTGATAAGTGCCAATCTTATCCACATTTAGTACCTGGTTTCTCAAGGGGAATAGTGATGCTTGGATCACCTGGACTCATTAAAGATCACTGGGGAAAGTTGGTACATAAATGGGTTTCGTGAGCACATTGGCAATACTTCTTAGGTGAATTGCAGAACTATGGGCAATATGGAGTGGTTTGATGGTTGTATCTACAACTACTTCCTCTCGTCTCCTTACTTCTCTTTGTTGCTTCAGCATCTCAATCTTTCAAGACTCCATAGTCGATACATGATGGAATTATTGCATGAAATGTTTTTCGCTGAAGATCACACAGACGAGAGTTATCACCAACGCCAGTACTATAACATTCCGAGACCTCAGATCTTCCTTCACATCTACTCGTAAAACTCAAGCTGCAGTTTTGCTGCATTTATGCGTGTACATTGTTTTTATGAGCTAAAACATATAGCGAGCCTAAATGGTATCAAAATTTATGCGATTAAGTAGGCAGATTTACATTTGCAGGAACTAACCCTCAGCATGACATGAGGTTGTTTAAGAATTTACGAAGGGTGAGCGAGTATCTAAGAAAGCTTGTGTTCGCCATTCCCCATATGATCATTACTTCTGTAAAAATAAGTAAATCAGTTCCCTAATCTTAAGAAAAACCACATTAATGCAATCATTTTTCAGTAGAATTCATCTGTTCCTGGTATTGAGTTGTTACTCCTTGTAGCTTCTTTTGCCAAAGCCAATGTATCCCAGTACAGTCTTCCACGCCGCCACGCCCTCTCTAGCAAAAGCATATGCACACTCGCTAAAAGGACTGAAATCCCAAAACATGATCAGACCCGTGGACATGCCCTACTTGGTTATGCAATAGAAGCTATAGTGTTTCGAACCAATTGCTCCATACGAGCACACTTTCACTCAATGGGTATAATCAAGGTCTAGTCCAAACGAGTCGATACACATCACATAACAGGAGCAACTTTTAGGCTCTTAACACGCAGCCAAACCAAACTCCAGATTAAGAATTAAGAACATTACCTCAACCTTTACCGTCTTCAATTGAGAGTTCTTTTTACAAAACTCAAAGCTTCCGGCATCTGAATTTGCATGGTTAATCGAGAGTTTAAATTTAATTACTTTTCTCTAATGCTTTCAAGTGCTCAGGTTACCAGAATGAAGTTGATGGCATGGTGATAACCTTCCCACTCTTCCTTCTCAAGAATGAAGGAGATAACCTCTCTACGATGGGTTCATGTTGTGAGCAAAGCTTGCTCTTCGTTTTGTTTGCAGACCAATCTCTCTTTATGGGCTTCTGATTTCTCAACTGGTGGCTTTGGACGATTGTTCTATCTTAATTTTACTCACTACAAAGAATTTTTCAGCAAAAAAAATTTGGACCATTTCTCGATTTGTGCGTGTCATCCTTGCGCAGGGGCCATGCTAATCTTCTCTGTATTGTTCCAATTTTATCGGATGTCCCCAGAGGGACAAATGCAAGCACTGGCTGTAGTGTTATATTAATCTCTCGTGTTTGATAAGTTTTCAGTATGGGTAAATTTGAAAAAGGCTATACTCACAAGTTGCTACAAAAGTACCTATGCAAAAGCATCATTTTAAGATATCTTATCACCATTTTAAATGATCACTTGTCAGAGATCCACAGAAATTGCATGATTTTCTAATTTTTTATTTGTAAATAAAGGAAAGCAGTACTCCCAGAATTTTATTATTAAACATAATCATAAACCATACACCAAAAAGAGTGTAAACTAGCAAATTGAACGGTATTATGTATTACATGTACTTGTTTACAATCGATGAGTTAGAGCGTCTCAATCAGCCACACCTTCTCTCCCAACAGGATGGGTATGCATCTGGTTAAAGGGGATGATATCCAAAACATAGCTCTGACCTCAAGACGTTCCGTGAACGCGTCAAACAATTGTTTGTACCATTAATGTTCATTGCAGTCAATTTTATTTATCCACTAAATAGATTTGACATCAAGAAAAAACACTGTGATGTAGTTGTGCTGTATCAGCAAAGAAACACCCTGTGATGTTCAAGACCAGATTCTAAATTATACGTATACTACAGCGAGTATGTGTTTTTAAATTAACGATATGATATTGGGCTAAATGGAGAAGTTCAATGCAGCAGTCAAGGACTCAGATTCTAAATAGGATCTTGATACTACTCACGATGATTGGAACTTGTTTACTGCAAGTCTAAATAGGATCTTGATGCTACTCATGATGATCTAAACAAGATTACTGCACATTGTTACGAGGAGTTGCTCAATAGGTTCAAGTTAATTTTTCAAACTGGTAATGGTTGGGGGCCTAACCAACGAGGAGAGACCTTTCCAAAAATAAGCGTATGCCACTTAAATGCGGCGTGCACACGGTATTCTTTAGTAAAAGGCGAAAGAATAGTTCGCTTTGTGCTCACCGCGTGGCTGCGTGCATTGCCAAGGCCAGCGTGCGCTCATCTTACACTTGCTGTTTCTCACAGCGATCTCGTTAAGTAGATGATGTGGGATAGTCATTGCCCAATTAAACTAACACTCCCCCTGGCTCCTCCCCCCAACAACAACACATTTGAGCTTTTAAACAGGCACACTCCTATCAGAGATCCCAATTGAGTTGGATCTATTTTACTAAGATTGCTAGCACTCATTAGAAACCTAAAAAGGGTTCAAAAATGTCCAAGTATGGACAATAAACGTGCTGGTGTACTGGAATGAAATTATAATTGCATATGTAACTTTTATTTTTATAGTGGCCTGTTCCATCATAAATTATTTTTATTTTATTAACCTCTTATATTTTTGTTTTGACTCCGGAACTATTATTTTTGTTTTATTTACTATTTTTTTATATTTAAAGAGAGAAAACTGTTTAAACATAATTAAAAAAAGAAGAAGGTGGTGATGAGAGAAAATAGGGAGAAGACGGGAGAGAGAAAGAGAAATACAACCAGAGAAAATTTGGAGAAGATATAATGATACAGTCATTCTAACACACCAATTTTTCAGCCTAAAATCATTAGCTAAAAGAAAGCTCTAATCTAAATTTATGCACTTGAAGATAAAATATTTCTCATGTTTCTATGCCTCCAATTTTGACCGATGGATTGGTAATCACAAGACAGAAATGGTCCTTTGGTTTCTCTTTACATATATATTTAAGAATCTTAAACAATATAAATTGTGACAACCGATCATCTCACATAAACTCACATTGAGCTCCCACAAAATTCACATAAAACAGTCTTTCCTCCAAAACTCACTTATTTTGCAAGAAATTTAGTTAAACACTGGTAAATCAACAAGAATTGCAACAAATTAATATCACTCTCATTTGATTCAGTTATAATTCAAATCAATATGCAAAGATAATATCTTATGAGCTACTTCCTCCGTTCCGGGCAAACAGTCCATTATTCAATTTTGAGATATTTCACTTAAAGAATCTATTTTCAAAAATTAAAGCATAAAAGTGTTACTCCCTTAGTCGCAAAAATTATTGTCTGGGTTGACTTGGCCCACAGTTTAAGAAAACACATTTGACTGAATTATTAATATTGTAATAGTGTGTGTTTTCCTTTAAAACCCATGAATATGAGGCTCAAAATTAAAGTAAGAAGAAAAAGTAAGGGTAAAGTGGTAAAAGTGATGTACTAAAAAGGACATTTTCAAAGAAGACACTTATTTTGGGACGGACGAAAAAAGAAAGTAAGACAATAATTTTAGGACAGAGGGAGTATTTTATTATTAAAAAACTACTAAAAATGTCATTTTCTTAAAAAGTTTGACTTTCGAACAGGGACTCTTTGCCCAAAACGAAGGGAGTATTTTTTTTTCCTTTTCCATAATTAATGAAGTTTTTTCCTTTCCATTAATGAATATGCTAGCAAAGCATGTCATGATTAGTCAACAAATGAAATCAAAAATAAGTTAGTAATATTGTACAAACTCTCAAGTCAGAATATATGCGTTATAGCAGTCAATGACCCAACATACAGATGTGAAACTTTTACGTGAATTTCAATTTCTCTAATTATGTTAAAACAAAGCAATTTAAACAATAACAAAAATATCTTGAATAATGAAGTAATATTTATAATTTTCACAATATTTGAAACAACAACTGAAAATTTCAACTAAAATTTTCAATTATTTTCTCTAAATTATTATATAAAAATATACATGTTTTATTCAGTAAAATCAAAAACTCCATTGCCGCCGTCCCATGGTCCGCATCCCTCATTAACACCAGCACTGCCTTCTACCTAGGTTTGGGATTTAAGGAGGCGACGAGGCGGTGGTGTACGTACGAAGAGGGAAGAGAAAGGTAAATGTCAAGTAATCACATCTTGATAACAAAAGACTCAAAAGCTGGCTTGAAGTCTTGAACAACCCCTTAATTAGAATATCAACCATTTGTTCTATTGTTGGAATAAACGGTATACAGACCACACCATTCTCGAAATGTCTGTGGGTTATCCAACAATTCTAGATTGGGGCCATTAGGTCAAGGGCATCAATAAATAACAATTTTTAGTCGTTTAGTGAATTCCAATTAAAGCCTAACTTTATTCTTTCCTTCTCTCTTTAATTTTTGATTTCTTAATTGAAATGTCGTGTATTTAAAAAATGTTTTGGTCAAAAAAAATTTATTTAAGTTTTAGTTTCTTTTTTTGTTTGATTTAATTGTTGGTTCTCAACAATGTATGGTTGAAGGTTCTGATGGATTCTCTGGAAAATTCTATACGGAATGTTGGGACATCATTGCTACGGACTTATTTCTCGCCATCTCTGAATTTTTCGAGGGTTTTGATCTGCCTAAATCTTGGACTAGCACTCTTTTGATCACTATTCCGAAGACGAGTCAAGTTCTCTCATTCAAAGATATTCGTCCAATCAGTCTCTGTAACTTTTGCAATAAGATTATTACCAAGCTCCTGTCATCCCGGCTTGCCCTCATTCTCCCTTTTATTATTTCGAAAAATCAGAGTGCCTTCACTAAAGGCCGTTTAATCCAGGATAACTTACTTCTTGCCCAAGAATTAACTCACCAGCTTCAAAAGAAGGTTAATGGCACTAATGTTATTATTAAATTGGATATGGCCAAAGCTTTTGATCACGTGTCCTGGTTTTTCCTCATTGATGTCCTTCGTAAGTTTGGATTTGGTGAAACTTTCATTGATATGATATGGAGAGTTATCTCTAACAACTAGTTCTCGATTTCCGTGAATGGGTCTCCGGCTGGGTTCTTTCATTCTTCTCGAGGTCTCCGTCAGGGTGACCCGTTATCCCCTAGCCTCTTCATCATTGCTGCGGAGGTCCTTAGCCGAGGTTTGACTAAGCTTCAGTTTGATCACCCTAATTTTTCCTTCTCATCCTCTAGTGGTTGTCCGGTTATTTCTCATCTGGCCTTCGCTGATGATGTCGTTATATTTTGTAATGGTAACAAACACTCTCTCTTAAAACACCGGAAAACTCCTTACTAGCTACGAACAGTGCTCTGGTCAATTAATAAATGAAGGTAAAAGCAGTTTCATGGTTTCTCACAACATTTCTACTGCTAGAATTTCGTCTATCCGCAGGCACATTGGCTTTAATCACAAGGTTCTCCCAGTCACCTACCTTGGGTGTCCTCTTTTTGAAGGAAGGAAAAAGAAGTGTTTTTTTGATCCTCTTATGGAAAGGCTGCAAAGTAAAATCTCTTCTTGGATGGGGGCTTACCTTAATCTGGCTGGTAAGGTTACCCTCATTAATTCGGTTCTCCACTCCATTCTTATGTATCAGTTTGCTATCTTGGATCCTCCTGCCTCGATCCTTAACCAAATTAATAGAATGCTTTCCAATTTTTTTTTTGGGATCGATTGACAACAAACTCAAAGCGCATTGGATTTCCTGGGATAAATGTTGCCGACCCATTCTAGAAGGTGGCATTGGTATTCGGTCGGTTAAGGAGATTATCCATGCTTTTTCCATTCAGCTTTGGTGGAGGTTTCGATCCTCTAACAGCCTTTGGTGCAAATTCATGAATAGGAAATACTGCTCTACTCTTCACCCGTCCCTTGCTTATGTTTCCACTGGCTCCCACACTTGGCGAAGAATGGGCTCCATTCAAGAGATGGCTGAAAATCATGTTAGTTGGATTATTGGCAAGGTAATTGTTCGGTTTGGTTTGATCAATGGTTGCCCGAGGGTCCTCTTCACCCATCTTCAACTGCTCCTAAGCTCTCGGTAAAGGATCTATTTGATCAATCTAGCCAGATTGATGAGGCCGCCTACATGAATGTGGGGCCTAACACTGCTAATTTAATTAAGAAGCATGGCATAAGTATCTCTGATTTTCCAGACTCTATGCATTGTACTTTTACCGAGAATGGTAAATTTACTATCTCTTCTGCTTGGCAGCTTTCTTTTACTCATTGACCGCTGATCACCTCGGCTAATTTCATATGGCATAAGCATCTCCGTGGCATATAAGTCTTTTTATGTGGCGTCTTTGGCTCCGAAAACTCCCTTTGGACGAAAGTATCACAAAAAAAGGAATCCAGCTTGCCTCCCGTTGCTCTTGCTGTGAGATGGGTAATATTGAATCATACTCTCATGTTTTTATGGACAGTCCATCTGCTCGCTATATCTGGTCTGATTTCAATCGTTTGGGTGGCATCTCATGTTCGACCAACTCTATTGATCATTGTTGTTTTGCTTGGTGGTTACATAAGGCTAATTCTGTTCTGCACTCTATTACTCCTTCGGTTATTCTCTGGGAAATTTGGAAGGCTAGGAATGCTAGCCTTCATGATGGTATTCGTGCTTCTCCCTGGATCATATCTACTCGTATCAAGAATCTTCTTTGTAATATCCTGATGAACGCTGGTTTTTCTCCTCGATTGGACTGGGATTCTATTTTTTCCACTCGACTGGGCAACATTTCTCAGCGGCGAATTCAATATGTCTGTTGGTTAAAGCCTCTTCTTGGTCATTTTAAACTTAATAGTGATGGTGCTTGTCGTGGCAATCTGGGTCAGAGCGCTGACGGAGGGATTGTCCACAATGATAAGGGTGATTTGGTTTTTGCTTATTCCTCTTTCTATGGTTTCTCTAACAGCTTCCAAGCAGAATGTCGGGCCTTGCACGAAGGTTTACTTTGGTTAGAAACTAAGAATTTTTTGGGTGCTAGTGTGGAGATTGATTCCAAGCTTCTTTTGGACTGTGTTCTGGGTATTGTTCAGCCTCCTTGGCGGAGCCTTTACTTGATTCGCGCAATTATCAAAATAGTTCGATCGCTTAATATTTCCATCAGTCATATCTATCGAGAAGCCAACTCGGTGGCCGACGCTCTTGCTAATCATGGTTGTGACCAAAGCTCCAATGATGTGTTTGTTTCAGCTAATGCTCTTCCTTTCCAGATTCGTGGTCTTATCGCTCTTGACAAGCATGCCACTCCTTACATCAGAATATCTTAAGTTTTGCTTTTTGTTTTTTTTTTGCTTCGTTGTATCTCTTTTTCGAGGTCAGGCTCATTTGTCCTCCCGTTATAAGGGCAAGGTTGGTTGTCTCCCTCAAGTTTGTATTATTTTTTCTTATCAATAAAATCTAGCAATGTGCCATCCTTGTTTCTAAAAAAAAAAAAAAGTATGGTTGAAGGTTCTACAAAAAATATTAAGCATCGTATTATTTAATAATTAAATTAATTTTTATTAATTTAATCATTTTACTTGAGTATAATATGATTTAAAAAGTTTTGTTTTCGTGTGTTAAACACACGGGTATAAAAATGAAGAGGAAAAAATAAAAATATGTGTCCATAAGTATAGAAATGCTGTGCATATGGACAATAAACCTAATAACTAGGCTATCACATACATTGCTATAATAAAATCACTTAAAAGTCGACTTCCTTTATAATATATTTTTTTAAAATAAGCATTCATTGTCGTTCTGTAAATCCATGTTGCAGTTTCGCTTTCAAATTGAGCTAAAAGCTAAATCTAACAATAAGCATTCATTTATCTTTCGGTCAACCCCATGTGGTCTTATTTTTACTAATGGAACAAAATTCTTTTTTATCTATTTTTTCTACAGCTTTCACATTATAATCAGAAGTGATTACATTTAATCAAATTTTTTTAATGACAATACAAAAATTTCCTTAACAACATTTTGGAGACGAAACACGCCTCGACACCAAAAGGCCGGAATTTTAAAAAAATTTCCTGATATAATAGTTAAGCAAATAAACCAAGTCATCAACGACATTATATGTCGGAACCCAAGCTACCAGTTAAAGGACAAGAAATAAATAAGAGCTAATAAGATGATCAGCGGAAGGCTTATATGTAGTGAACTAATGAACATGATAACCAAGCTTGACTTACACAAATGTCGGCATCAAAAGGAATAAAAGTACTACAAATGATAAAACTACAAGTAGCTAATATAAAAGAAGCAAGCACAAGTTCTATACAATTTCCCAAGCATAGTCTAATTGACTTGCCTTAAACCCATCGTCCTCGCAAAATACAAAAGGATAGAAGAGGGCATTTAAACCACCTCTTCAACCGGAACGTCGGACCAAAAGAGATACCAAGTAAACACGAACACTGCAAGCCTCAATGAGAAGGACCTGCTTTGCTAGGATCTAAAATTGTAAAGGGGAATGGGTAAGTCATAAAGACTTGTAAGCTATCAATCATGCATGTCATGACAATATGCAACATACAAGGCAAGATATCATCACATAAGCATAGATATCGTATATCCAATATGCATATTGTTTCACATAGGCGCTCGTAATTAAATCGCATAGGATAAGGATATATGAAGAACCGGTGCCGCTACGTAGTTCCTGCATACAAGCGTTATCTGGAATGTGAGGTGTCATATGGTTGTGAGTACATCGACCTTCAAAGGAGATGCCCGGGATAGACACGCCGGTGTACTCTAATGGTTACAACAAGGGGGCTACTTCCCCATTGCGGCCATAGTGGAGGCGTGTGTGTACAAGAGCAAGTATGCCAACTAGACTCATGCAAATGCCAAGTAGTGTTTATTTAACAAATTCTCAAGTAGTGAGCGAGGTCGACAAGAGCGATCTCGTTCATGACAAGTAAATATTCTCATTAATAAATCAAGTAGTGTTGAGCTCGACAAGAGCAAACTCAACATGTCAAATAGGCATTCTATTATATGACATTTAAATCAAGCATGATAGTCAATCCAATTCAAGAGTCTAGAACCACTACAACAAAACTGGTTTTAGACAACGTTTTTTTGAAAACGTTGTCTAAAGTACATATAAAACAACGTTTATAGAGAAAATGTTGTGGTTTAACTTAATATACAACGTTTTGAAACAAAACGGTGACTTTTCCCTTTAATACACAACATTTGCTTTTCCAAACGTTGTCTTTGCCCTTTAATACACAACGTTTGCTTTTCCAAACGTTGTCTTTGCCCATTAATAATAAACGCCTGTTGTTTAGCTTTTCTTTTGTTGTCAAACCAATTCCATCAAAAAAAAGCGCGGTATTATTTCCCCCCGCCCCCGCGCTATAATTTCACAATCACGGCTCTAATTTCACAATCACTCAAAACGTATACTCAACAGGAAAGAAACCATTAACATTGTCTTTGTCTCTCCCTGGTCTTTCTCTCACGCTCTCTCTTAATCTGTAGCAGCTACAAGGTAAATCTCCCTGGTCTTTTTCTCACGCTCTCTCTTAATCTGTAGCAGCTACAAGGTAAATCTCAAGGTATATTTCAATCCAAACTCTCCCAACAGCACTCATACTAATTTCTCCCTTTATCTTCCCTTTTCACGCAGATTTCTTAGACAAATTAACTTTGGGGTTTTAATCTGCGATTGGGGATTGGTTCGTTCATTGTTGATCCAAGTTCATCTGGTAAGCACCTCTATCTCTTTCCTTACCTAATGTGTGCCCTAAACTCTTCTTATGTAACTATATGCCTTAATATATACATAACCTGTGCCCAAGTATGAAATATTTCATACAGCCTACAAGATGTTTGATGTTTGGCCTCTAAGAAAATTCAGCATTGCTGATATGTTTAAGTCATTGTTTTCCAATTTTCTCAATTCAGGTTCTTGTTAGGGGTCTATTTAGATTTTGGATTGTAGTCAATTTTAGATCGACATACCTTAGAAAATATGGATATCCGAAACCAACTTGAATCAATATTAGAATATCAGTATCATATTTTAAACACCAGTAGTTGAGCTAAGTCAAAGGGAGATAGATCAATTCAAGAATAAATCTCTCTCAGTCACCAAAAGCAAGACACCCAGAAGCATTACAATGTTCTTGTGACGTGCAAAGCTTAGGACATAGACTTCAGTATGAAATTCTGTAAATCCTTGTGTACTTACTTCTTTCCGCACCTTAGCAGCAATTAGTTGTCCATCATTGAGCTCACCTTTATATACTAGACCATATCCTCCTTCGCCTAACAAGTTCTCCTTCGAAAAATCTTCCGTTGCGAGCTGTATCTCAGAATGACTAAATCTCATGGACTCTCTGATATACAGCTGGGTTGTCATCCGCGATCCCACAAGCAACACAAAGAATAGGTGCATCAGAAGATCTCCGTTGTCTAGGAATTTTTTGTTGTTTCTGGGGAATGTATGGAGATTCTGCTGACATTATTGATATAAATGAAAAAGAGCACATGATTTTGATCGGCATAATATAACTACAAAAGATAGAAGTAATTCTTGAACGGTTGGACTTGATGAAGTAGAGCTCAAATTCCATCATAAGCAAACAACTGTTCTAAATGTGTATGTAGTAACAGGAGGCTCATATCTCATTTTTTAATGAGATATACACACACATGCACCATGCCCAACATCCCCTTCAGACCAAATTATGAGCACGTGAAAACGTGGTGCAAGAAAAAAAATGCTAATTTTCACTATATAGAACTACATGTAAACTTATAAGAATCAACAAGCAATCCCCAGGAGAAGAATTTCATCTGATGGCTGAAAGTGGAATTCCTAAGAGACCCAGTATACATGACTTATTAAAATATAACAATATGTATTTCCTACGCACAGATCTATAGTTCAAGCACCAGCTGAATGCATTAGTTATGGATAGGTATGTGTGAGTCACAACTCAAATAAGTAAAAGAACATGTTTTACAAATTATTAAGCCCCTGTTTGCATTTGATAATTAATAATATTTGCCAGGGTTCCACCCCTGTTTCATTGAAAAAAAAATTGCTTTACAAATTCAAAGATATATCATAAGCCCCCTGACCTGATTGCTTTGGAGTAGAGTGAAAACTGTCAGTTGATGAGGAAGAAAGCCCTCGTGACATGTTCATGAGTGAAGACACCACGGTGTTTCTAAGAACATCAAAGCTTTCCAAGAAACTAAAGAACGGAGTGTAACTTCTGCAAGAGATAACCGACTCCTCTGTGTTTTCATCATCTTGTACAATTGAGAGTGGAACTGGCTTGGGCATGGAAAAAACCATTTTATGTTCAGTATTATCTGTGTCTGTAGTGTTATGAGGCTTCAAGACTTCCACAGTCAAGCTATCTAAAACTAGTGCAACCTTGCAAGGTATCTGTTTAAGGTAAAACATCAAATCCCGTCTTAGGTGCATGTCAAGATTTAGTATAGTATATCAATCTCGAATTATTAGAAAAAAAAATAGAGAAACATGCCCGCAATATATTATTCATTAATGGCAAGTTACGAATAAGCTGATTGATCTTGAGTGCATTATAGAATATTCAATTCTATAACTCTTTCAGATTCCTTGAGCAAACATTACAGAAAATATGGATTATATGTGATTCCTGTTAAAAAAAATCCAACTTAGCAGTATATTCCTAGTTAAGTTGACAAAAAAAAAATCATTCTTACACCAAACTGATCGTTGCCCTACGTCAGTTTGGACCATGAAATATGATGCTTTCTAACTTTCATGTAGAAATGGAACACTGGCAAGTTATCATTTATTTGTATGATTGTATCTACAGTCAACGGAAGTTCAGAATGTGTGATGGTGTAAGAACAAGATTGAAGTTGAAAAAAAACTTGTTGGTAACCGAAAAGAACAGATCCAACAATGACTCCAAGGAAATCATTCAAGAACTTGAAAGGTTACCAAAAATAGAAACAACATATTCTCTGGTGTTTGTACCTGTTAATAATAGCATCAACAATGATTTGAATGGGATTGGCGTCTGTTAGCAAATGGATGATTTCCATTGCATGTCTCACAATGGAGACTGCCTTGATCTTTTTTCCGTTGTTTCTTCCATGCATCATAAGAGAGTTAGTCAGCCTCTCCACAATAGGGCACTGAGCCTTTCGAAACCTCTTGGCTTGATATCTCCCAGCTGTGTGAGGCACGTAAGTTGGATGCTTCGAAGCAGTTGCAGTAATATAATCCTCAACCGATAGATCACTGACCAGAATAATATAATAATTGTTATAGTTGGTATTCGATTGAATAGTTAGAAGCAAAACTCAAAAATTTCTCCACGGTCGCATTTAATCCCTGCAAAATTCTGGAACATATGGACAGCTCATCAACTTAAGCTGAACTATTGGTGTCATTAAGTTGACAAATGGATAGAATAACATTTTAATTAGTGTTTGTGTTATTCAAATTAGTTGTTCCTGTAAGTCTTACTTACAGGAATGGATGGAGTATATTTTAATTATAAAATCAAATAAATTCATATCAAATCTCCAACCGATAAACTGTCCAGAAAAAGTCAAAATATAACTTTCTGAGTGATGCTTAAAGGGGATCTGCTGGTTTGCACACCACTGAACAAAAGAAGTTTGTGAGAAGTCAGTTGTACACTTAAAGAAAGTCCATTTTCTCATTCAATTGACATCAAATAGTGTTGTCTATTTGCAGTACATTATCAATTTGATCTCCATTGACTAAATTTTGAAATTACCAAAATATTATAACCCAATACTCACCAAGTAACGGATGTAGTATGACTATTTGTATGTACTGGAGAAAGAAATATACAATACCGATTGTAAAGATTTGGGGGAAAGTGAATTGCTTACAGCAAATCTAACTACTGGAACATTACAAAAAGGCATCAGTTGCTGAACATCAGACATGAACATATAAAAACACCTAATTATGACAATTTTTTTTAGTTTCATCGAAAGAAATGAGTACTTGACAAGGGAAATCTAGGCTGCCTCTGCTTAGCAAGCTTCAATTTTGCTGCACTGCAGACTACGACTTTCAGGTTTTGCAACAGTGTACAGGGTCCGAGAAATTTATTCAAAACAAGAGGCGGGACAAAACTACAGTTTTAAGGCTGCACGTTGATGCTTTGAGACTGGCGTCGTCCGTTGCAGTATGCAAAAACTATGAAAAAATTCCTCATTTGCTCAGATGCCTGAAAGACACGCCCGGACATGTTTTTAAAAAAGAGTATCTGTTTTATGTAATTTTGATGGGCAAAAGGTTGTGTTTGAGTGAAATGTTGGAAGGAAATGATTTATTCTTGCTTTAACTTTCTGAAGAAATCCACTATGCGGATGTTTAATCAGTCTCTCTTTTGTAAAGAAGGCCTCAAGCTGCATAGCTAACTAATTTTATGTAATGTAGAGAAACTCTTTTTGTGATGCTGCTAACGAATCAGACCTCAAATTCTATGATTATTTTACCTGTTAAGTTGGCATGCACAAGTCATGTATCAAATTCAGCATTTTCAAGTCTTTGAAAGATAATGACAATTTTCTGAATGTTCTTCAAGGCTTTGAAGGAAATTTGTTTGCTGAATGTTCTTATAGGCCTTGCTGTTGGGACAAGATCCAGGGCAGTCATCTTTTATCGAGGTAGGAGTTGTTGTTCAACAATTTCTTTTGCTCTATTTGGTATCTTGAAGTGTGATAGAAAAGGAGGAGAAAGGGTCAAACTCATACATGACATAAATTGACCCATGTGCATTTATAATTGATGTAGTGAGTTTCGGTGCATTCATTTCTGAATTCAGTCCTGTGCATTCATTTTGTTTTGTGTGTGTATTTGTTTGTGGGTTGCCTGAATTAAGTCCTGTGTGTGTGTATAGTTACTTGATTTTTTATGTGTGTTGGGAAATAGGGATGCTGTTGCAGTTTTAACCTGTTTACTCTATGAGGTCTGATCTGAGCCAAAGTAAATCCATTAATTTCACACTCTTCCAATCGCAACCCCTACAATGGAAGTAGCTCCAGTCACTTTGAGTTTAAGCCGCACAGTGGCTCTACTTCTGTCTCAGGATTATCGTCAGCAGCACTTCCGGTACGGTGCTCCTATTGGATTGCTATTTGAACTAAAATTTTAATTTTAATTCATGTAGAAAATGTGAATATCATATTCACAAATGTTATTTACTGTTTTATCTTTACTCAGGTGGTTGTATGGACCTATTTCATGGATTCATCTAATTGTGTTCATTGAATCAGGAATTATTTGATATTTCCCATTTCTCACTCCTTGCAAATAATGGCTGCTGTAGAATATTATTGCTGTTTACTGAAACTAAAATAGTTGAACTCGAAACTGTAGGTGGCATGCCAATAGTGTTTATATTTAACCACCCAACGGAGGATGTGATATCTGCTAAACCAGCTCATCTAAAGTTAAGAGAGCAGCTCAAGTTTAAGCAGGTTTCTCTAGGCCGGTCCATTTCTGATGAGATCAGGCCAGGGCTTCACAAGGTTTCTAAGGTAAGGAATGATTTCTTCAGTGTATGGGAGAAATTAGTTGAAAATCTTTAGGTTTCTTCTTTCCATTTTATGCTTATATTGGTTGTCTTTTTAGTTTTATTTTTGGGTCCTCTTCATCATTTTCTGTTTTCTTGCAGCTTCTACATGGAGATTCTGGGCTCTGTTTTACCAATATGCCTAAAGAAGAGGCCCAAAGGTTGCACATAGTTGGCTTGAAGACCATTAGTTTCATCGTGACTCAATAATTACGGAAACGTCTCCTGGTCTTTATGAGTGGAGGCAGCAACAATCGCTACAGGGGCAGATCATGAGGTCTGATTTTCATCTGATGCTGACACTGAAATTAAAGTTGTTCATCTGTTATGAATTGAACAACGTAAGAAAATAAATTTTTGATTTATATATTTTTTTCTTTAACAGGTCAAATTAAATAATGTCTACATCCTTGTACACAGTCACTCTTCTGGGGATAGGACAAGTAAATAGAGTCGATATACAAGTACAAGCATTTTACAGAGTTTTGATTCAGCCATCTTGTAGGTGGTTAAAATCATGGTTAAGTGAAAGATTAACTAGCCAGAGGCAATCAACTGTTACTAGTGACTCTCACTGTCACACAAAACCCTTTTTTGAAGTGCTGATTATTTTGGTAATAGTGGACATAGTTTTGTGGACTCTCCCTCCCTCTCTCTCTCTCTCTCACACACACACACACACACACAAGTGTATATGTGTGTGTATTATGTAAAGTCATACAATATTCAGAGCTCTTTCTTCTTCTTTTTTCCCTAATATATTATTGCATTGTCTTCTTAACTATATGGATTATCAAGAACAATTTTTCAAGGATCAAATAAAAACCATTCATGATGCCCGAGGTGTCAAAGAGGATGATTTTGAAAAGATCCAGGAAGAGCGTGAGAAAGTGAAACAATCTTACACAAATGCTGCTTTGGTTGAGGATCCTCGACGAAGGTAGCTGTAAGTTGTCCCAAAACTAGTGTCTATAGTTATTCAGACTTTTGTTATTTTGTCACATAAGTCTGTTTTGATGTGACTACCCATTTTCCAAGTGTTTACTATGCATTGTGCCATGGCCAAGTGTCTGTTCCTAGAGCAAAAGAAAAACTTGCATCTCTCTGTTATGAGAGGTCTAAGTCAATGTGTTTTCTTTATCACTTTTCTTACTAATTCCTTGTTAATCCTTTGGATGTAGGGTGGAGGAATTTGAGCAATTTGTTAAGTGTCAGGAGCAGGAGATGGAGGTGATTGTAGAAGAAAGGGAGAATCTTATCAAACTCCATGAAGAGAAAAAGGTAGAGCTGAAGCACAAGCATTGTCGTGAAGAGGTGGAACTAGAGAAAGAGTTGGATGTTGCTCTTAACCAGTTGATGAACAGATACACTCCTTCTCGTGAAGCGAAGTTGCCATAAGAAGTAAGTAGCATCGACTTCTGATGGTTTAGAGAGAGATAGAGTAACAAAAACAATTGCTTAGATACATTTGGGAAAACTGGTCTCTTTAAACTGTCGTATTTGGGTTAAGTGGATTGTGGCATGCTCAATTCCTTGCAAGGTTGCTATTTTATAGTATGACACTTTGATATCAATCTCTATGTCTGCACCTTTAGTTTAGCTCGACATGGTGTGTGGTAGAGACAAGTGTTTGGCTTTTTTATCTTTTGAACCCATCTTCTTGATCTTGCCTGACTTGGTACCTGTGTTGACTCCCGGATGATGGAGTTGGTCGGATGCATTAGTGTTTTCTCTGGGCGGGTGTGTGTGGGTGATTTAAGTGCACACCGAAATCCATACCAAGTGCATCTGAGGAGTAGGTAATATGCATGTGCTCTCTATTATGTTGTTGATGTGCTAGTTCATAGTTGGTAATTGAAAGAACGTGATACCACGGAACCTCAATATGGGACGATGTGATTGTCAATGTTGCAGTGAATGTTGCAACAATGACAATGACAATGAGAACAGAAAGTATATCACAGATAATAACAGCGGAAGTTTTGATTTCAGATTTAAATCCAAGCAGATTTTAGTAGACAGAAATAACTCAAAAACAATCTACAAGTTTGATACTTGTAGATCAAGCCTCAAGGTAACACAATATATATTAAAATCAACACTGCTTTTATGCTTAACAATTAACAAAAATTCTCACAAGATATAGAATCTTGGAGAACCGAAAAACCCACATAAAACACTAAACCAAACGTGGGAAGAAAGGAGGAAGATCGACTTCCAAAAGACAGAAAAAGGAAGCACACAAAACCAGTTCTTCAAGGTTCAAAAAAGCTGCTGATATTGCATCATCAGAAGCTTCAAAACTGCTTCTGTTCAAATGGAAGAACTGCACCAGAATTACAGCAAGAATGCTCTCAGTTTATAGCTTTTGATCTCCTCACTCAAGCTGTTCAAAAACTGCTCCAGAACTTCAACAAAATTGCTCACAGCTTACGGCTTTTGATCTTTTCTCTCAAACTCTGCTCGCCAAGCTCCCTGAATAGATTCTCTCTTGTCAGCTCTAAAAACCTCTCCCACAGCCACGAAATCCCGCCTCCATATATAAGCGACCATCCTGTAGGTACACGGCACAAGAAAGCAATCTCCTACTAGGAAAGAGATTAGCAAATAATTATGCAAGATTATGTTTCCTAATCAGACTATGATACTTGGAATAATTAGTTTATTTGCAGAGATCTAGTTACCAAAAAATATATTGCCTAAATCTTTTGAAAGATTTGAAAGATCAAATCTTTTGAAAGATTTGAAAGATTTTCCTATAAAAAAAAACAACTAATCTACCAAAAGTATTCTAAACAAAATCTAACACCTAAATAAACATTGACTAATTTAAAATCCTTCTTTGACCAAGAAAGGTGAAAACAAGATAAAATAGGCCATGCCTATTTTACCAGGCCATGCCTATTTTACCCTTACAGTAATCAAATGGGTTTACCATTCCCCATTTCCCTCTTTGTCCCTTCATTTGTAAATTGTAATTCTCAGTTGACAACAGGCTTGCTGTTGTTGTGGACATCAGATACATTAAAGAAGTTATTTTCTTCTCATGTAAAACAGTTTGCCCACTGTAGTGATATTAATCAGGCTAACCGGACCTAACCCTATTGGGCCACATGTTAGTATGTTACACGGTTCATACTAATAAATGGATTCTGTAGAAGAAAGGAAAATATAGATCATAATAGATTTGTCATCCACAAAAAAGAAATTATGCATCTAATTAAGAAGACATAATAGATTCTGTAGAAGAAAGGAAACTATAGATCATAGAACCGTGTGTATATGACTATACAAATACAAGTCTGCAAAGATTGGCATCCAAGGATCTGGTTAAGGTGACTATAACAAACCGACGATTTGGTTATGGTGCTTTTTATTTTTGAGCAGATAACTCAAATACGCCTACAGGAGAGACCACGTTATACCACAAACAGGTTGGTTTGGCTCATCTACTCTTTGTAAATTATGGAAACAAAATAAATAGATGTTCCAACTATCTTCAATGCTTTGTCTAATTAGGGAAAATTTATTATGTTCTCCAGGCCCGAGCTATCAAAACGGGTACTGAACATGAGGAAAAACTTGAACGACCACATGAACATTTCTGCAAGCATGCGCTTTTGCAACTCTCTGAATTTGTATTTGCAATATCGACATCAAATCGGAAGTACTCGACATCTAGCAGCTCCAAAAGAAGATGATGAGTAGAAGATTGGCAGGACAATTTAGTAACTTCTTCACATCCAAAATTGAGGTACGGAGAACTAAATTCTTTGAAATAACTAGGACCGCTAGAATTTCCTTTTGGACATCTGCATTGCCCATTATTGCAAATTCCATAATTTCCACAGATCATAGGATAGCCGCAGTAACCCTGACTGATGATGGGTACATCAGAAAATCCCTCGGCCTATGCTACCTATGCATGTACCATTAAATCTGCAAACAGTACTTTTATCGCAAACAGCTTGTTATGCTACCTATGTATGTACCATTAATAAAGAGCAAACTTCTTCGCAAACAATACTTTTATCGCAAACAACTTGTTATGCTACCTATGCTTGGATCAGTCCTTTTTCTACTGTTGTTCTTTAAGAGCCTTTAATAGGAGTGTTTACTATGTGATAATGCCTATCAACAATGTATTTGGCATGTTGAAAACATGTCTTACGGATAAAAAAGCTCTGATACATAGCTTGAACACTAGTTAACAGAGTGAGAGTGTCATGTACCTGGACTGAACTAGTATCAGCATTAATGTTCAGTTGGTTGCTGTATAAAAGTCAATGACTTGCCTTTTTCGGCTTTATATTCTCCATTACTTTTTGGTGAGTGACGGGTGGGAAAAAGGATAGGATACTTGAAAGGATGAAACATTGGTGGTCAACAGTATACAATAGATAAGTTTAAGTTGTTTGAGTAAACTTGACATTTGCTTTGGTCTATGTTACAGTCTCTTGACTTTGTTAATGTTGTAGGTGATAAAGCAAAGTCAAGATGATGGAGGTGAGGCAGTCACATGGAAGATTTCCCCTGTAAATGAGCGTCTTCATGCAGTATCGAAGCACTTACCTGATGCTATGAGAGTGTTGGCAGATTCTTCACGAGTCAACATTACGAGATTCCAACAATGTTCTCAGAATAAGGCATGATTTTCAAGTAAGATATTTACATTACTAGCTTGATCTGAACACTTGTTTAAATGTTCAAATGCTGTAATTGTACATAATTCTACTGATTCAACATTCCAGCTTGATAAGTGGCTTTCTTCTCTTCCACTGAAGGCAACTGGAAATTTTTGATGCTTTCAAATGGGAATAGCTCAGAAAAGGCTGACTCCAATCATGATATGGATTTACATGGAAACAATGAAAATGCAACTGATAAGAATAACAACGGAATGGTTAAGAGTCAGAGTCCTTTCACTACTCCACCATCTCTCTTGTACTGCCATGATAAGGTAATAATGATTTCGTGATCCTCTAGATATGCTAAATTTCTTTCGAACATGTCTTCTTTAGTTAACAAGCTATGTGTTTCAATACAGCCTGCTGAACGAAGTCAGATTTGGATTGCTGTAATTTCACCAAGGTTGTTGAATGAGGTCACAGTGGTGTGCATAGTTTTAGGGTTTGATTAGGTTACTTGAACTGGATCTGTGCAGAGTTTGTAGGTTTAAATGGGGTACTTGATGCAGCGAAGGCTGGTTTTTCAATAATAGATTTCTTTGAACTTGTTTGGAGTAAAACCATGTAACTCAAAGAGGAAAAATGGTGTGTTGGAGCCACATTGGCAATGAAGTAACACTTTGCCAGATTGTAAATTGAACAAGTTTTGCAAGGATCTGGGCAATAAATGGATGTAAGAACCAGGATCTGGGCAATACGCGTAACTTGAATTGGATTGCTATTTTATTTTTTAAAAAAATAATAGCTATTACAACGTTTTTTAAACGTTGTAGTACACTTTTTACAACGTTTTTTAAACGTTGTAATATACTTTTTACAACATTTCAAGTAAACGTTGTAATAGAGATTTTACAACGTTTTTTAAATGTTGTAATAGAGATTTTACAACATTTTTTAAACGTTTTAATAGACTTTTTGCAAGGTTTTTAAACGTTGTAATAGAGATTTTACAACGTTTTTTAAACGTTGTAATAGACTTTTTGCAACGTTTTTTAAACGTTGTAATATAGATTTTACAACGTATTTTAAACGTTGTAATTGAGATTTTACAACGTTTTTTAAACGTTGTAATAGAGATTTTACAACGTTTTTTAAACGTTGTAAAAAATTGGGGCCTATTACAACGTTGCCTAACACAATGTTTTATAAAACATTGTAAAAGCTCTATTACAGCGTTTAAAAACGTTGTAAAAAGTCATTTTTGTTGTAGTGAACTAGTATTCTAGGGGAACGCATTTAATTAAGAACGCCGTAGGGATTGATCATTGAGCCGGTATTGTTCAATGGCTCACAAAAATGGACTCCATTGAGTCGTCTCTATAAATTCATCCAATAGAGTTTAAACACTAAATGCATTCTAAACTTTATTTTAAGTTCTCGTATAGGATAGACTAGGTCATTAATACAAATAATAACCATAGCCAAGGATTATTATCAACTCATAAATTATGGAACCCTAGAATCATTAATTCTAAAAGTCATTAAAAGTCAATGGTCAATAATTATTCCAAATGAGGCATAGAACACATTTAATTCTAGACTTAGGACCAAAACAACAAGATGAGTATATCACTCAAAAATCCCATAATCTCAAATCATCAACAAACATAACATAGACATGGTAAGAGCATGAGAATCATGAGAGAAAGTGAATAGCATGGCATTTCTAGCATACATCCTAAGGGGAATCAAGAGCTTACCTTACACCAAGGAAAAAGATGAGATGAATAAAATCTGATCGGATAGTATCGTGCTCCTCGTCGATAGCTTCGATTTGGTTGTTTCATATTGGAAATTGGGACTCGAGAGCTCAAGATATGAAGGAAACACCTAGTATTCTCACCTTACCATTCACACACTTGAGTTCATGAAGAGAGAGAGAGGAGGAAATGGCTGCAAATGGGGGTTTATGGCTGATCACAAAGGAGGAGAAAGCTTATGTATGACATGGAAATGTGGGTGGAAATCCACATGTCACAAGGAGAGTAAGTGGGAATCCACATGTCACATGGAGGATGAAAGGGATTAGGATTAAGTAAACTTAGTTAGAGCCTTATATGAGGAATTAGGGTCACTAATGATGGGGGTTCAATGGTTAAATGGGTCACCAAAACAGAATTGTAGAAAAATCTCGTAAGCTATGAAACATGGCTAAGCGGTCGCCCAGTCAAGAGGCTGAGCGAGCGCTTAGTCTCCTTTTCATTTCCTGGACTTGCTGGATTTTGTGCACTCACTCAGGCACTAGTTGAGTGAGCGCTTAGGGGTCTGGATGGCCTAAATGACTTGAAAACAAGTCCCAAATTTGTCCAACTCAATCCCAAACCATATGGGATGTTTAACACACTCAAAACACGTCCGAAATAGGTTCGAACATCACCCGGAACAAGGAGGAATGATGGGCGAAACTCCCAAAGAACATCAAACGAATCAACAACGAGTTAAACAAAGATACAACAAGCATGAATGAACATTCTTAAACATGTTTAGGAATAGAATACAAGGCCTAGGATTCAAGTTAACATCTCACGAGTCTCAAAGACACGAAGTGAGGTAAAGGAAAGACAAACCGAGAGACCTTAAGAGTCAAAAGGTCAAATGAAACAAGAAGGCTTCCAAACTCTCAACCAAGCATACAATGGCCATGATTGAAGTTATAGAACATGTTATAAAGGTACTAAGGCTCTAGTAGGACTTAGTTAAGCACTAAGATGATACACGAAGCAAGTATAACAAAGTTTGCAACGCATAGAAGGCATACAAGCAGCTACGATCATGATTGACCTAATGCAAGAATGATATGAACAATATGGACTCTAAAACACGTTAAGGCATATAATGAGCATATTAACAGGTATGGAAGGCATGTTATACAAGAAGGTTTTGGGTTCTCACATCCTCCCTCACTAAAAGGAATTTAGTCCCTAAATTCATACCGGAATCGTCAAATAGGAACGGGTATCTCTCCCTCATATCAAGCTCGGTTTCCCAAGTAGCTTCCTCGATGTTATGGTTCTTCCACAAGACTTTGACCAATGGTATGTTCTTCATTCTCAAGACTTATTCCTTCGTATCAAGAATCCTTACTGGCTTCTCATCGTAAGAAAGGTCAGGTTCAATAGTAATCTCATCATATATGAGGACATGTGATTCATCCTTCAAGTACTTACGTAACATCGAGACATGAAAGACATCATGAACATCCGATATAGAAGGTGGCAATTTTAACTGATACGACAAAGATCCAATCCTCTCTAAGATCTCAAGTGGTCCAATAAATCTAGGTGAAACTTTACCTTTCTTCCCAAATCGCTTAGTACCGCGCCGGGGCGATACTTTCAAGAATACATAATCACCAACCTAAAACTCTAAGTCACGTCTCCGGTTGTCTGCGTAGCTTTTCTGTCTACTCCGAGCTATAAGTAATCTGTCTATATTAAGTTTCACACTCTCAACTGAATGTTGTACCATTTCTGAACCCCAAAGCTTAGCTTCACCAACTTCATCCCAACAAATTGGTGAACGACACTTACGCCCATATAAAGCCTCATATGGTGCCATCTTAATACTGGACTGGTAACTGTTATTATACGCAAATTCGGCTAATGGAAAATGAGAATCCCAACTACCCTTGAAATCCATAGCACAAGAATGCAATAAATCCTCCAATACCTGAATCAATCTCTCAGACTGACCATCTGACTATGGGTGAAAAGACGTACTAAAGTTCAACTTCGTACCCAGGCCAAAGCCTCCTCCAAAGAATGCCAAAATCTAGAAGTGAACCTGGGATCTCTATCAGATACAATGCTAGCCAGTATACCATGTAATCTCATGATATCTTGAATATACAACACTGCCAACTGACTCAAACTATAAGTCATCGCAATAGGAATAAATTACTAAGATTTAGTCAGCCTATCCACAACAACCCAAACTGCATCAAAGCCTCGGCGAGTACGTGGCAATCATGTCACAAAATCCATGATGATATTATCCCATTTCCACTCCGGTATCTCAAGTGGCTGTAGTAAACCGACAGGTCTCTGGTGTTCCGCCTTGACCTGTTTACATGTCAAACATTTAGATACATACTCTGCGATTTCTCTCTTCATTCCCTTCCACCAGAACTGTCTCTTCAAGTCTCTATATATTTTGGTACTCCCTGGATTTATAGTATATTTGGCCTTGTGAGCCTCATCAAGAACCATACGTTTAACTCCATCGGTAGAAGGAACACAAACTCTACCTCGAAAAGTTAAAATACCATCATTGTTAATGGCAAACTCAGGTGTCTTACTATCACCTAATCCATCAATAATCTTCCTCAAATCAGAATCTATAGCTTGAGCCTTCTTAATCAACTTAAACAATGCTGGCGTAGCACGGACACTAGCAAAGATAATACTATGCTCACTCACAACTGACTCAATTCACGGACATCCTTAAGCATCTTCCACTCCCTCATCATCAAGCAAGACATATACGCCTTCCTACTCAAAGCATTTGCAACAACGTTAGCTATCCCCGGATGGTATAAGATAGTGCAATCGTGATCTTTAAGCTTCTCCATCCATCGCCTTTGTCGCATGTTCAATTCTTTTTGTGAAAAGAGATACTTCAAACTCTTGTGATCAGTGAATATCTCGAACTTAGCCCCATAAAGATAATATTTCCACTTGTGAAGCGCAAATATAATAGCTGCCAACTCAAGATCATGTGTCAAATAATTCTGCTCATAAGGTGAAAACTTCCTCGAAGCATAAGCAATAACTTTCCCATTCTGCATAAGCACGCAACCCAAGCCTTCTAATGAAGCATCATTATAAACAACAAAGTTCTCCGAACCACTAGGCAATGTTAAGATAGGAGCTGTAGTCAACCTCGTCTTCAACTCCTAAAAACTGGCCTCGCACTTATCACTCCATATAAAAGAAGACTTCTTCTGTGTCAAATTAGTCATCGGAGTAGCGATTTTCGAAAATCCCTCTATAAACCTACGGTAATAACCTGCCAAGCCCAAGAAACTACGGACTTCGGTTACCATACTAGGCGTCTTCCACTTAGTAACCGCCTCAACCTTGGATGGATACACCGCGATACCATCACTAGACACCATGTTCCCTAGAAAAGAAACCTGTTCGAGCCAGAAAGCACACTTACTGAATTTCGCATAAAGCTGCTTCTTCCGCAAGATAGAAAGAACATATCTCAAGTGATTCTTATGTTCCTCTCGTGACTTCGAGTACACGAAGATATCATCAATAAATATAACCACAAAGCAATCAAGGTATTCATGAAACGCCCTATTCATCAAGTCCATAAAAACTACAGGTGCCCTAGAAATAGGCGAAGTCCCTGGCAATAGCTCAATACAAAACTCTAGCTCTCGGTCGAGAGGTAAAGCATACTCGGTAGAAAAGACATCAAGGAACTCATTAACTACTGGAATATCTTCTAACTTAGCAGTAGACATGTTAGTATCAAGTACACAAGCTAAATACCCCGTACACCCACGTGATAAAAGTTGTCTAGCCCGTAAAGCAGAAATAATATGAACACCATTCAATTCTAGGCTTAGGGCCAAAACAACAAGATGAGTATATCACTCAAAAATCCCATAATCTCAAATCATCAACAAACATAATATAGACATGGTAGGAGCATGATAATCATGAGAGAAAGGGGATATCATGGCATTTCTAGCATATGTCCTGATAGACGTATTTTATACGTCTTTATCAGGTACTTTTAGGACTTAGATATAGCAATTCCACGAGGCTTTTGACTTCTAATATGTGTTTTTGAGCCATATTGTGAGTTTTAGGGTTTTAGGTGAAAATATGGGATTTACAAGGCTTTTATTGAAGATTTCGAGGAAGGGTGCAAAGTGCAATAATTGAAAAGAAGTCATAAAAGACATCTGGACACCTTGCGGCCGCATGCCTCCAAGACCTCACCCCCACAAGGTATCCAGCGTGCAGCCCAGCCTGATCAAGACCCTTGCGGACGCAAGGTATACACAACTTGCGGCCGCAAGGTACCCCGAAACTGCCTTTACGGGTGTTTCACTTGGATTGAACCTCCTCCTTCCCATAAAACACCTTGATATATATAGAAGACGGTAACCAAAGCTAAAGGACGTTGGGAAATAATTAGTAGACGGTTCTAACACCGATTTTAGTTTGTAATACATAGTTTAGTAGTTGTAATTATAGTTTTGAAGATCGATTCATGTATTTCTTCATCCCACTATTTGGTTCATCGTCAAGGATGAACTAACCGTCCATTAATCTAGGAATTGGGAGGTAACTTGTATCGAATCTATTGCTTAATATATTTTTATTTATTCAATTCTTGTTGATCATGATGTTTATCAACCTCTTTACTGTCTAGCTTTAACCAAATGAATGGAATCGCAAGTAATAAAGACATAGAGGTGCGGATAGCTACACGGCCAAATGCATATGTCGTACACTGGCTCACCATCATGATAAATTGACCTTATCGATGCACGAGAGTGATAAGTTAGGGCCAGGTTCATAAATATGACCTAAGTGACAAATAGGATTCATATGTTCTTGTTCTTAGGATATAGATTGGATGAATTTTAGGATGGAGATTGAATTATAATTTGACAATCTATATCTATCTTTTGTGAACGAACCCAAGTTATTGATTGATCATATACTTAAAAAGCAATAGAATAGATACAAGTGAATCCACAATCCTAGATTTCCCTCCTCCATAAGATCTTTATAAACTATGATTGCTATTTAGTTTGTTAATGTTCAATTGCCCATCCAGGGGATTCAACAGAATCTGACTCGTCAGAAGATAATCCCAATTAGATTTCCTGATTTAGTAGAGTAAAATTAGATTAAATAAAACAAAATAAAAAACCCCCCTTAGTTTAAATTGCTACCGATATACCTGCTATTTGTATTCTTCTTGTCTCTGTGGTTCGACCCTTGCTTCCCAGCCTATTCTGCAATAGTCTTGTGCACTTTCAAGGTATTAAAATAAGACACGATCACGTCCTAAGGGGAATCAATAGCTTACCTTACACCAAGGAAAAAGATGAGATAAATAAAATATAATCAGATAGAATCGTGCTCCTCATCGATAGCTTCGATTTGGTTGTTTCGGATTGGAAATCGAGACTCGGGAGCTCAAGATATGAAGGAAACACCTAGTATTCTCACCTCACCATTCACACACTTGAGTTCATGAAGAGAGAGGAGGAAATGGCTGCAAATGGGGGTTTATGGCTGATCACAAAGGAGGAGAAAGCTTATATATGACATGAAAATATGGGTGGAAATCCACATGTCACAAGGAGAGTGAGTGGGAATCCACATGTCACATGGAAGATGAAAGGGATTAGGATTAAGTAAACTTAGTTAGCGCCTAATATGAGGGATTAAGGTCACTAATGATGGGGGTTCAATGGTTAAATGGCTCACCAAAACAGAATTGCAGAAAAATCCCGTAGGCTATGAAACAGGGCTGAGCGGTCGCCCAGTCAAGAGGCTGAGCGAGCGCTCAGTCTCCGTTTCACTTCCTGGACTTGTTGGATTTTGTGTACTCGCTCAGGCACTAGTTGAGCGAGCGCTCATGGGTTTGGATGGCCAAAATGACTTGAAAACAAGTTCCAAATGTGTCCAACTCAATCCCAAACCATATGGGATGTTTAACACACTTAAAACACGTCCGAAACAGGTCCGAACATCACCCGAAACAAGTAGGAATGAAGGGCGAAACTCGCAACGAACATCAAACGAATCAACAACAAGTTAAACAAAGATACAACAAGCATGAATGAACATTCTTAAACATGTTTAGGACTAGAATACAAGGTCTAGGATTCAAGTTAACATCTCACGAGTCTCAAAGACACGAAGCGAGGCAAAGGTAAGACAAACCAAGAGACCTTAAGAGACAAAAGGTCAAATGAATCATGAAGGCTTCCAAACTTTCAACCAAACATACAATGACCAAGATTGAAGTTATAGAACATGTTATAAAGGTACTAAGGCTCTAGTAGGACTTAGTTAAGCACTAAGATGATACACGAAGAAAGTATAACAAAGTATGCAACGCATAGAAGGAATACAAGCAACTACGATCATGATTGACCTAATGCAAACATAATATGAACAATATGAACTCAAAAACATGTTAAGGCATATAATGAGCATATTAACAGGTATGGAAGGCATGTTATACAAGAAAGTTTTGGGTTCTCACATCCTCCCCCACTAAAAGGAATTTAGTCCCTAAATTCATACCGGAATCGTCAAATAAGAACGAGTATCTCTCTTTCATATCAAGCTCGGTTTCCCAAGTAGCTTCCTCGATGTTATGGTTCTTCCACAAGACTTGGACCAACAGTATCTTCTTCGTTCTCAAGACTTGTTCCTTTGTATCAAGAATCCTCACTGGTTTCTCATCGTAAGAAAGGTTAAGTTCAATAGTAATCTCATCATATGTAAGGACATGTGATTCATCCTTCAATTACTTGCGTAACATCGAGACATGGAAGACATCATGAACATCCGATATAGAAGGTGGCAATGCTAACCGATACGCCAAAGATTCAACCCTCTCTAAGATCTCAAATGGTCCAATAAATCTAGGTGAAAGTTTAACTTTCTTCCCAAATCGCTTAGTACTGCACCGCGGCGATACTTTCAAGAACACATAATCACCAACCTGAAACTCTAAGTCATGTGTCCGGTTGTCTGCGTATCTTTTCTGTCTACTCTGAGCTGTAAGTAATTTGTCTCTAATAAGTTTCACACTCTCAGCTGACTGTTGTACCATTTCTGAACCCCAAAGCTTAGCTTCACCAACTTCATCCTAGCAAATCGGTGAATGATACTTACGCCCATATAAAGCCTCATATGGCGCCATCTTAATACTGGACTGGTAACTGTTATTATACGCAAATTCGGCTAATGGCAAATGAGAATCCCAACTACCCTTGAAATCCATAGCACAAGCACGCAATAAATCCTCCAATACCTGAATCAATCTCTCAGACTGACCATCAGACTGTGGGTGAAAAGTCGTGCTAAAGTTCAACTTCGTACCCAAAGCTTCCTGCAGAGAATGCCAAAATCTAGAAGTGAACCTAGGATCTCTATCAGATACAATGCTAATCGGTATACCATGTAATCTCACGATATCCTGAATATACAACACTATTAACTTACTAAAACTATAAGTCATCGCATTAGGAATAAAATGTGAAGATTTAGTCAGCCTATCCACAATAACCCAAACTGCATCAAAGCCTCGGCGAGTATGTGGCAATCTTGTCACAAAATCCATGGTGATATGCTCCCATTTCCACTCCGGTATCTTAAGTGGCTATAGTAAACCGACATGTCTCTGGTGTTCCGCCTTGACCCGTTGACATGTCAAACATCTAGATACATACTCTGCGATTTCTCTCTTCATTCCATTCCACCAGAACTATCTCTTCAAGTCTCTATACATTTTGGTACTCCCTGGAAGTATAGTATACTTGGCCTTGTGAGCCTCATCAAGAACCATACGTTTAACTCCATCGGTAGAAGGAACGCAAACTCTACCTCAAAAAGTTAAAATACCATCACTGTTAATGGCAAACTCAGGTGTCTTACTATTACCCAATCCATCAATAATCTTCCTCAAATCAGAATCTATAGCTGGAACCTTCTTAATAAACACAAACAATGCAAGCGTAGCACGCACACTAGCAAAGATAATACTATGTTCACTCACAACTGGACTCTATTCACGGACATCCTCAAGCATCTTCCACTCCCTCATCATTAAGCAAGACATATACGCCTTCCTACTCAAAGCATCTGCAACAACGTTAGCTTTCCCGTATGGTATAAGATATTGCAATCGTGATCCTTAAGCTTCTCCATCCATCGCCTATGTCGCATGTTCAACTCCTTTTGTGAAAAGAGATACTTCAAACTCTTGTGATCAGTGAACATCTCGAACTTAGCCCCATAAAGATAATGTTTCCACTTGTGAAGCGCAAATATAATAACTTCCAACTCAAGATCATGTGTTAGATAATTCTGCTCATAAGGTGATAACTTCCTCGAAGCATAAGCAATAACTTTCCCATTCTGCATAACCACGCAACACAAGCCTTCTAATGAAGCGTCACTATAAACAACAAAGTTCTCCGAACTACTAGGCAATGTTAAGATAGGAGCCGTAGTCAACCTCATTTTCAACTACTGAAAACTGGCCTCGCACTTATCACTCCATATAAAAGAAGACTTCTTCTGTGTTAGATTAGTCATCAGAGTAGCGATTTTCAAAAATCCCTCTATAAACCTACGGTAATAACCTGCCAAGCCCAAGAAACTACGTACTTTGGTTACCGTACTAGGCGTCTTCCAATTAGTAATCGCCTCAACCTTGGATGGATCCACTGCGATACTATCACTAGACACCACGTGCCCTAGAAAAGAAACCTGTTCGAGCCAGAAAGCACACTTGTTGAATTTCGCATAAAGCTGCTTCTTCCGCAAGATAGAAAGAACCTCTCTCAAGGATTCTTATGTTCCTCTTGTGACTTCGAGTGCACGGGGATATCATCAATAAATATAGCCATAACGCAAGGTATTCATGAAACACCCTATTCATCATGTCCATAAAAACTGCAGGTTCGTTTGTCAATCCAAACGGCATCACAACAAATTCATAATGGCCGTAACGCGTACGAAAAGCTGTCTTCGAGACATCCTCGCTCGAACTCTCAACTGGTGGTAGCCACTGCCGATAGTCTATACACAGCCGTAGACTACCATCCTTCTTCCTCAAAAATAACACCGGTGCACCCCAAGGAGACACACTTGGTTTAATGAACTCACTATCAAGAAGTTCCTGCAACTGTTCTTTCAACTTTCACAACTCTGCCGGAGCCATTCGGTAAGGTGCCCTAGAAATAGGCAAAGTCCCTGGCAATAGCTCAATACAAAACTCTAGCTCTCGGTCGGGAGGTAAAGCATACTCGATAGAAAAGACATCAGGGAACTCATTAACTACCAGAATATCTTCTAACTTAGCAGTAGACATGTTAGTATCAATTAAAGCATGATGCACAAATAGCTAGTTCGTACCAAGAATCACATCAAAGTCTCAAATAGGCAATACTACCAAATCAGCATGCAAGACTCGATCATTAACAAACACATCACAGTCTCCATAGACCTCAGACACCAACAAGCAATCACCCAATGGTGTAAACACCTCTAGTACATAAGGCAACCAGGTAGGCAATACACATAAATGCTCTAAGAAATGAAATGCAACATAAGAATGAGTAAACCCCAGATCTATAAGAACTTGAGCATGATGACCGAAGACTGAGAGAATACCTCCGATCAAAGAAGTAGACTCGGGAACACCTCATTGATCAAGCGCGAAAACACGAGCCTGCGCCTTAGGACGCCCATCACTGTCCCCCTTGTGTAACGACCCGACCGGATTCCAACACGAAATCCCAAGGTCGTGCCACTGGAACTAACATAAGAAAAGGACAAGCACTTGCTAAACAGTAGTGCAAGTCGAACAGTCGAGCTAACACGCTTTAAACGTGAACATAAAGCCGCACTAAAATACGGTATTTCAAAAATCGAATCAGTGAAAGCAATATAAGAAAAGAAATACCAAGCTATGAAGCTCGAAACCAACGACAATGAAACCAAGAGAGACATTATCTCTAAAAGGAGGAAAAACAAAACTCGCGTGCCGCAACATTGCGGACGCCGAACAAACCATCAACACTCCAGGCCGGGGTTACAACAAAGAACCAACCCGATATAACAAATAACCAACGGCTAAAGCATACCGGGGTCAACCAACAACTATAAAAATTAGAATAAGGAAATTCCCCAAAGCTACTGCGTGCCCGGGAGACAACTGAAATAAATACGAAATCCACGGACTAGGCACGACACAATACGTCGGCCCAAGAAAGAACCAATACAAATACTCAAGTATTCTACCCGACCGTAAAGTCTAAATAACTTCACAAAAAGTCGATCTCACAAGAATAACAAAGTACAGGACATCAATGACAATGCTATAAAGGAACAGGACTCCACAAGCTGCTACTCAGGAAAGTCGGCTGCTACAAACACGAACCACACGCTCTAATCTCGATCTATCGACCATTTGCGCTACGATCCACGATCTACTCGACCTCGGTGCGACTATCGGTTCTGCAACTAGAAACAAGTACGGGATGAGTCATAATGACCCAGCACGATACTACAATATATATGCAACATATAATTATGTAACATAAACATAACCCTGGTGTCATTTTATAAATGACAGAAAAACCCGTGAGGAGGCGTCGTATCGTTTCGATACTCTACAAAATATCCATTTCTTCTTACTTACTAAACCATCCAAATGAACCAGGGTGTAATTCCCTGTTCAAACACAAATCAAACGAATTATAAGGTAGTTCCCACAAAACATCATATGCAAGTATACATATCATTATATATACAAATCAAGCTATTCACATTATTACCACGTGTAAGGGTGCATATTTATATATATACACCTATATCAGTATGTATATCTATATATATATACATATCAAATCTCCCATATAATCATCATGCATAAGTGTGTATATCTATATATATATACACATCAAGTCTTTCATATATATATATATATATATATATATATATATATATATATATATATATATCTCATATATAAGGATGTATATCTCTATATATACATATCAATTCTCTCATATATTAGTCATGTATAAGTGTGCATATGTAAATACACATTTCAAGTCTTCCATATAACACCAACCAACACAAACATGGTCAATAAGATCTCATGTTCACTAACACTTTGTTATCACATAAGTGCCCATAGTAAGCCATATAAAGGATAGAGAAGATACCAAATCACTTTCGTCGTATTGCTCCTGCAATCACAACTGTTAATCATATCGTGCCAGTGATACCCATGTTCAGGTATCAAAGTACCGAGCTCTCTTCTCGGGTTCGAGCTCTCTACTCGGGAAAATAGCACTAGCCAATGTGCTCAATTGGTTACGACAAAGGGGGCTACTTCCCCACTGTAGCTAGTAGTGGAGGTGTGTGTGAAAACCGAATCCGGTATGGCGATACATTGCAACCACGAATCCCATAATTCGTGAAGACAATGCATTGTCCCACCTTCAACATGAAAACTCAAGTAATGCCAGCTGGACTTATATGCAATGCACAAGTAGATGTTTACTTGCTAATTCTCAAGTAGATATAATGATCTACTAAACTCATACGATTATGCACATTGTTACAATAATCACAAAACCACAATAGGAGCTCATTTGAGTCTCTAAATCATAAGTGTCAAGTTGTTCACTCTATTCGATTCAAGTCCCAAAAGCTTGTAATCTAGTCAAATGGGATATAACTGTCATAGGATCTCACCACGATCCTCGTAAGGTTCAATTGTTCCTTAACTCGACTCGTTGAGTCTTTACTACAATCCCAACCAAATAGAGTTTGAACACTATATGTGTTCCAAGACTCTTCTCTATGTTCTCGTTTGAGGCATAGCAAGGTTCTCGTTCCATTTAGGAATCTTAGTTCAAAGTCCCAAGTCAATTATATAAGGGAAGCCTAAGTTGATTATTGTGAAATCAAGCTTAGTTCAATTTTGATTCATAATTCCACTTAATAGTAGAATCCAAGTTCACCACAATTCATTAACTGTAGAACAGACCAGACACAAAGGCAAATACATTCAATATGCTCATAAGTCATTTCATAGAAACACGTAGAAGAATCAATTCTTGACAATGTAGGAAATCATGCATTTAGTCATAATATAAAATATACACAGTATTCCATATTCACTTATAAATTCAGCAGAGTCACAATTTAACCATTAGTCCATTCTATACTATCCAAGACTACTCCGTTAGTCTAGGATCATGAAGCCATTTACTAAACTCTTCCTAGAGTAGTAACTCATCCAATAACGCAAAAGTCGATAGTAGTCAAAGACTTAAGCAACACTAGAGTGGTAATAACCCGTAAGGTCAAACCGTACCAGTGAGTCTTAGATAACAACATGGTCATCCTAACGACTTATACAAGTAGACTCCATGTATAGAGTACTAAAGATAGTCCCAATCCAAATCCTCTCAATTATGCATTTCTTTCACACAATCATATAAACCGCATAAGAACTCGATTGAGTCTTATAAGCACACATATCAAACATGCATTTCGGTTCATCCCAAAGTCACGTAAACTAATACATTAGTCTAACGAACTACAAACGTCGTAGGGATCGAATGTGAAGTCGGTATTGTTCAATAACTCCCTAATCTCAACTCCGGTGAGTCATTTCTAAAATTCAACCAAGTGGAGCATAGATACTAAATGCATCCCATGGCTCAACTCTATGTTCTCCGTTCATTTAGAAGTTAATAACTAAGCCGTTCATGACCTTAAACTAGCCATAAACACATTCCCGAATTTCAAACCCTAGAATCGGTGATTTTGTTAAACCTAAAATTGAAACATATTCTTTCACAAGAGTTGATCCTAGGCTCATATAGAACAACATTCATGCTTTGCACAAAGTCAAAATCACAACTTCATAAAGAAATCATAAAATCCTACACACATTTCATAGATTGAATTGGAGGATTCTACTTCACAAAAAGTGTTCCTAAGCATGATTAGAACAACATTAATGAAGGGAACATGTCATAATATTTAACATGAAAATTCTGGGAATTGTCAACTCACCTTTAGCCTATGAATAAAGGTTAGAAGGAAGAACAAACCAAGGATTGTTGTAGAGGAGAGCAAGGCCTTCGATTCGGCGGTCTCGGATCGCCGATCGGATCACCGGAACTCCGGCAAATGGTCACCCAAGTTAGGGTTCTTGCTATGGACGAAAATGGAGGTTCACTCTCTGAAAATCTGGAGCTTAGTGATCACCAATGGCTGCCAAGGCTGAAAAATAGCTTATATACTTCCCAAGAAAACCTTAATCCAAGTGAAGGAGGTTATGTGACTTCTTATTGGCTAAGGAATGCAAGCCCTTGATAAGGATTCATCCAAGGGTTTAGAGAGGTTGTAATAGGGTCAACAAAGGAGGCTTGACTCACTAAAGACGTCCAAGGGCCAAGGGCTTTGTGGTCATCAACCAAAACTTGGCCAAAATCCCGTATGTGTGAATTTCTGACCAATTTCCAGATTGTTGTTACTGGACAGTCGATCTTGTAAAATCGACCATAAATAGCTCACAACTCCAAATGAGATAATTTTTTATTTTTCTGAAAGTATACTCATTAAACTATATTTTAGAATTTTAAATTACTCAATTTGGACTTATATTCATCAAAATAAAGTTACAACAAAATCAAGTACAGAAGCTGATTTCCTTAAAATAGAATTCTGGCACAGCCGTAAGTCAAGACCTAAATGAGGTACTTAGACACCTTGGAAAATTACCAAATTTTACAGGGAGTAACCTAACATATGAAGGTAAAACATACTAAATTTTTAGAAAATTATTTTCAGTAGATTGGTACCAGAATTTTCCCGAAGTTCGCCCAAAAACAGGACTGAATCTGTGAAGTGATATGTTGGTCATCTTATTTCCAAATGCAACAAATCTATGAACATTGGTTGTGCAAGCATGAGAAATACTAGTACACTTGGTCTAGAACTTAAATGAACTTCTCGCAAGTTGAAAGCACAAACAATACAAGCAACGAAGGCAAACACGAGAAACCCTAAGACTCAAACGATGCAACAAAGCTTCCAAACTTTCAACCAAGCATACTATGATCAAGATGAACATTATAAATCTCATATGCAAGATACTAAGACTCCAATGAGACCTAGTTAAGTGCTAACATGCTAAGACGAACACTCAACGCATTAACAACAAAGCATGCAACGCATGGAAGGCAATCACTCTACTATGATCATAACCAACTTAATGCAAGCATGAAATGAATGAAACGAAGTCTCTAGCATGTTAAGACATACAATAAACATGCTATAATGGTGTTATACATGTAAAGGGGTTTGGGTTCTCACACTACGCGAGAAAACTCTCAACCGAGTCAAGTAACGAACAGTGTCGGTATACGACTTGTAACTTTAACTAGTTAAAGTCTATGGAACATATGAAATTAAGATATTGGCTTCTAGATAGCCTACCTACACAAATCAAGGTTCTTTCCTGAAGTTTAGTAAGTGAGGTCACGGTTAAACGGCAAGCAAAACGAGAAAGTCAAATACACGAAGGTTCGGGGTCTTACATCTTGGACCCAGATTGCTTAACTAAACCCATGGACTAGGCAACTCGAGACTTAGGACAGTCCTTGAGCTGATGACTAGGATCTCCACAACTAACACAAGAACAAAGCATGGTTCTGAACTTCTCACTAGAATGCCCAATCTTGTTACAGAAAGAACAAATCAAAGGCCCGCTACCCTGAGTTTGCTGCCCCTGAGGAGTAGGAGCACTACTACCACGACTCTCAAACGGACGCCTATTCTGTCCACCGGATTGCTGCCTATTCTGACCACCATTGTGACGGTTGCTTTGGTAGCCAAACCGATTCTAAGAAGACTGACCTCTACCGGTCGCCTGCGAAGACTGCTGCTGAGAAGCTTGCACAGAAGGCTTCTGCTTGTGCTCCTCAATGACCCGCTCAATCTCATAAGCACGATCCACCGCACTCCGGTAATCTTCCAACTGTAGAGATAACAACTATTTCCCATACTTGGTCTTCAACCCATTCACGAACCTATGGGTCATGTGTCTCTCATCCAGCACCAGATGTGCACAATAACGGGATAACTCAGTGAATTTAGAATAATACTGAGCTACAAACATAGATTTATATAAGCATGATAATAATATTTATATGTACATTTATTCTACTTTAATTAACTGCGGGACAGAAGAGGTTGTTGTTGTTGATATATCTTCGTTATATCTGGGCAGCGTAACCACAGTTTTTAGCTTTTTAGATCGGCTCACCGGGGCAAGGATGGAAGAGGCTTGCTTGCTCAGGCAAGGGAGGAGGATGCCGAGGGGGCAAGAGGCCGGAGGCCGAAGGCTCGAGGGCTCACTTGCACAAGGCAAGGGAGGTGGAGGCTGGGAGCCTTGATCGCTTGCACAGAAAGCAAGGGAGAAGAGAGAAGATGGAAGCCAAAGATAGAGGCTTGGGGTGCTTGAAATAAGGGGCTGAGAGCTTCTATTTATAGGTAGATATCAGGCCATGTAACCGGTGAAGGCTGCGCTCAGAAGCAGGTACTCTGTGCAGAAAAGATGGACCATGCAGCGTATACACAGAGCTGAATCTAGGGAAGGAAGAAACATACGTGGCGCGACACATGTAGGTTTGGGCGCCGCCCCCAACTTGTATTCCTTCACAAAATCTTCAATTTTTCATTATGTCCCCTTATTTGTTATCTTTTCGTTCTTTGCATTATGGCCCCTGAAAGGTTAACAAAGGTAACGTTCGTTAGTCCATTAGTATAGGACATTTTATAAAATGGGGGAGGGGGGTTACGAAATTGAAGTGTCTACACATTTGAACGAAAAAGTGGAGCTAAATTCTTAAAGAATGCAATCACCTTTAATATTTTCGTGTTTTTTCATTAGCATGTTGGAAATGTTTCAAATAGTACTAGATGGCGGGCTTCCCGCCACTGAGAAGACCTTTCCAAAAATAGGCATACATACCACTCTAATCACCGGCACTTGATTTTATTTGGGATTCTAGAGGTAAGTTTTATTTATTTATTAAGGTTTTTCTCTTCTCCTTTCTTGTGCCAGAAAATACATATTATGGCAAACAACATCCAAGGACTTTCTACAAAGAGAAAAAGAATTCGAGCTTATAAACCAACTTGAGCTGGACTTCTAGTCTTCCGGAAACAAGGCAAATAGTCCAAACAACAACACAATCAAGCTCTTTCCTTTTGTCTTCTTCCTAATACAGTAAACTTTAAATGTCTTTGTGAAGCTTTTACATACCCTTCCATCCATGGAGTCTAAGCTTGGGCCACACTACCTACCTCTACCTTCCCATTTTCTTACAGGGAAGGAATGAAGTTGATGGCATGGTGATAACCTTTCTGCAATGGGTCGGTTTTGTGAGCCCAATTCTCTTGTTTCTTTTGTTTGCGACATCTCTTTACGGGCTTCTTAAGAGGTATTTTCGATCTTCTTATCTCTGCAGTCGTGTTTGAAGCCAACATAGCAAGGTTGGAAGATAACCCGAGAGAATGGTGGGTAGACACTGGAGCTACTCGTCACATTTGTGCCGAGAAGAAAGCCTTCTCATCATACAATCACATCACTAGAAGGAAGTTGTATATGGGAAACTTCTCGTCTTCCAACGTCGTAGGACTTGGAAAGGTTGTTCTGATGATGACTTCAGGTAAAGAGGTAACACTAGTGGATGTGTTGCATGTCCCGGACATTCGTAAGAATTTGGTTTCCGCCCCACTACTTAGCAAGGCTGGATTTAGACTAGTGTTTGAATATGATAAGTTTGTATTGACCAAGAATAGTCTTTTTATTGGGAAAGGGTACCTTGATAAAGGACTCTTCAAAATGAATGTAATGAATGTTTAGCGCCCAGAGGTCAAGAATAAAGATGTTTCTTTTGTTTACTTGTTGAATAGTTCTAATTTATGGCATGATGGATTAGGACACGTAAATTTCAACTCGATTAAAAGGTTAGTGAATAAAAAATTAATACCTATATCTAAAATTGATTTACTTGATAAATGTCAAATTTGAGTTGAAGTGAAAATGACTAAGTCGCCGTTTCCTTCAGTAATAAGAAACAGTAAAGCTCTCGAGTTAATTCACACTGATATATGTAATTTAAAATTTGTGCAAACTCGAGGTGGGAAAAATTATTTTATTACTTTTATTGACGATTGCACTAGGTATTGCTATGTATACCTTTTGAAAAGCAAAGACGAAACTTTAGAAGCTTTTAAAACTTATAAGAAAGAAGTTCAGAATCAACTTAATTTAATAATTAAGAAGATTCGAAGTGATAGAAGTGGAGAATTTGTTGCTTCGTTGGAAGACCTATTTTGGGAATCTGGCATAATTCATCAAACGACTGCTCCATACTCACCTCAATCAAATGGAGTTGTTGAATGCAAGAATCGTACTCTTAAGGAGATAATGAATGCGATGTTAATAAGTTTGAGCTCACCCCAAAACTTGTGGGGGAAGCCATTCTTTCAACAACTTTTATTCTTAATAAGTTACCACATAAAGGTAAAGATAAGACTCTATATGATGGAACGATCGATAGTCATCTTATAAAAACCTTAGAGTGTGGGGGTGTTTGGCTAAGGTTGAAGTACCTAAACCTAAACAAGTTAAAATCAGTCCTAAAACGATTGATTGCATTTTCATAGGATATGCTAGCAATAGTTGTGCATATCGATTTATAGTGCACAAATAAGAAATTCCTGACATAAGTGAAGGAATGACCATAGAATCAATGAATGATGTATTCTTTGAAAATATCTTTCCTTACGATGAAAGGAAAGAAGCGAGTTCTAATAAAAGAACTTATGAAACTGCAAATGGTACATCTCAAGAACATGAAGAACCAATGCGTAGTAAAAGTACAAAGATGCCTACATCTTTTGGTCCTGATTTTCTAACTAATTTCATGTTAGAATATGAACCTAGAACTATTAAAGAATCTTTATCTAGTCAGGATGCTCCGTTCTGGAAAGAAGCTATTAACAATAAAATAAAGTCCATCATGCACAATAATACTTGGGAGTTAGTTGATCTCCTTCCAGGATGCAAGCCGTTGGGTTGCAAATGGATCCTTAAAAATAAGTATAAGGCGAATGGATCTATTGACAAGTACAAAGCCCATTTGGTAGCAAATGGTTTTAAATAGAAAGAAGGTTATGACTTCTTCGACACGCATTCTCATGTCACGAGAATTATGTTCATTCGTGTTCTCATTGCTATTACAGCTTTGCATAACCTTGAGATACATCAAATGGATGTTAAAATAACCTTCTTAAATAGAGAGCTAAACGAGGAGATTTACATGGAACAACCCGACTGGTTTGTTGCTCCGGGAAGAGAGACAAAGGTGTGTAAACTTGAAAGTCATTATATGGACTAAAACAATCACCTAAACAGTGGAATGAAAAGTTTGATCGAGCATTGTTGTCAAATGCTTTCAAGATCAATGAATGTGGCAAGTGTGTCTACATTAAAAATACAACTAATGCTTACGTCATAGTTTGTCTTTATGTAGATGACATGTTGATTATGGGAAATACTCATGATATAATCATGAATACTAAAAACATGTTAAAGAAACACTTTGACATGAAAGATATGGGACTAGCTGATGTTATATTAGGGATGAAGATCTCTAAAACATCGGACATAATAGTCTTGTCACAGTCCCATTACGTTGAGAATGTTCTTCGGAAGTTCAATGTGTTTAATAACCCTCCGGCTAAGACACCAGTAGACTTGAGTCTACAATTAGTCAAAAATAGGGGAGAACCAGTTTCTCAATAGGAATATGCTAGGGTCATTGGAAGTTTGATGTACTTAACCAAGTACACGTCCAGACGTAGCATATTCAGTGAGTAAACTAAGTAGGTTCATAAGTAATCCTAGTCAGGACCATTGGAAATCCCTAACTAGGGTTCTCAGATATTTAAAGTATACATTGAATTATGAGATACTTTATAATAAATATGCAACGGTGTTAGAAGGATACTGCGATGCAAATTGGATATCTGACACAAAAGACTCTAAGTCCACAAGTGGTTACGTGTTCCCTATAGGTGGAGGAGCGGTGTCATGGAAATCTTCTAAGCAAACGTGTATAGCTCGATCCACCATGAAATCATAATTCCTTGCTTTAGACAAAGCTGGTGAAGAAGCTGAGTGGCTTAGAAATTTTTTGGAAGATATTCCTTGTTGAAATAAACATGTGCCTGCAGTGCTGATTCATCGTGATAATCAATCAGCAATAAGTAGAGTACAAAGTAGCATGTATAATGGTAAGTCTAGACACATTCATCGTAGACACAATACCATTAGCCAATTGATCTCAAATGGGGTTATTTCTATTGAATATATAATGTCAAAAGAAAACCTAGCTGATCCTTTCAGGAAAAGAATCAATCGAAATCAAATGTACACATTGTTAAGGGGAATGGGTTTAAAATCTACAACAAAAGAACAATCATTGCGGAAACACAACCTTCAAAATTGAAGATCCCAAAACCTTGGTTCAATGAGACAACTAAGTTATGAATGTTCAGTTGAAACACTTGAAAACTTGTTTCAACTCATTCCTAAAACATCCAAGTGAGGAACTCTGCAATAGTGGTGAAGTTAGGTTAAGCCTTTAATGATTCCTATACCTAAAAGGTGGAGTATGGCAGGATACTCTTTATAGGAGATCACCTATATAAGTGAGAAGTAAATGGTTGTTTCTAATAAAACACTTATGAAACTAAGATATGGTCCAAGGCCAAAATGGACACAACGTGAGAACGAAAAGTGTTAGAGTCGTTATTGTGTAATTAATATTATCTCAGTTTACACTAGACAATCGATTAGTTCAAAACGTCAAGTTACTAAGCGACAAGTAAATCTGATATTATTTTACTAAGGAAGGTTCAAAGCCAAAAACTACATATCCCGATGCAATAACGATTCGCGAGAACTTCCTAGTGAGTTTGCATACATGCACCCACTAATTGTCATTCATGTGGGGGATTGTTGGAAATTGGTTTATTAAATTGGTGTTTGTGACGACCCGACCCGAATTTCCATACGAAATCCCAAGGTCGTTCCGTCAAGACAAGCTAAGAGACAGACAAGCACATGCTAAGCATAATGGTGCAAGTCAAAAGATGAGTCATCAAGCTCGAAATAGGAAGGTAAAGCCATAACAGCGATATGAAATAACAAAAACTAAAACATGCGGAAGCGAATCATAAGTGGAACCAAAGCCTTTAATCCTAAACCAAGGAATGCAAGGCTGAGAGACAACTGTCTCTCGACAAATCTACGACGCGCCTGACGCAACATTGCGCATGGGCAACAAACCATTGGCAACCAAAGGCCGGCAAACCAACAAAATCCCATCCTGATAAACAACCACTCATCGACTATAACGTGCCGAAGGGACAATTCAACTACAACAATATTATTTCAAATGCTAAACCACCAACCAAGATCTCACGACTAAAGCTGTCGGAGATAGAAACAACAATAACACAATACTAGAATAAACGAGCCACACTTGCTCGAAATGACAACGGAAATAACTTCTAAAAGATACAACAGCTCGACTATACTAGCCGGCTCCCAAATACATAACAATAAAATACTAACATAATCTACCCCAGTAAAGTCTACATAACTTTACATCCGTGTCTCACAAATAAATAACAACAACAATAATAACTCCAAGCTTATTGCCCAGAAGACCACCTGCTAGAAATCACTATCCGAAGTCGCCACGCGTACTGACGGGATCACTGCACACACTAGGGAAAACAACCACACGGAGTGAGTCATAATGACCCAGTAAGTTACTAAATGCAACTGTATGGCATATTATGTCATGGCATGACATAATGCACAAGCATATAAGAATCATGGTATCATACTAGTATACCAATAATAAACATGTACTTAGTTACCAAAGCACATAATCTCACATAAACCACATAGCATAATGTCTTTCATATAAATGCTCATAAATAAACATGTGTAACAAGATACGTAAATCGAACTGTTACAACCAAAATCCGGGTCCAATGCCCAACCAAACTTACCATGGGATTCATCCTCAAACCAAAATCCGGGTTCAACACCCAACCGATCATACCTTGGGTTTCATCCTCAATTGATCACATCTCATCAGTTTCCCTTAATGAGTACTTGTTACATTCATCCAATCCCCGGATGAGAAATGGGAGCTCGAAATCAGGCTAGATGGCTCTAACTCGAGACCACATCCCACTATTGACCAAATAGTGAGGAGAAAGGGAACCAATGCAACGATTCGTAGCGATTGTTCCCAAAGGCTATAAATCGTCCCATTTCCGACACTACAACCAAAGCCGCCAGCTGGACTTAAACCAAAAATGCTCAAGTAGGTATTTACTTGCATAAACCAAATGAGACCAAGTTCATTAATATCGGGCTCATCAAATCATGTAGGACATAATGCTCTACAAACTTCATAACAATGCACTTATTTTCATATAATCAAGTAGGACATAATGCTCTACAAAATCCCATAAACCATGCATATATTTGCATATAACCAACATGTTCAACTAACTTATAAGTTTAGTTCAAGAACCACATATTGAGGTACTCATAAGTCTCCAAGTTATCACCCAATCAAGAATAGCATGTAAGCTCAATAAATCATGGTGTGAGGTCTATAATAATCCTCCACTAAAGATCAAACCAAAGACTACTACGTTAGTCTAATAATATCCACAACTCAAGACTTAATATTTTAGTCTTTATTTTAAGCACACCGGACTCAATCATAGTCCTAATCGTCGTATATAATCGACATCTCTAATACCATACTCAAGAACCTCATGACTACTCCGTAGTCACTTTCTCACAAGTGCTTTTATATGCACGCAACCAAATTCCTTAAAGAGAGAATTCTTTCTTAATCTTCTCTTAAATATACCCGAGACCATAGGTTGGTCTCAAATGCTCCGTGCTCTAACAAGCACGCTCAAAATATATTCCAACTAAGTCATTATAACATGAGTGTCTCATTTGGACATAAAACGAGATGCATCGGTGCACACAAACAATATCAACCAAAACCCAATCATTGTAGGGTTTCAATCCAAGGCTCATTATCATATTATTGGCCTTACAACGACTCGTTGAGTCTTAATACTACATTTCATTCTTGATGTGTTTCATAATTCCACACTTTAACATTTCATTCGAATTTACACAAAATTCCAAAACTCATTCGAGCTTGATTCCCAAGCCTAAAAATCCATATAACTCATCATAATCATAATTCTATTTAAAGTTTGGAGACTATGCATTTCACAACATTAGTCAAACGAAACCCAATCGTCGTAGGATTTCAACACAAGTTCATTTAACACAATATTGAACTTATAATGACTCCGTTGAGTCTAATCTACATTTTTCTAAAAATTAGGGCATAGAAGCCATTGGCCACAATACCCTCCTATGTCCATAACTAACATGAATGAAAATTTTCCCAAGGTCGTTAAACCATCAAAATCCCAACAAAACACTTAAATAGGCAACATAGAGCAAAAATCACATTTTATGCATAAACTCATTTAAGTCACTTCACCAATAATGCTCTCAAGACTTGAATAAATCACATAGAATAGATTAACATGCTACTCTACACATGAATATCATACTAATCATGGTCTCAACCAAGTTCATCTAACCAAAATCAACATTTAGACATTTAGGGTTCATAGCATCTCTAAAAAGCCCTAGAATGCACCCATTGACCTCATATAGCACAAAGATTATTTTCCCTAGGGTCAATGGGGCCAAAAACAAAGAGGAAGAGAATGTAGAAACTTACCTAAGATCAGCCCTTCAAGCCACCAAAACGAAATTCCAATCGGTGGGAAAGATTCTCCTCAACCTCCTCTTCAAATCTATGGCTTGGATTGGGCAATGAAGCTCTCTAGCTATGGCATCCAAGGATGGGTTCTCAAGAAACCCTAGAAGACTCCCTCTCAAGCTCTCAAGAGACTCTCCCACGTTTTTTAGAAGTGTTGGCTGAATATGAGGGGTTAAATGAGTTGTTAGTGGTCCATATAGGTTAGAAAGTAAGTGGGTTAGGTTTTAGATTGATGTAGTTGTTTCCCTTTGATTAACCCTCACTAATCCCTTCTAAAACTCAATTAGATGTTTAGGACATAACTTAAGATAGTTAGGAAGGTTTAGGAGTGGGTTAGGATGGGTTTGGGTAGGGTTAGGATAGACCAATTGCCAAAACCATCAAAAATTCCCGTAACAGGGATCAGGCCCCATGATGTCGCATGGGCTGGGCATGATACGAGCACATCCTCAGAAAATCACACTTCTCCAATTTGCTTGCTTCCTTGCTCGGCCTAGGTCTGTCTCCCCCATGCAACCTCAAGTCCTCCAATGCCAAAAAGGTCTAGAATCTCATCTTAAAGGACTCCAATTCATAACCAAAACATCAAAGGTTCAAACCTCACTCAAACATGGTCTACAACTCAAACAGAACACTCCCGAAACAACCCGGAGCGAAACCAGAGCAAGGTATAACAACTCGCTAACGAAACGTCGAATGAAACCACAAACCGACGGGCAACAAACCAAGATTATTAACACTTCAAAGGGCTATATAATAGGCCTGAATGCCTCTCAGATGATGAATAACAGATAGGAGAAAAGAACTCCCGAAAGACGAGACGATCTCACGGCTTAATCTCAAACTACCCGATAAGAATAATTACTATCCTCGAAGCGTCAAAACTTCATAAGACATAAGGAATACATCCAACTAGAATTCTAACACATCTAAACATGTTATTCAATCATCATGTAAAGATCTAGGACCAAATCGAAGTCAGGAACACGAAACACAAGTAAACTCTCAATCGCGTCGCATTTCGACCATTGTCGAGTTACGACTTGTGACTTTAGCAAGTCAACAACTACATAGCATCTCTTGATAGTATTTTGGTCTTAATGTGATCTCTCATACACATCTAGACACTCTCACAATACAAACAAGCAATCAACCAAGGAAGAAATACGAGCTTTGCACGCAATTCAAGCTAACCAGAAATCGGGGTATTATAGTGTTGACCAATGTTGGACCAAATTTCTAATTGAGTTTCATTTATTAAAAATGGAAATAAGTTACAAATATGAAATCTACATTTCGAGTAGATTAAGTTGATATATTTATTATCTCAAAGCCAATAATAAGTGAATGAGATATTAATGCTCAAAGAAGGCAACTTAACTTTGTTAATTTAATAGTAAAGTGGGTATCAAAAGTCATATCCCACATTAGGAAAATAAAGAGCTTTAAGGCACTTTATTAATAGGCCCACCTAAGGAAGGAGCATCAAGTGTTCCCAAATGTGCAACCAAGTGGTGTCACAGGTAATTCGGCTAACCCAAGCCGCAGCTCGGGGATGGTTCGCACCATCCGAGCGCGCATACGTATGTCGCAGTGGTGTCACATGATTATGCACGTTGCTAGGAGCTGAATGGTCTTTCATTTTTTCAAGCTCACGAAGCTTGGTGGGTTCAGCTAGCTCGGTGGTAATCCAGCTGGGGCGGTTAAGGCAGCCTTGGCAGTTACACCCGAAAGGGTGCTAGTGGCTCAATGACTCTTCGATCATACACGAGGCGGTTATGGTTGAACAAATTAAGTGGGTTTGGCGGTTACTATGAAACCACCAAATCTAGAGTTACAACTATTGACCAAGAGACACCCACCTGACTCTTCATTTACTATATATAGACCAACTTGGTTTGACAATCAGTTACACCGAAATCATAAGCATTATACTGTTAGAGAATAGTTCATATTGCTGCATAATCATGTTCAAGTCTTGGAAGTTCGAGACACCGATCAAGTTCGATGTAATCTCATATTAAAGTGTTGCTTACGAAGATTGAAAAAGTCTTTGCATGTTAGAGACGATTATCGAAGAACCGTGAGCACAATACGGGGCAATTTCGTCTTGAGGAGATCGTGTCCAACATGAGCCTCGACTTCAGTTGCTGATTTAATTAATTTAATTAAACTTCTCTTCATCTCCTTTCTGTTTAAAATACATTGTGTCCTTTGTTATTCCGAGGAAACGACACCAACTAAACAACAATTGGTTAGGGTTATTTTCTTTCAAATATAAGCAATACGTATTCATTAGAGGAAACGCCAAATTTGTCACCGTCACAGATCCCTTTTCGCTCGCATTCTTGCGGAAGACGAGGGGAAGATCGTTGGAGAATAAAATCGAAACGTGGCCTGCTGCTTCCGGATCTGAGGTAACGACATTTTGGTGGGAGGATTGTTTAGTTTGATCCCTCAACGATTAACATTTGAAATATAAAAAAAAATCCTTAATATTGGTAAGGTTTTTTTTTGTTGTTGTTGTTTTTGAAGATTTCTGTCCAACATAACAGATGAAAATGACTCAAGTGACCTTACTAAATGTGAAGATCAAGATCAAGTTCATTGTGTGAAAAAAAGTAAAGTGACTTAAATGATTTTTTGGTGAAATTAGTAGAGTGATCAAATTGAGACTTTAGCATTATATTTATAATGAACAACCTATTTTCACTACAATATTTACTTATTTACAATATTCATTGAAATTTGATTAAATTGATTAGTGTCATGACCCAACTTTTATTCAGACTAACCTGATTTAAATATGAAAACATTTTTTCGATGATTACTAATAATTGTGTTTTTTTTTTGTATTCCCAAATAATTATATTTAACTAACATGCATTGGGAAATAAATGATTTTATAGGCCGAAAATCTGAAAGTAGAAATGAAACAACTAAAAGAAATACTCCATCCGTTCCGAGCAAAGAGTCCACTATTCTATTTTGGGATGCTTTACTTAAAGAGTTCACTTTCAAAACTTAAAGCATAAAAGTGTCATTTTATTACTAATGAACTATTAAAAATATCATTTTTTCTGAAGAAGTTTGAGTTTCAAATGGAAATTCTTTGCCCCGAACGGAGGGAGTAACTCATAGGTCAAAGTTAAGTTTTCTTACAAATAAAAAATATAAACGACATAAAGACTAGAGAAAGGGTGACATGAAATATATAACATTGTATTACAAATTATGATTTTTTTAAAAAATTGAATGGTAAATACATTAAGGAATATGTGATTATATATGAATGCTTAAAAATCTTTTACAATATGTAGATAATTTTGAATGACAATGAAAACAAGGAAAACATTATAGAGTTGTAGATTTGCTGCTCTTGCTTTTGGAAATCTAAATCCTCAAGTATTTTAATTTATTGGTTACATGTAAAATTGTAAATATGATATGCCATCGTCATGCATCCTAATCATTTAGTATTATTTCGGAATAATTCCTGGCCGACCCCCTTTTTGAAATTGTAACCGCTCAACTCCCCTATTTTCTATTCAACTGCTAAAGTCCATTTTAATAAAATTATTCATAAAATACTCATCGTCGTTTTTAATGAGATAAGAAGCTCAAGAATCTTTTAGGTAAATACACCAAAATTAGCCATTGATCGATCTGTTTAGCACCACTCTTAAAAAGGAGCATCAACAACAACAACAATAACCAAGATTTTGGTCTCCAATTCAAATGAAACAACCTTGGAACCCAAAAATTTCCTTCCTCCTTCATTCAACTTCAATCGGAAAATGGATTACGATTTTAGAAACAGGGGAATCCTTGCAACCTAGTTTTTTCCTTCCTCTAGCCTCGATGTACAACAAAAGCTCAATCATCAACGGAGGAGGTTGGTTTTGGCTCTTGTGTTTCCCATGTCATAAGCTTTGGATCCAGTTCTTTTTCCTTCTTCACCGACAGATGAGGGACTGCTGTAGATCTTCTTCCCCACAATCAGGCTACGATGTAGGCGTCGGAGGCTACGATGTAGGCGTCGGAGGCTACGATGCTGGCGACGGAGGCTACGATGATGGCGTCGAAGGCTAAGATGATGGCGTCAGAGGCTATGATGCTGGTGTAGAAAACTCCAACAAGCTCAAGGCGATACAAAATAGATTACAGTAAGCGATCGAAGGAAATTCAAACCCACTTACAACTGCTCCGGATATAACAAAGATACATCAACAACAACAGCCTCTTCAATTTCCCGCAGTTAATTAAAGTAGAATAAATGTAGATATAAGTATTATTATCATGCTTATATAAATATTATTTGTAAATAATATAGTAATTAGTTTATATTTCAAAAGTAAGAAAAATAATATTTTCTTTGTCTAAAATATTAATAAAGTAGTACTTATTTAAAATGTCTATAAAATATTAAAATAGTTATTAGCATGGTCAAATAATGGCTAATACACTTTAATTGATAAATTATCATAAAATAGCCGTTATTATACCCAAATAGTTATAGAAAATAAATCACTTTCAATTTTCAATATATATATAATAAAATATTTTTCTAGACTAAACACACAAAACTAAGCATGTTTTTAGCAAAACCCATTTATGAGACTAAAAGGGCTAGCTGAGTGTCTAACTCTTTCCCAACTCGTAACTTAGCCCCCGAACCTACACTTTCTGGTATTTTGAGTTTTTTTTTATTTAACTTTAAAATAAAGGTGACGACTCTGCACAGATAATTTTAGAGTCTACGAGGAGGCCAAGTGCATTTCACGCGCTTCAATGTTTTGAAACTCACTCGCTCTTCAGTAGCGAGGTACGCGATGTCGAAATGGGGTTCTCACAAAATGTTGTTAAGGAAATTTTTGTATTGTCGTTAAAAAAAATTGATTAAATGTAATCACTCCCGATTACAATATTGTGAAAGCTGTTGAAGAAATAGATAAAAAAGAATTATGTTCCGTTAGTAAAAATAAGACCACATGGGGTCGACTGAAAGTCGACTTTTAAGTGATTTTATTAAAGAAAGTCGACTTTTAAGTGATTTTATTATAGCAGTGTTTGTGAGAGCATAGCAAGCACCATGTGGCAGTCACACATGACAGTCTGATAAGTATGACCTATGAAATAAAGGATGCCCCTTAAACACTCTTAATTACCTTGATGAAATTTTAGTTCACAATCTTCAAACTGCATTCAAGATTAAACTTAACCAAGTCATTTGCTTTAACTTTCATAATGCTGTAACATTTTAAACTTTCATAATGCTGTAACTTTCAACATTTTAAACTTAACCTGTCTATAGTGCTCAAGACCAAAGGAACCATCTTCATTTGGTAATTGAGGTGTCTACACCTGATATTGGAATACTTATGATGTGTCATGCTATACAAGTTAGCCAAACCCTATGTGATATTTTGACCATCTTCCTCATCTTAAGCATGGCTAATACAGTAAACCAGAATGAATATCAACAAAAACTGGGCTATATATCGAAATGCCTGAAGGCCTAGCTGCAACATGCAATATAGATATTGATCATCTGAAAGAGAGCCAACGATAAACTCTGTCACAGATCCTAGGTGAACTATGATCACAGATCATTTGCTGAATCTCCGTCAAAGACCATAAACGTACAAGTGCGGAACACACATGTACTAATGCTTACCCTCATCAGAGATATTGACACCTCCAAAGTTGCTAGATTCTCCACGTAAACGGGAAGAACTGCTAGAAGGAAAACTAGTACCACAGCAAATAGAGAGTCAAAACATAAATGAAAGTCATGTTTGTTTGACTTCCATTGCAGGGTTATTAAGACAAGATTGACATTGGTTTCAAGTTGTAATTTGATTGCCAATGTGAAATGAGTGTCTATTGTGTGCGACCACAATACGATGATGCTAAGTCTTTTTAAAGAAATCACAACCAGAAAGGGAAATCCAAATATGGAGTTCATCAGCCAAATATATAGACAACGAACTGCTAACTATAGTATAAGCAAAAGTCATCCAATGATCTAGATGATGCATGAGTTCTAAGGTAGTAATTTCTTCTAAAGGTATTACATCAACACAAGTCAAACCAACACTATGAACAAGCCATATTTCATAATACTAGTAAGGTTCACGTGCGTTACACGTGGTATTAATGATTTTTTAAGTGATTTGTTAGTTCCTACATTTTTTGTTGACTTTTAATTATTAGATTTTTGTGTGTTTTAATCTTTATAGTTTTTTAGACTTATAAATTATGTTGTTGTGTGTTTAGCATTTCTGATACTTTGTTTTTTGGTCATTTATAATGCATGCTTTTAATCATTGTATAACAACGTATCCTACACATTTGTCTTTTTTGTTGGTTATTTTTAAATTTCTTTTTTTTATACCAAGCATGAATTAATTTATTTTTATCAGTGTGTAAATTGAAAATAATTCAGACATACTATCTCAGATAAGCACATTGTTGTTAGAGACTTTGCTTATATCGTTTCTGAAATTTATGACTTTTTTTTAAAAAAAAATATTGTGTTGGAGAATCAAACTCTCAACCCCAAAGTATATAGTTGTACTAAAAAATACAAAATTCCACCAAAATATCTATGAAGTCACACTTTATCAATGACCTCTTATGTAAATTTTGAATTGAGATAAAACTCAAAAGTGTATTAATCTTTTATTCAAAATTTTATATTGAAAAATAAATAAAAATAGAACGAAATCATATCAGATGTCAGAGAGATATAACTGAAGAACCCACAATCAGGTGTCAAGGCCGCCACGATAAGAACCCACAAGAAATTAAAGTTGTCACAGCCCCCTGACATTTCTCCCTTTCTCTCTCGTATAACACAATGCACAAGCATACACCATGAATTTCAAAATCCATATTTGAACCAATCACAAATATATATGACAAAGATGAGACATACTATGGTTCAATCCGTCTTCGTCGTCCCTAGCTTCAACTCTAATAAATTTCTCATCGACACTATTGATATTGTTTATGGTTTGATTGGACCAAATTATCGAATCTTAAACATTATTTTCCACCGTGTCTATTACTACGATTACCAGACATGACATCATCATCACCAAATTTGACATGGAATATGAATATGCTACAAAATTATGTTGAGGGTCAAAGTGGATTTGGTGGATACTTAGGGGGAAATTTGTATTTTGGACTACTAATTTTGATATATATGGGGCCAAAATATGACTAGCTCTCAAAATTACACAATAAATCTCACATTGCACCCCAACCTACGAAGTGTCTCACTTACATACCTTATTTTTCTATTTGTCCCACTTTGCCCCCATCTGTCTATGAATGTTGAAAGTAGTAACGGAAAATTGTATGTGCATGTCACATGAAGATTATTTTGATCATTTTTCTTGGGGTGCAAAATGGGATTTGGTTATAACTTCAATATTTAGTTACCCATTTAGTATTTAAAATATATTTTTAAAGAAAAATAATAAATAATTGTTTCAATAATCAAAAAATAATTATATGACCAATTTACAATTTCCCCTCGCAAAGTATCCACCAAATCACATAGTGCACCATAACCTAAGGTTTTTCCCATAATGGTATGTGATGCTACATTTTTTTTATATTTTCCACCCTACCCTTGACGGGCGTTAGAAAATTACTTAAAATAGCACGTGATCTTCCACGTGCGGGGCAAAAATGACATTTCCCTTATTTGGTTAAAGAGTAAATATATTAAAAGAAAAAACCTTAATCTCACATCCTCTCTTTCTCTCATCTCCTGGTGCAATCCCATCTTCGGCTTAATTTATTTTTTTGTCTAATTCTTTACTCATTCGTTCAAATTAGCCTATATGCAAAACTCGTCATTTATAGACCCACCACCACCACAACCTTAAATTTCACTATTTACAAATACAAATTAATTTTTTTGAATTTTCAAATTTGACGATTGAAACTCAAACTCATATGAAGATTTGAAAAATTGATGATTTGGAAATCTAACAATGTCATATTCCACCTAAACCGTCATTGTCATGCTTACAATCACCCCAAACACCACTCCTAACCACCACCACTAGCATCCCTGCAATCGCCGCCACCGCCATCACCAGTCACCACCATCAAAAAAACACGTTCACCTTGCTTTGCTAAAACGGATAAATATAAATATCTTTAGCTTTTGTTATGTCACCGTTAAAATTGGATGACAGTTAGGGATAGTGATGAAATTGCATATATCTTTAAAAGTATAATGAAAATTTTGCTGGAAACATAGTACAGTGGCAAAATGTAACAATTAATCAAAGTACAGTGGCAAAATTAACCATTTTTCCCTCAAAAAGTTAATTTTTTATTTGATTTGATTCCTTTTTTAATTCTTTACTCCTTCCTTCAAAATAACTAATTTGCAAAACTCATCATTTATAGACACATCACCACACTACTTTGAATTTCATTTTTTACAAACTCAAATTCAATTTTTTGAATTTTCAAATATTGAAATTGAAACCAAAACCCATGTGGATATTTGAAAATATAATGATTTGGAAATCTCACAATGTTGTATTTCATCCAAACCACCACTTCCATCCCTACAATTGCCACCACCACCATCCCTACAGTCGTCAGTATTACTATCATCACCACCAAGAAATGCATTCACCTCACCTTGTTCAAATGAGACATATAATCTTTTTAGCTTCCAATTAGTCGGACTTTTTTCTTAGAACGTCTCACATTTCTTAGTTCCTATCCAATTTCGGTGTCAAATTATTAAGCAAGGAGATAATCTAATTAATTTTAGGATATACTACTTGAAAGGATGTCGGTTGGTGGCAGTATCTTCCAATAAAATGAGAGTTGCGGTCGAAGAAAAGAAAGTCGATAGCCAAGGGAGGGGAATAGAGAGATTCTCATATGTAACTACATTGGGTCCTATGAAGAGGATCAAGCAAGTTAAGAGCAAAATAGGTTTAAGGTTTGGAACGCAGTTATAGAAAGAAGTAAAATATTTGAACCCAGTTATTTGTGATTACTACAATTGGTTTTGTTTGTAATATCTACAAGTTTGGGAACAATATGATAGTTTTTAAGGCTGCTTGTAGTAATCTGAAAATTCAAAGAAGTAAACTGTAGATTTTAGTTTTTTTTTTCCTAACAAAGCGCACAGATTCATCAAATGATTCTTTTTTTTTTCATCTTCTTGATATTATAACACATTTATCTTATTGTATTCATGAGTAATAACTAAACATACTACAAATTTGCTTAATATCTCGATACTCACCAACAATTCTATTATTATAGATACAAATTTTTCATATAAATATAATAATGTCTTTCCGAACATATTTAAGAAAGTAAAACCATATTATTTTTTAGTTTCGAATAAGTTTTAGTGTCTTGACTGAATAAGGGTATTTTTGTCATTTTAGAAAATATTGGGCGATATTTGTAACGATAATGGTATAGGCGGGGGAAACTGATAAGAAAATCAAAATACAAGAAATTAATATAATTAAAAAATGTAGGACTTAACTTTAAAATAGGTACAAGTCAATATATCAAATTATTATTTAATTATTTATGAAATTAATTAGCTTATGACAAATTTACTCTTTTGATCTTAATTAATGGTAAGTGATTTATTATATTTATGGCTATTTTTTTCCAATCATTATTGTTTGGAATGGTAAATTTACGTGTATTGTCTTTAACAAAACGCACAGATTCATCAAATGGTTCTTCATTTTTTTTTCATCTTCTTGACATTATGACACATTTTCTTAACTTATTTCTCTTATTTTATTCATGAGTAATAACTAAACATGCAACAAATTTGCTTAATATCTCGATACTGACTAATAATTATATTATTATAGATACAATTTTTCATATAAATTTAATAATGGCTTTCCCGAACATATTTAAGAAAGTAAAACCATATTATTATTTAGTTTTGAATAAAGTTTTACTGTCTCGACTGAGTAAGGGTGTTTTTGTCATTTTATAAAATATTGGACGACATTTGTAACGATAATGATAAAAGGGAAACTGATAAGAAAATCAAAATATAAGACGAAATGAATAGAATTAAAAAATGTAGAACATAACTTTAAAATAAGTACAAGTCAAGGGATCAAATTATTATTTAATTATTCATGAAATTAATTAGCCTATGACAAATTTACACTTTTGGTCTTAATTCATGGCAAGTGATTTATTATATTTATGGGCAATGCTAGGGCCACTTTCATTTTGCACCAAATATGGGTACTCTATGATGTGGCATACTATCATTAGTTGGACATTTTGTGGGTCACAGCACCCCAGTCAATGAGAGTGTGCCACATCACAGAGTACTTATATTTTGGTGCAAAATGAGAGTGGCTCAAGCATTACTCTATATTTATTATGGTTAATTTTTTCAAATTATTATTGTTTGACATGGTAAATTTATGTGTATTGTCCTTAACAAATGACACAAATTCATCAAATGATTTTTTATTTTTTTCATCTTCTTGATATTATGACACATTTTCTTAACTCATTTATCTTATTTTATAAATGAGTAATAACTAAACATGCTACAAATTTACTTAATATCTCGATATTCATTGACAATTATATTATTATAGATACAATTTTTCATATAAATCTAATAATGTCTTTCCCGAACATATTTAAGAAAGTAAAACCATATTATTTTTTAGTTATAAATAAAGTTTTAGTGTCTCAACTGAGAAATGATATTTTTGTCATTTCATAAAATATTGGGCGACATTTGTAACGATCATGGTAAATGAGGGAAACTGATAAGAAAATCAAAATACAAGACGAAATTAATAGAATTAAAAAATGTATGGCCTAACTTTAAATTAGGTACAAGTTAAGGGATCAAACTATTATTTAATTATTCATGGAATTAATTAGTTTATGACAAATTTACTCTTTTAGCCTTAATTAATAGTGAGTGATTTATTAAGTTAAGGGGTAGATTTGTCCATACATTAAGTTTTAAGAGACAACCTAGTTAGATTGGCGAAGCTCTTAAGTCAAAAATTGTGTCTGAAACTGCTCCGAAATGTAACATTCAATGGAATAAGCCAAGTCTATAACTCAAAAGACCAATCTGTATCAACGAAGAATGTGAAATGGTATTCTATTACTTCTTTGACACGCAAGAAGTATCTCAACAGAATACTCTCAACTCTAAGGCTAGGTTGCTTGCCATTCTAAAGGATTATTGCAAGTCTTTTCACTAAAAAAACCCAATATGCAATGATATCACTGAGACAGAAGCTAAAGTATAATTTCATTTAGCAATAAAGCATTATTTGCCTTCCATTTCTGTGATATTAAATTATATGGGATCATGGTGAAGTTCTGGACATCTTCCCCTTAGCCAAGCACATGTATGTCCTGTTGGGAGAGAAGGTGTGGTAGACTTGAGACTTATCTGAATCATTGATTGTAAAAAAACATATGATTCATAATATTCAATTTGCTTCTCTTTTGTTTTTGATTTTTTTTTGGTGGTACGTGAGACTGTGAGAGGGCCCAAAGCATAAAGATAACAAACAAAAGTAAAATAAAAGGTACACTGTTTCAATGTGAATTGCTACTCTAATAGTCTTTGGCAGATCGGTAACACTTTCTAATGGTTCTGCAAGGACTTGGCATCCTAGTGACTAGAGGTGGGCATCTGATCTGTGAGGGCATAGGAGTGTGTCTGTTTAAAAGCTCAAATGTGTTGTTGTTGGGGGAGGAGCCAGGGGGAGTGTTAGTTTAATTGGGCAATGACAATCCCACATCATCTACTTAACGAGATCGCTGTGAGAAACAGCAAGTGTAAGATGAGCGCTCGCTGGCCTTGGCAATGCACGCAGCCACGCGGTGAGCACAAAGCGAACTATTCTTTCGCCTTTTACTAAAGAATACCGTGTGCATGCCGCATTTAAGTGGCATACACTTATTTTTGGAAAGGTCTCTCCTTGTTGGTTAGGCCCCCAACCATTACCAGTTTGAAACATTAACTTGAACCTATTGCAGTAATCTAACCTATTGAGCAACTTGCAGTAATCTTGTTCAGATAATCATGAGTAGCATCAAGATCCTATTTAGAATCTGAGTCCTTGACGCATTGAACTTCTCCATTTAGCCCATTATCATATCGTTAATTTAAAAACACATACTCGCTGTAGTATATGTATAATTTAGAATCTGGTCTTGAACATCACAGGGCGTTTCTTTGCTGATACAGCATAACTACATCACAGTTTTTTTTCTTGATGTCAAATCTATTTAGTGGATAAATAAAATTGGCTGCAATGAACATTAATGGTAGAAGCAATTGTTTGACGCGTTCACGGAATGCCTTGAGGTCAGAGCTATGTTTTGGATATCATCCCCTTTAACCAGACGCTCTAACTCATCGATTGTAATTTGTAAACATCACTATTCCCCTTGAGAAACCAGGTACTAAATGTGCATAAGATTGGCACTTATCAGGTACGCTACAAACTAATGACCATAATGTTACGACCAAGAAAATACTACTAAACGGGACAAATTAAAGAGCAGTAAAAAATAGAAAAAACTGAAGAGCAGCAACATCACAGCAGCTTCCATTGTACAGATAAAAAGAATGGTTAGTAATTTTCCTTTGTTTTAAAACAGAGGATTGTGAACTCTGGGGGAGAGATGGAGCGGACAAAATAGAAGTAGACAACTTCTCGCATCTATACCACATTGGCTTCAAGAAGGTAACATGAAAGCAAAGTTTGAATAAAATACAAAGCGTAGATATGTAGTAAGCATACCTTTCTCGGCCTTTTGGCTAAGATCAAGTGTAGTATCTGTTCTTATCAGTTTAATATCTGATATGTGGGCTATTAGCTCACACGATATTAATCTTATTTTTTGAGGGGGAAAGCCTATCACAATAGCTTGCTATTGGGGTCTTCACGAGTCGCCCATGCCTTACACTAACGCAAGGGCTTGGCTCACCCCACCAAAACTCACCATCAAGTTTTGCAAGTTTAGCCAACATATTTTCACTACGAGCAAGTTCTTCAACTTTCTCTTATCAATGCATTCCACTAGAGCCATCATTTGTGGGATGTCCCATGAGTTTTCTTCACAATTCTCTTGGTTCATTATTTCTTTTCCCTTCTTTGTCATCTAATAGATAATATTGTTAGTTAGAAATCAAATGAATTCAGAAAACTTATAAAACAACTAATTTTACACTACATACACGGACATATATATTTTTTAATTAAATTAAAATCAAGCGAAATGAAGAGGAATAAAAAAAATATATGAATAGAGAAAAAAAACGAAGAGGAATAAAAAATTATATGAATGAGAAATAAAAAAAACGTTGGAAAAAAACAGACAAATTATTTAAGAACTTGGAGTAGTTTTAATACTTGCATCGTCAATATCTCACAAGTTTTTTAAAAAAACAAGAGAAGAAGAAGAGAATAGCCGAAGACATACCTACAATTATACGGTAAGACTTCCAATTATAGTCCATTAAGTATTTTAGAAAATTAAAATGAAAAACCAGCTTAATAATGTCCCCAAATTTCATCGCTTATTCAAAATTAAATAGTCTACTAATCTCTTCGGAAAAGTTTTATTTCAAAAGTTAATTTTTAGAAATTACATTTATAATGTTCATGCCTATTCAATCTTACTCTTCATATGTAATACTCCGTCGGTTGCATAATTATTGTGATATTTGACCCAACATACGAATTAATGATTTTTTTTTACTTAATTATCAATATTAGTTTAATATGTAGTTTCTCTAAAGGTCATGTGCATGTGGCTAGAGATGTTAATCGGTCCAACCCTGTCGGTTTCGGTCTAGCCCTATCGGTTGCGGTTTAAACGGTTCGCTTTAAACGGTCCATTAAAATTGCAAACCTAGACCTACTCCTCTAGATTTCGGTTTTAAACGGGTCACTAACAGGTTACACCTAAACAAAATTAAAAAACTTAAATATATAAATATAAAATTCGAAATCAAGTAATTATCGGGCAACGAGCCAACAACCAACATTCAACAACATACAATCCAAAACAAAATGACTCAAATGAGTTATACAACGAGTCAACAACATTAAACATAAGTGATAGAGTTCAAAACACAAACAAACTTCAAGACTTCAAGTTTTACTAATTAAAAACTAAAAAGTTCTAATCAAGCATGAAATGATAAAATAAGTCGAGAATCATAAATATCATAAATTAAACTTTTATTAGACCAAACATAATTCAATTTTAAATAACTTGATTCATTAGAGTTTAACTTGCATAGTTGTTTTTGGGTTAGTATTTAAATTTTAGATTTTCATTGTGCAATGATCGAAAAAATAAAATAGAGATGACCAAAAAGAAAAACTATAAAGCAATTTAACCTTTTTTTTTTTAAAAAAGATAAAATTTAAATTGTACCACCGAAGTTAAGACTAACATAAATGTTAGTATGAAAAAGCCTTACCCAAAAAATGTCTCATTTAGAGGCACCGCTGTTGTTGAAGCCTTACCCAAAAAATGCCCCATTTAGTTGCCCACTTATCTTAACGGAGAGGTCAAATGTTTAAACCCTACCAAAGGCACCCTGGTACTTCACTATTCTCAATCGAGAGATCGGGTGTTCAAAACCTTACCAGATGCACTATTTATTTTAGCCACACAAAAGTCATCATATATCTATATTTGTAGTCTTTCAATACATTAAAATAATAAAACAAAATAAGGTTGGGATGTGGTCTATAACCCCTCCCACCTTTAAAAAAAATTAAAAGGTAAACTTTTTATTAGGAAAGAGTATAGCCTTAAAATGTTGTAAGACCACTTATAAAGTTGATCTTAAACTGAAGGGAAATTAAACACCAACATATTTTATTTTGTGTACAACTCTTTAATTATGTAGTGTTAATAGAAGTTTCTTTTGTTGGAAACAATTTTTTTGTCCGAACTTACTATTTTAAGAATACCTATGCTTTATATATATATATATATATATATATAAAGCGCCCGGGATGCGCCCGTGCCCCGCGTGCCCTTGGATAGGGGTGCGCGTATGCGCGGAAACGTGACACCACGCTTTCCATTCCACCCTCCTTTGTTTAGGGGATGACGAAATTAAAAATGTGGAAAGGGTGCTGTCTTTAAAAGCGCGTTGAATACGCCTCGGTAACTTCAGTGAATTTTTGGTCCAATATGGGAGCTTTGAGTTTTCTACATCAAGTTATCCCTTTTTTAGGGGATACCAGGATATAGGAATACATCACCCTTTCATTCTCATTCTCCCTTTTTTTTTTATGGAAAAACGGAAAAGGACAAGAAATGAGTGTTTTGAGGCCCCACTATGAATTTTATGAAAATAGTCTTATGTCCTATTTCGAATTACTATGAGTGCTTCGGGTTTTCTATATCAAGTTATCCCTTTTTTAGAGGATACCAGAACATAGGAATACATCACCCTTTCATTCTCATTCTCCCTTTTTTAGGGAAAAACGGGAAAGTGCAAGAAAGGAGTGTTGCGACGCCCCACTGGATCCAAAATGTTTTATAGAGTCGCCATCTTTATTTTAAGGAAGAAATAAAGCAAAACCAAAAAAAGAAAAACCAGAGATTGCAAAAACGGATTCGGAGGCTAAGTTACGAGTTGGGAAGGTGCTAGGCACCCAAGTCGCCCTTTCGGTCTCAAAAGCGGTTTTTGACTAAAGTATGCTTTTTGTTATATTTATATAGCAAATAAATAAAGCATTAACTACCTACTGATACATCCATATTTACATTATTTACAGACTTGCAGCCGGCTCCTTCTAATAATTACAAATATATGTAAAAATATTTGGCCATAATAATGGCTCTTTTACATAGTATTTCCTAACTAAATCCGGGCAACACAACGACTTACATTTTTACATTGGGCCGGATTTAAAAAAAGAACTTTTTAATAAATAAACACCCTTAAAGGCTTTACCTTTTAGAGCGTGGTGTGCTCGCTCTGTCCTTCAAGGAGAAGGAGTCTTTTTTTTTTTGCTGCTTTGCTGCTGCTGCGGTTCGAGCAGAGTGACGGCTTACGAAAGTTGCTTTTAGGACCCGTAAAACGGGTGGAGAAACTGCTTGCTTTTTGACACTTGCTTGCTTGCTGCTGGTGAAATTTGGGCAGAACAAGAGCTTATTTTTGGCTAATTTTGCCTTTTTACTCGGGTAGAGCAACGACTCTTTCTGAGGATTTTGGACTGGGGAAATAGGGTGAATACCTAATTGGGGGGCTAGGGATCACTTTGACCGGTTGGTTTTGTGTTTGGAGGAGGTTTGACAGAGTTTCGAGGCTTTATATGAGAGGGAACTCACTCTCACTCACTGATCACTCGCTGCGTAAAAATAACACAGAGTTTCTTCGGGCTTCAAGCCTTTGTGAATTGTGTCCCAAAAGTGAGGACGATCACCTGTATTTATAGTTGAGTTTGTGCTTCATCGACTTGTACCGTGCACTGGGAGAATTTTACAAAAGGCGAGCTAGACACGAAGGAAAGAACTGGGCACCACCCATATATAAACTGGGAGCTGCACCCACTTTGAGTGTGGGTGGCACCAGCTTCCAATTTTCAGCTTCTTTTCGACACTTTCCCCCCCCCTGCAGTTCATTATTCATGCATCCTGCTTTTTCCTTTTGCATTTTCAACCATGTAACTTGACATTGGTTAAGTTTTAACAGGTCTTGATATTTCATGTCATGTTACATACCAGGGGTACGAAATTGGGGTGTCTACAGAGCCCCTCAACGATGGAGTCTACGGATAACCCACAACTTACTGAGTAGACAAACATCGTTGATAAGAAATAGACTCTCCAATTTCGTGCAATATAAAATAGGGAGTAATGCAACAGGTAGCAGTTATAATGCAATAGTTTATAATGGATACCAAACCTCCATATCCTAGACATATTTAGTCGGTTATAGCAGGTTATCGTAGTTTTTAAGCAGATATGCAATAAAATGCTTTAATGGTCGGACCTACTAGTGTAGGCTGCCTACGTATCCCTTAATAAAGGAAATCAGACCAAAACGTAGTTCGGGCCAAAAACCAAAACGAGCATGCATGCGACGGTCGTGCCTACCGAAATAGGCTGCCTACGTATCCTTATCCAAGGAATCAGACCGAACGTAGTTCGACCTGCCGGGGATTAAGTGTTGCGGTGTTAACGGACAAGTGCTACGGTGCAAGTGTTGCGATGCTAAACAAACAAGTGCTGCAATGCTATCAAACGAGTGCCGCAAAGGTATTTACCAAATGTTGCGATGGTCGTGCCTACCGAAATAGGCTGCCTACGTATCCTTATACAAGGAATCAGACCAAACGTAGTTCGTTTGTTGCTGGGCGGAATGTAATGTCTCCTCAGGAACGCAACTTTCGTCAAAGAACAAAACCTTTCCCTCTGATCCAGGGTTGCGTGCCCCTTAAGGGAAAGTTTCCAACACAACTATAAATGCCTGGAATGCATTGCCTCCTCAGGAACGCAGCCTTCGTCGGAGAACAAAGCCTTACCCTCGATCCAGGGTTGCCTGTCCCTTTAGGGAAAGTTTTCCAAATATCACACAAATGCACAGTAAAGGAAAAAAATACTTTCCTTTCCTTACCCTTGCTTTGCCCTTGCGACCATTTGCCACTTTGCTTTTCGCTTCTTTGACTTCGCCGCTGCTGCCGCTTTGCGACTCGCTTGCTTTTGCGACTCTGCGCCGCTGTTGCCGCTTGACGCCGCTTCTTCTGCTGCTTTGCGACTTCTACCGTTTGTTCTTTGCGACTTCTGCCGTTGCTGCTGCTTTATGCTGGGAATTTTTCCTTTGCTGCATTTCTGGCCTTTGCTAGAAAATCTTCCCCCTTTTGCTGCTGCAATTTCTGGCTTTAGCTGGAAATTTCTTACTTTTTGCGATTGCATTTTCCGGCTTCAGCTGGAAAATTCTTCTTTTTGTTGCTGCAGTTTCCGGCTTTAGCTGGCAATTTCTTTTCTTTCTTTGCTGCTGCAATTTCTGGCTTCTACTGGGAAATTTTCTTCTTTTTGCTGCATTTCCAGCTTTAGCTGGAAAATCTTTCTTTTCTTTTGAAATTTTCTTCTGCATTTCCAGCTTTAGCTGGAAAATCTTTCTTTTTTTGCTGCTGCCATTTCCGGCTTCTACTGGGAAATTTTCTTCTTTTTGCTGCTTGCACATATATTTCCCATGCTGCTCATTGCCTCTCTCTTTTTTCTGCTTTTTGCACACACATATATTTTTTTATTCTCGCATTTCTTTTTTTTTCTTTTTACATGCTTTGCATTTATTTTCTTTTCATCCTTTGCATTTATTTTTCTTTTGCATACTTTGCATTTTTTTTATATTGCATGCTTTGCATTTGAAGAATCTTACCTTTGCTACTGATTTTTCTGGCTTTTCTGCCCATTTGGTGGATGACCTGCTGGGGATATGGACTTTACTCTGCTTTCAAAACGCGTTTTCCCCAACATAGGGAAAACAATGCAACCTCTTTTTTTTTTAAACAGGCTTTCCTCAGCATATGAAAAATGATGCCACCTTTTAAAATGTGCTTTCCCCAGCATAGGGAAAGCGATGCGATTTTTTTTAAACGAGTTTCCCCCAGAATAGGGAAAGGAGTATTTTTAGAATGGGCTTTTCCCAAAAAAGTGTGATGCAGATTTTTCAAAATGCGCTTAACCTAGAAAAGGAGAAGCGATGCAAATTTTTAAAATGTGCTTATCCTAGCAAAGGAGAAGCAATGTAGATTTTTTAAAATGTGCTTATCCCAACAAAGGAGAAGCGATGCAGATTTTTTTTTAAATGCGCTTATCCCAGCAAAGGAGAAGCGATGCTTACGAAGCGTTGTTGCGGAATGCTGTCGATGATCAGCTTATGTAGTTTTTGATGATGCTACTGAAGATCTTTGGAAGGTGATCCTTGGCAAGATGCTGGCAGAACATTTATAGGCCGATGCGGCAGAAGAGCTGAGAAGATGCAGTAGAAAGATGCAAACAAAGGATGCAAGCATGCGAATGAAACTTTCTTTTTCTTAAAAAAGACTTTTGAATGTGCATGTGTATCATTTGTTTCTTAAACACGTTAAGACAAGATAAGGTAAGGTGATGGAAATGTAATATAAGAGTTTGAGACGTGGCTTCTGGTTGGCTTTGAAGAGTTATGAGTATAGGAGTTGATTTTGATATTTGAGATGGAGGTGGGTGCAGTTTAGGGTTGCTTTTCAGTCTTTTGACTAGTGCATCATTCAAAAAAAAAGAATTCAATCAGGATTAGTGGGCCCTGCTAATCGATGCCTTAGAGGGACCACTTTTTTCTTTGTTTCTTTTTTTTTCTTTTTTTTTGTGCTCTAACTTTTGCCTAGGCCGCCCTTTTGGGTTTTCAACCTAGCGAGCATTTACCTCATAGGGAGCCAGTCTTTCAATGCATGCGATGATAACCTGCTTATTCTTGAGGGATCACGTCTTTATAGCTTCTTCGTTTCTTCAGGCAGAGACGGAAATGATAGTTGTTTCTGGAGATGATGAGCTTTCATGTATCCAATGAGTTTGGTGGAAGAAGCCCTGGGATGACTCGATGAACCAAATTTTGCAAGATGGGATAGAAAGCCCCTAGCATACTCAAACAGTACACTTTTATGGATACAAATGACCCCAGAAGGAAGTGGATGGAGGGAAAGCCCCCTGCTTTTCTCTTTTTTTTTTTCATTTTCTTTTTCTTTTTTTTTTTTGAAGAAAAAAGCATAGGATATGAGGATGACTTTACTGAACAAGACAGCTGGAATTCAGAGTTCACCTTATTGTCAAGTATCACCAGGTTGGTGGGTTATGGACCCTGCTTAGTAATTATCTTTTGATATTTTTATGTATTTTAGCAAAGAGTTCATCTTTGACTCAGATCACGTTATAACGGATTGAAGCAGAGCTGTTGATTGCGACTGGTTCAAGATGTATTGTTTTAACAGGTTTAAGGTTTCTTCATGGATTTGGTTTCTATTTAAAACGCGATCAATAATTTGATCGTTGGTTGGCTCTCCAGGCTGTGGATTCTGGGTGGATAATTGGCTTTTGGTTTTGAGTACGGTAGGCCTTTTGGCTCTGACTCTGGGTATGGCTTTGGCTTTGGGTATAGCTGGTCCCCTTTCTTTTTCTTTCGATCCACATCTAAAAAGTGTATATGTTGATTTTCCCGAGAAGCCCCAAGCTAGTTTTGGGTAAGAGGGAGATGGACAAATGATGGACTAACTCCAGAGAGATTTTTTTTTTCTTTTTTCTTTTTTCTTCTCTTTTTTTTTCGGAGCCTCATCGTGGCAGTCGAGAAATGTCATCTCTTCTTTTTGGGACAACGGGATAACCATTCTTGGTGGATAGAGAAGCTGACACAGCCCCAGTTTTGGGAAGCTAGATCATGGGGATAGTTTGGCTGGGGATGTTGGAAAGTCTTATTTTCGACAGGGTTTTTGGCATATAGTGGACTTTTAAAAAGGGTTTCAAGCTTTCGGAGGGATTTTGGTGTATGGTGGAAAGCCCCAGTGTGCTACTAACAGCTCGGCCGCAATGGGTCGAAGGTGATTCTGGTCAAGACGACTTGCCTGCTTTGGATTTCATGTGTTCTTAAAAGTTTTCGGGTCCATATCTTCTTGATGACTCATCATCAACTCGTGTAGATTTATCATGTTTTTACGTGAGTTGATTCATCATTTTTTAGCGTACATTTTGAGATAGGTGGTGCTCAACGACCAAGAAGAAGACTCGACAAGCTAGAAAGAATTTATCAGATTCGAATATAGATAGATACCTTTGGAAAGCTCGATTTGAGGACATGGTTGGACTTTTGAAATAACGGTGACCAAATGGGTTCGTGAGCATTGCACGGATGGGCTGTAAGCATCAATATGAGCAAAAGAGACACCATTGGGGTTTGAAAGCCCCTAGTACTGAATTGTTGCTTATGATCCTGGAGTCGGCCTTTTCTGGATTTCTTGCCTTTCCAGATTTTTCTGCCTTCTTGGTTTTTTGGCTTTTCCAGCTCTCCTTTCTTTTCTGGCTCCCTATCGGTCTTTTTTTTATGTTTTTTTTTCTTTTTTTTTCATTTTTTTGAGTGGCAGACTTTAACATCTCAAAGTAGGACTAATTGAATTTTTTTTTAATCGAGAATGAACGATGCACTTATCAACTTAGTGATGCATTTATGAGAAGTTATGAGGGAAGATGCATTTGGAGATAGTGGTGAGGGGGTTTTGTCTTGTCTTTCAATGTTTTGGGAAACAAAAGAAAACACATAGAAAAACCTCATTTTTTTTAAGGGAAAAGATAATATTTCACACGATTTTATTTTTTTGAAAAACCCTTTCCCTTTTTTTTTGTTTTTTGTTTTTTGCGATCCTTGAAATGAGATGCGATGATTACGTACCTCTGGACAATCATTTCAGGAGAATAAATGATAGTAGTCAAACTTTTTATTTTCCAGCCCCTGCAAAAATTGTTAGTAGTACCAAAGAAAAACAACAAAGATCCCAATAACTACGAAAATTGACGTTGTATTGAAAAGAGTTGTTTCATGGAGATTTTATTTGACAAAAAGACATTCAAAGGTACAAAGAGTCTTTGGAGGTGTATATACAAGGGTATTCTAGGGTATTTTTCACTTTTTATCAGAAACAATTATGGGTGCAGCTTCTCAATGATTTTATCATCGATAAGGTTTTGGATATCATTCCTGAGTGAGAAGCATTTGTCGGTGATATGACCGCTGGATTGGTGGTATTCACAATACTTGTTGTGGCTCCATTAGGCAGGTAATGGATTTGAAAGTTTATAGTTTTCAAGGGGCTTAAGGACTCCTTGTGCTGTTAACCCTTGTAGTATCTGTGACATTGGGGCATTCAATTCATCGAAGTGTCTTATGTTTCCTTTGTAAGGTCCTATGAGACTCTTATTGGTATTACTGCTTCCTTCAACAGAATTGGCAGATTTGTTTGCCCCAAATGTCCATGGCACATCACTGTATTGTTCATTCGGGGTTTTTTTCTACAATATTAACTCTTTCCGTAGATTCTTCCTCTAATCCAGAATGGCAGAACGAACTTGGAGGTGTACCAATTTCTAGGGATCCTTTGCGTATATCTTCATCAATACGGACTCCTATCTCCACTATTTCTTTGAAATTGCTATAGGGGAGATACCGCATTTGCTCCAGGTAAATGGGCTGGAGGTTTTTGATGAACATTCTGCATGACTCAGCCGGATCAGACTTGTCCAAAGTCTGGGCAACTTTTCCTATCCATCTAGCTACAAATTGTGCAAATGTTTCATTTTCTTTTTGGGTGCACGCCTCGAGATCTCTTTTATTTTCGGAGGTAGTATTATCTTTGTACCTCTCTAAGAACCCTTCAGCTATTTGGTCCCAAGTGCTCATGGTGCTATCATCTGCTAGCATTAACCATTGCTTAGCAGCTCCTATCAAGGTAAGGTGAAAATTGGAGGCCATGGCTTCGAAACTAGCACCTCGTGATTGCATGCCAGTGGCATAAGATTTTAGGTGAGAGATAGGACATCCAGTCCCATCAAATTTTTCTATATCGGGCATTTTGAATTTTGGAGGTAGTATGGCTGAGGGTTTTAGTGTTAATGCCTTCGTAGAAAATTTTTCTTTATCCAGAAATTTGAGCATCATACTCTGCAACTTTCCATGTCAGCCTCCATTTTGGTGGGCGGGGGAGTTGGGTTTTGGAAAATGCTGGCAGGATTAGGGAAGGCTAGATTAATTTTCTGGCTGTGGTACTGGGTAAGGATTTTGGGTTGGATATGGATTTTGGGCAGGTAGGTTATTGGCGGTTTCGGTTTGGCAACCATGATCATTAGGAGGTAAATATGTTGTAACTTGACCTGGCGGGTTATAGCTTTTGGGGTCTATATGCGGGCTATTTTGGAACGGGTTGGTGACGGGAAAAGGAAGGTCATTTGGATTCTGGGAAATATTGGTGTTTGGGAAAGGATATGGAGGAGAGGGTGAGAAAGGGTTAATATTTGGGTAGTAGGGATTTGGTGGAGGATTTGGATTTGGGGTAGTGGCAGTATTTGGTTGAGAGATTGGATTTGGAGGGACATGGGAGGTTGATGCTTCTCGAGGGACTGTAGGGGAAGAGATTACCTTACCATTGGATTTTAAACTTTGCACCAAATTAGCAAATTGGTCCATTATACGATCATCATGTGCACCCAAATTTTGATCTAACCATTGCTGCATTGCCGAGTCTGAGCGCCTCTAGTGCCCTCAGATTCTGCATTCCTATAGCGATCGCTCACTTTCGCCGCCATATCCGCTCAAATTTGTACCTTCTCGAATCGACACGCTCTTTTCTCGATCTAACCTTGATACTGATGCCGGCTCGATCAACCGGCCAATATTATCTCTGCCTTTTTCAAATTCGGGCCAGGTTTATGAGGAAAATGGGTTTTGGAGGTATCAGGAGGTATCTGAAAAATAATATATATATATATATATATATATATATATATATATATATATATATTTTTTTTAATTTTTCTACAATTGACCGGACAAGCACCTACTTTGTTTTGACAGTCTCAGGACTTTTCCTGGAATAGTGGATTCTTTCTCCAGAGTATAGGACCCTCGTATTCCACATGCCTTTCGACTCCCCAAGATCGGACGGATCCCAGGCGAAGGACATATACTCTTTCCGGGATCCACCATTCAAAGTGGTGTAAGTATAGCATCAGAGAATAATCAATCAGCCCCTGTGTATATATTTTCTTTTTCTTGAAAAAAAAAAATTTATTCATATTTTTTTTCGACTTGCGCATTTTTTTTATAGTTTTTTTTTTCATTTCATCATTTTTTTACAGGGGCTGACCCTCGATTCAGAGATGCAAAAAACGGTCGGTCTTTGAAGTGTCATGAAAATCTATATGCAATCTAGCGATGGCTTATGCAGAGGGTAGGCTGGCCATGGTGTAGGGTAGCAGTTCGGAATATATTTACATGCGTGCGCTTGTGTGCGGCATCTAAAAAGCAGTAAAATCTTTTTTTGTTTTTTTGTTTTTTTAGATATAAAGCAGAAAATAAACAGATGTGGCATGTCTTGCTGTTATTTGTAGATTTTCTCGGTTTTTTTAGTTTGAGCGCAAGCAAGCAAGCAATCACATTAAGAAATAGAAAGAAAAACGGGGAATCTATCTATTCCTATTAATTACAAATCGGTCCTATATCCCCAAAATAAAATGGCAGAATGAATGCAAATATATACATATTTTGCGGAATAAAATAATAAACAGAACAAAATAATAATATAGAACCAAAAATGAAGCAATATTAAAAATAAAGCCCCGGCCCCTTTTGTTGTGCTGCCCGGAAATTAATTGCAAATATATATATATATATATATATATATATATATATATATATATATATATATTGATTTTTTTGTTTTTTTTTTTGAAAAATAATATATTTTTAAATATACATGTAACAGTTACTGGAACGAAACTGTTGCAAAATGGAGGATCATATTCACAAATATAAACACGGATGTATAGGAACACAATATTCAAATGTTTAAATAAATATAACAAGCATACTTTAGCCAGAAACAAAGAAAAACAAATTTTATTTTTTTTTATGAGTCCAGCCCTCCATTTTTATTTAAAATAAAAACGATCTCCCCAACAGAGTCGCCACTGTGAGTGCCCGGGATGCGCCCGCGCCCCGCGCGCCCTTGGATAGGGGTGCGCGTACGTGCGGAAGCGGGACACCACACTTTCCATTCCACCATCCCTTGTTTAGAGGAGGATGAAATTAAAAATGTGGAAAGGGTGCTGTCTTTAAAAGCGTTGAATACGTGATCGTGTCTTATTTTAAATTTATTTCCTTGCAAGTGGACAAGACTATTGTAGAATAACTTGGGAAGCAAGGGTCGAACCACAGAGATTTGGATTTGATTAAAGTAAATTTAACTAATCTATTAAAATAAAGCAATTAATAACTAATGAGGTTTTTTTGGTTTTTATAAATTAAATTAACTAGAAAGTAATAAAATAACCTAACTAACAAAACATGATAAATATGAGATAAATCAAAGATTTGTAAATCGCCTAGGAATTAGGATTCACTTGTATCTACTATATTGTTCATTTAAATAAAGTATCATTCAATACATTGGGTTCGTTCACGAAATACAGATATAGCCTGTCAAATTACCGTTCAGTCTCCATCTCCAAATAATTCATCCATTCTATATCCTAAGCACAAGAACATATGGATCCTAACTGTCACTTAGGTTATATATATGAACCTGGCCCTAACTTATCACTTTCGTGCTTCGATAGGTTCAATTTATCATGATGGTGAACCAGTGTACGACATATGTATTTTGGTCATGCAGTTATCCGCACCTCTAGGCCTTCATCACTTGCGATTACATTCATTTGTTCAAACTAGATAGTAAAGTGGTTGATAAATACCATGATCAACAAGAATTGAATGAATACAAATATAATATAAAGCAATAGATTCGATACAAGTTACCTCAAATTCCTAGATTATGGAGTTAGTTCTCCATAATTGAAAATACAAAATCTTGAACCATTATTGGAGAAACTTTCTTCATTGACAAAGAAAAATAATACAGAACTTCTCTCTTCCTTTTTCCTAACTAAAGGGGTCTATTTATACCTAATTAATCCTACGACAAAGAAGAAAAGGAGATACATTATAATTAAAACACTAAAAAGAGTCAAAGTAGGACTAATGGGCCGTACACTATTCCTAATCCAAGGAAAGTGGCGACTGATTTTGCTGGAATAATTCTGATTTTCAGCTTTTTCACTTCAAGTTTTCATCTTTTGCAGTTTGGTCCCTGAAGTTCTTCAATTCAGCATAAAATGCCTATATTTTGCACAGTTATTCCAAAAGTCCTTGAAACTATAAAACAACACTAAAACATATATTAGACAACAAAAACCCCGAGAAATAGCATAATTTAAGTCAGAATAATACTCAATAACTGCGTATAAAATACAATCATCAATACGCCTCGGTAACTTCAGTGAAGTTTTGGTCCAATATGGGAGCTTTGAGTTTTCTACATCAAATTATCCATTTTTTAGGGGATACCAGGATATAGGAATACATCACCCTTTCATTCACATTCTCCCCTTTTTAGGGGAAAACAGAAAAGTACAAGAAATGAGTGTTGCGAGGCCCCATTATGGATTTTATGAAAATAGCCTTATGGCCTATTTCGGATCACTATGAGTGCTTTGGGTTTTCTATATCAAGTTATCCATTTTTTAGGGGATACCAGGATATAGGAATACATCACCCTTTCATTCTCATTCTCCCCTTTTTAGGGGAAAATGAGAAAGTGCAAGAAAGGAGTGTTGCAACGCCCCACTGGATCCAAAATGTTTTATAGAGTCGTCATCTTTATTTTAAGGAAGAAATAAAGCAAAACCAAAAAAGAAAAAACCAGAGATTGCAAAAACGGGTTCGGAGGCTAAGTTACGAGTTGGGAAGGTGCTAGGCACCCAACTCGCCCTTTCGGTCTCAAAAGCGGTTTTTGGCTAAATTATGCTTTTTGGTATATTTATATAGCAAATAAATAAAGCATTAACTACCTACAGATACATCCATATTTACATTATTTACTGACTTGCAGCCGTCTCCTTCCAATAATTACAAATATATTTAAAAATATTTGGCCATAATAATAGCTCCTTTAGATAGTATTTCCTAACTAAATCCGGGCAGTACAACGGCTTACATTTTTACATTGGGCTGGATTTAAAAAAGAACTTTTTAATAAATAAACGCCCTTAAAGGCTTTACCTTTTAGAGCGTGGTGTGCTCGCTCTGTCCTTTAGGGAGAGGGAGTCTTTTTTTTGCTGCTTTGCTGCTGCTGCAGTTCGGGCAGAGTAACGGCTTGTGAAAGTTACTTTTGGGACCCGTAAAATGGGCGGAGCAACTGCTTGCTTTTTGACACTTGCTTGCTTGTTGCTGGTGGAATTTGGGCAGAACAAGAGCTTATTTCTGGCTAATTTTACCTTTTTACTCGGGCAGTGTAACGGCTCTTTCACGAGGATTTTGGACCGGAGAAATAGGGTGGATACCTAACTGGGGGCTAGGGATCACTTTGACCGGTTGGTTTTGTGTTTGGAGGAGGTTTGGCAGAGTTTCGAGGCTTTATAGGAGGGGGAACTCACTCTCACTCACTGATCGCTCGCTGCGTAAAAATAACGCAGAGTTTCTTCGGGCTTCAAGCCTTTGTGAATTGTGTTCCAAAAGTGAGGCCGATCACTTGTATTTATAGTTGAGTTTGTGCTTCATCGGCTTGTACCGTGCGTTGGGAGAATTGTACATAAGGCAGAACGCTACAGTACACAAAAGGAAGCTGGCACTTCCTAACAGCAAACTGGGCGCCACCCATATATAAACTGGGAGCTACACACACTTTGAGTGTGGGTGGCACCAGCTTCCAATTTTCAGCTTCTTTTCGACACTTTCCCCCCTGCAGTTCACTATTCATGTATCCTGCTTTTTCCTTTTGCATTTTCAATCCTGTAACTTGACATTGGTTAAGTTTTAACAGGTCTTGATATTTCATGTCATGTTACATACCAGGGGTACGAAATTGGGGTGTCTACACCGACAAAAAAATTGTTTCCAACAAAAGAATCTTCTATTAACACCACATAATTAAAGAGTTGACATATATATATATATATATATATATATATATATATATATATATATATATATATATATATATCCCATAGCATATAAGAGTGCTTTTTTGACCCCCCCTTTCCTATGAGTGTACCTTTTAAAAATATTAACTTCCTATCTTACCCTTACTTCTTTTAAGCATACCCCATTCCTCCCTCCTTCCCTCCCTCTCTGCGTAACATTCCCCCTCCCCCTTCTTCTTCCGATTCAGACATCACCCCCCACTGCCTAACCGTTTTCATTCTCCCTCCCTTCTATCTCCTCCCTTTCTTCTTCCCTCTCTCTTCTCCCTCCCTCCTACCCACTACCCCCATTACCTCACCGTTCTCCATCTCTGCTGAAACATACCCACCACCCTTCACTTCCTTCTTCCATCTCTCTTCTCCAATCAATGCTCGAAGCAAAATAAAAAAATATAGATTGTTAGTGTTTAGCCTTGGTTGCCTGAACAACACAGTGTTGTTCGGTTATGGCTAGTCGAACAACATTGGGTAATTTTTTATTTTTTTTTGGATTTACAATGTTTGGTCATCGTTTTCTGAACAACTTAGTGTCCTTTGGCTAGGGCTAGCCGAACAACCTTGGGTATTTTATTTTATTTTTTGGATTTACACTGTTCGGTCATGATTAGCCAAACAACTTAGTGTTGTTCGGCTAGTAGTCGAACAACACTAAGTTTTTCGCCCATTCATTACCGAACATTCAGAAAAGAAAATAACCCCATAATTGATTTATCAATGGAGTTTGGGAAGGGGAAGGGTGGAGTGTTGGAAAGAAAAAGAAGAAGAACAAGGGATGATAAAATAGAGGGAGGAGGGAAGGTTATGCACATAGGGAGGGAGGGAAGGAGGGAGGGAGGAGTGAGAGGAAAGAAGTAAGGGAGTAGAGGAAAGGGAGGAAGAGGGAGAACGATGAGGCAGTGGGGGGGTGGTGGCTGGTTGGGAAGAATAAGAAGGGGGAGGGGGAATGTTTCACAAAGAGGGAGGGAGTGAGAGAGGAGGGGTATGCTTATAAGAAGTAACGATAAGATATGAAGTTAGTTGTTTTTATGGGGTATACTCATAGGAAAGAGGGGGTCTAAATAGCGTCACTCATCATATAATTAGGGATAATTACAAAAACTACCCTTGATATTTGGGGTATTTACAAAAAAAAAAACCATTGAAGTTTCAAAATTAAAAAAAGAACCCTAAGGTTTGATCTAATGGCAAAGTAGTTACTCCTACAATGCTACAACACAAGCTCATTTATGGAAATAATAGGGAGAAATTAAGTCCGATACCATGCGATAAAATGTTAACCGCAAAAGTCCACGATAATTTTTTTAATCCGCTAAAGTACAATTTTGAGGGGAAAAGGATAAAGATACACTTAATGAGGAAAAGGTGCACAGACAAAGCCCCTGCCCAAATTTGGGCATCGCAATTCAAAAATTGGGAATCGCAAAATCTGTCCAAATTTGGTCATCACAATTCAAAAATCCACACCCAAATTTGGGCATCGCAATGCATAATTGAATTATGTCCAAATTTGGGCATCGAAATGTAAAATCCTCACCAAAATTTGGGCATCGCAATACAAATATTGGGGCTTACTTAATTGAAAAGGATTTCTTACTAAATTTGTTGGTTATCAATTTACCCAGTTCATGTGCTTCCTGCTTTCACATAGTAAAACCTTTCAACAGACTTTAATGCCTCTAAAGACCCTTTTCCAAGAGAGCAATTGTAAGTGGGTTTGAATTTCCTTCGATCGCTTACTGTACTTTCTTTTGTATCGCCTTGAGCTTGTTGGAGTTTTCTACACCAACATCGTAGCCTCCGACGCCAACATCGTAGCCTGATTGTGGAGAAGAAAATCTACAGCAGTCCCTCATCAGGAAAAAGAACTGGATCCAAAGCTTATGACATGGGAAACATAAGAGCCAAAACCAACCTCCTCCATTGATGATTGAGCTCCTGTTGTACATCGAGGCTGGAGGAAGAAAAAAAACTAGGTTGCAAGGATTCCCCTGTTTCTAAAATCGTAATCCATTTTTCGATTGAAGTTGAATGAAGGAGGAAGGAAAAAATTGGGTTCCAAGGTTGTTTCTTTCGAATTGGAGGCCAAAATCTTGGTTATTTTTGTTGTTGTTGATGCTCCTTTTTAATAGTGGTGCTAAACAAATCGATCAATGGCTAATTCTGGCATATTTACCCAAAAGCTTCTTGAGCTTCTTATCTCATTAAAGACGACGATGGGTATTTTAGGAATAATTTTATTAAAATGAACATTAGCGGTTGAATAAAAAATAGGGGAGTTGAGCGGTTACAATTTCAAAATAGGGGTCAGCCAGGAATTATTCTGAAATAATACTAAATGATTAGGATGCATGACGATGGCATATCATATTTACAATTTTACATGTAACCAATAAATTAAAATACTTGAGGATTTAGATTTCCAAAAGCAAGAGAAGCAAATCTACAACTCTATAATGTTTTCCTTGTTTGCATTGTCATTCAAAATTATCTACATATTGTAAAAGATTTTTAAGCATTCATATATAATCACATATTCCTTAATGTATTTACCATTCAATTTTTTTAAAAAAATTCATAATTTGTAATACAATGTTATATATTTCATGCCACCCTTTCTCTAGTCATTATGTCGTTTATATTTTTTATTTGTAAGAAAACTTAACTTTGACCTATGAGTTACTCCCTCCGTTCGGGACAAAGAATTTCCTTTTGAAACTCAAACTTCTTAAGAAAAAATGACATTTTTAATAGCTCATTAGTAATAAAATGAAACTCAAATTATGCTTTGTGATGCCCAATTTGTGCATTGTGATGCCCTATATTTGCATTGCGATGCCCAAATTTTGGTGAGGATTATACATTGCGATGCCCAAATTTGGGCATACTTCAATTGTGCATTGCGATGCCCAAATTTGCGTACGGATTTTTGAATTGCGATGCCCAAACTTGGACAGATTTTACGATTCCCAATTTTTGAATTACGATGCCCAAATTTGGGTAGGGGCTTTGTCTGCGCATCTATTCTTCATTAAACGTATCTTCATCCTTTTCCCCTCAAAGTTGTACTTTAGCGGCTTAAAAAAATTATCGTGGGCTTTGCGATTAACATTTCATCACATGATACCGGCTTGAATTTCTCCCTATTATTTCCATAAATTAGCTTGTGTTGTAGCCTTGTCGGAGTAACTACTTTGCCATCAGATCAAACCTCAGGGGTATTTTTTAAAATTTTGAAACTTCATTGGTAATTTTTTTTTGTAAATACCCCAAATATCAAGGGTAGTTTTTGTAATTATCCTTAATTATATGATGAGTGACGCTATTCGGACCCCCTCTTTCCTATGAGTATACCCCATAAAAACAACTAACTTCCTATCTTACCCTTACTTCTTATAAATATACCCCTCCTCTCTCCTTCCCTCCCTCTCTATGAAACATTCCCCCTCCCCCTTCTTCTTCTTCCCACCCAGCCACCACCCCCACTACCTCATCGTTCTCCCTCTCCCTCCCTTTCCTCTACTCTCTTACTTATTCCCTCTCACTCATCCCTACTTCCCTATGTCCATAACCTTTCCCCTCCCCTTTTTTCTTCTCCCTCCTCCCTTTATTTTATCGTCCCTTGTTCTTCTTCTTTTTCTTTCCAAACACTCCACCCTTCCCCTTCCAAAACTCCATTGATAAATCAATTATGGAGTTATTTTCTTTTCTGAATGTTCGGTAATTGAGTGGCCGAACAACTTAGTGTTGTTCGACTACTAGCCGAACAACACTAAGTTGTTTGGCTAATCATGACTGAACAGTGTAAATCCAAAAATAAAATAAAATACCCAATGTTGTTCGGCTAGCCCTAGCCAAACAACACTAAGCAGTTCGTCAAACGATGACCGAACAGTGTAAATCCAAAAATCAAAAAAAAAATTACCCAATGTTCTTCGACTAGCCATAACCGAACAACACTGTGTTGTTCGGACAACCAAGGCTGAACACTAGCAATCTATTTTTTATTTTTATTTTGCTTCAAGCATTGATTGGAGAAGAGAGACAGAAGAAGGAAGTGAAGGGTGGTGGGTATGTTTCGGTAGAGATGGAGAACGATGAGGTAGTGGGGGTGGTGGGTGGGAGGGAGGGAGAAGAGAGAGGGAAGAAGAAAGTGAGGAGAGGAAGGGAGCGAGAAGGAGAACGGTAAGGCAGTGGGGGGTGGTGTCTGGGTCGGAAGAAGAAGGGGGAGGAGGAATGTTACGCAGAGAGGGAGGGAAGGATGTAGGAGGGGTATGTTTAAAACAAGTAAGGGTAAGATAGGAAGTTAATATTTTTAGAGGGTACACTCATAGGGAAGGGGGGTCTGAATAGCACTCTTATATGGTATTGGTTGATATGTGCATGTATGATTCCATATATATATATATATATATATATATATATATATATATATATATATATATATAACATAGGTATTCTTAAAATATTAAGTTCCGGCCAAAAATTTGTCTCCAACAAAAGAAACCTCTATTAACACTACATCATTGATGAGTTGTACACAAAATAAAATATGTTGGTGTTTAATTTCCATTAACTTTAAGATCAACTTTATAAGTGGTCTTACAACATTTTAAGGCTATACTCTTTGTACCAATAAAAAGTTTACCTTTTAATTTTTTTTAAAGGTTTGGAGAAGATATAGACCATACCCCAACCCTATTTTTTTTTAATGTCTTGAAAGGCTACAAATATAGATATATGATGACTTTGGTGTGGCTAGATCAAATGGTGCTTCTGGTGAGGCTTTGAACACCCGACCTCTCGGTTGAGAATAGTGAAGTACCAGGGTGCCTTTGGTAGGGTTTGTGTCACGACCCAACCCGGATTCCAACATGAAATCCCAAGGTCGTGCCGTTGGAACTAACATAAGATGAGGACAAGCACTTGTTAAACAGTAGTGTGAGTCGAACAATCGAGTTGACAAGCTCTAAACTTAAATATAAAGCTGTAATAAAATACGATATTTCAAAAATCGAATTAGCGGAAGCAAGGAAATGAAGTCCCGAGCTGTAAAGCTCGAAACCAAGGCCAAAGAGACCAAGAGAGACATAAATCTCACGAAGGGGAAAAACAAAACTCACATGCCGCAACATTGCAGAGCTGAACAAACCATCGGCACTCCAGGTCGATGTTTCAACAAGGAACCAACCTGATATAACAATTACCCACAGCTAAAGCATATCGGGGTTAACCAACAATGATAACAACTAGAATAAAGAAAAGCCCCAAAGCTACTGCGTGCCCAGGAGACAACTGAATATAAAAACTAAGACTAAGAACAACGGCACGACACAATACGTCGGCCCAAAGAAGAACCAAAACAAAACCCAAGTGTTTTACCCGACTGTAAAGTCTAAATAACTTTACAATGCAACGAGCTCACAAGAATAGTAAAGCACAATATACAAATCAATGGTACTAGATGAGATAGGAATCCATAAGCTACTACTCAGGAATGTCGACCACTACAATCACGAACACACGAACTAAGCTCAAGCTATCGATCAGCTGCGATTTGCTACAATCCCGATCTACTCGACCTCAACGTGGCGAACAGGTTACTGCAACTAGAAAACAAAGTACGGGATGAGTCATAATGACTCAGTACGCTACTACTAAACATTATGACATAAATGAAATATTGCCATAAGTGGAAATGATATCGTGTTACAACGACAAGGACCCAATAAGTCGAATTGTACTGTATGTAAACCATTCCTTTACCAGACTATCAAGATGAATCAGGGTGAATCCCTTGTTCACAAACAATCAAACAAGTCAGGAGGCAGGTAACAAGAATCATCATAATTATGGACATATATCTTAATATAGAACATCCCAAGTCTCTCATAGAATAATTAAGTAGAAGTATGCATATTTATATATATACATATATCAAGTCTCTCATAGGATCATCAGGTGTAGGTGTATAAACTCGTTTATATACCTAATAATTCATTCATGGAATTTATCATGTAAAGGTATGCATATCGACATATATACATATGAAGGCAATCCTGGGATAATCAAGTAGAAGTATGTATATCTACATATATACATATCAAGCAGTTCAATTCACAGACTCATCACGAATATCAAGCGATCAAGGACAAGTACATATAAGCATTTAGCTCACATATTCATGGTAGCACTTTGATTTCACATAGGTACTAGAAGAAGTCCACATATAAGAGGATATGATAAAAATCTGGTGCTGCAACGTAGCTCCTGCAATATAAAATGTTAACAGGAACGTGCTTTCAGATGTACGTGATTGATACATCGACCAAGGTAGTATTATTCCAAGCGCCCTAATGGTTACACAAGGTACTCTTCTCCAAAGTGATCAAGAATGGAGGGTTTGTACGTATCTGGTTCGGCAACCCATCACTATCATGAATCTCATGATTCGTAATGGTAATGGATTGTCAACCAAGGAAGACAAGACAGGGCAAGACAAGTATGCCAGCTGGACTTATATGCAATGCACAAGTAGATGTTTACTTGCCAATTTTCAAGTAGATAAAATGATCTACTAAATTCAAACGATTATGCACATTGTTACAATAATCACAAAACCACAACAGGAACTCATTTGAGTCTTAAAATTCCAAGTGTCAAGTTGTCCACTCTATTCAAGTCAAGGTCCAAAAGCTAGTAATCTAGTCAATGGATTCTAGGAGTCGTAGGGTCCCGTTCTATGTTTTCATTTAAGACATTGCTAGGTTCTCGTTCCATTTATGAACCCTAGTTCACAAGTCACTAAGTCAAGTATGAGTTGGTAGCCTAAGTTGATTTCAAGTTCGCAATTCCACTTGTTAATGGAATACAATTTAAATACAAGTCGGGAAATCAACCCCAATAAAATCACCAAGTAATCAAAGGCAATATATGCTTCATGAGTCATATTCTCAAACGCATACAAGATACAAATCTCAACAAAGGTAGGAATTATGCGTTTAGTCATAATCTAAATCAATCATAGCAACTTTTACATATTTTTCAAAACGCTAGATATATTTGACAAAATAACAAACAATGTTTTATTTCTAATTTTATAGATATAACTTCAATTTTATTTATATATATATATATATATATATATATATATATATATATATAAACCCTCACACTCATTCACTCCCTCCATTTAGCTGGGCCCTCACCTCTCCAATCAATCTATCTTTTTGACTTTCTCTCAACTCTCACTCTTCCTTTCCTTCTCTCATTTCTCAGCATCTCACTCTCAATTCCTTTCCTTCCAATTCTATCATTTCCCATCATATATTGACCAAAACTACTTTGTTAGTCTAGGGAAGTTAATCAACAATGTTATAAGTTATTTACTCATTACAATATTTCTACTTTGAATTAATCAACAATGTTATAAATCATTCTATATAAATCATTCTATAGTCTCAACTCATTAAAGTTCATTTTAATTCATAAACCCATCTCATCATATTCACGTGAATAGGATCGCACATTAGATACAATCCACTATGCTCTAAGAACATCTAAAGGGTCTCTACGGCGAAATTGAGGATATGCTCTACAATATCCCTGAATGGTAATCCATTCCTCAAACCAAATCAATCCTACTCTACTCGATGTTCATGCACCGAAAGATACGCATTCTAACCATTGGAATTACAACTTAGTAATAACTCATTATGCGCAGCCATTTTGTAAAATCGACCATTAATTTCTCACAACTCCAAAGGAGGTGATTGTTTCTTAGTCTCAAACTAGACTATTAAATCTATATTTAGCCTTTTAAATTACTCAATTATGACTTGTATTCATCAAAATACAGCCCCTTGAAGTTCATGTTAAAAACCTGATTTTCTGTTGTGACTCATTCTGCATGTCTATCATACAAAATTCACCAAATATTCCTCATTGCTCCAAATGTTATAAACTTTACATTTCCAGAAATTAGACTCTTTTAGGTAGAGTTTACCATTTTAAAACGCTTCAATTGGACTTGTATTCATCAAGTCATGGTCCTCTCAAGTTCATGACACAAATCTGATTCTCTGCTATGACTTACACTGAGTGTCTATCATAGAAAATTCACCAAATATTCCTCATAAATCTAAATATCATAAATCTTACATTTCCAAAAACTAGACACCTTTAAGTACAACTTAGAATTTTAAAATCCTCAATTCAGACATGTATTCATCGAATTATGGTCACCTACATTTCACGTTAACAGATTGGATGTCTGGTAACAACTTACTGGAACAGTCACGATTTGTGACCAATGAAAAATACTTTCCGAACCCCAAAATGTATGAAACTTTACAGAGAGTTACCTAACATGTATAGGCATAACATACTTTAATTTTAGAAAATTCCCTTTTGTAGATTGGTACCGGTAGTTTTTTCAAAATTTACCCAAAACAGAGACTGAATTTGTATGGTTTGTATTCCCAACAAGTTCATGAACAAAAATGCTTCCAAATCAAAGCTTGAACATATTTCAAACTAAACTCACGACCAAAATCATCAAGTCAAGATTCATGGCAAAATTTACAGATTTCATAGAAGCATCAAAATGTGTTATAAACTTGATAAAACTCTTCCTTAGCATGATCTAAGCAAGTTTAATGAAGACTAGCATGCCAAACAATCTAGTCTACAAAATTATGAGAATTAGTAACATACCTTCAGTATAGATCAAAAGAATGGATCATAAAACAAACCAAAGATTAATGAACTAGAGGGAAAAGGGCTTCGATTCGGTGGTCTAAACTCTCCGATCGGGTTGCCGGATCTCCGGGAATCACCAAAATACTCCAAGAACACCTTCCAAGCTTCCATGGCAGCCCTCTCTCCCTCTCTTTCTAAGAACACGGTTGAAGAAGGCTGGAAATGAAGGCAGTCTTTGGCTGGTAGAATGGTTTACTTCAAGTTGTTGAAGTCACCAAGTGGTTCAATCCATGTAACTTGAGTTATGAAGGCTTTGATTGGTCAATTAATGTGTACCATTGATTAATAATCATCCAAGGCTAGGAATTGGTCATACTTGAGTCAATATAAGTGTCTAGGACTCAATTGGGTGAGGGTTCAAGAGTGCAAGGGTCAACAACCAAAGAAGTCAAAAAAACACAAGGAGGGGTCAAATATTGTAGACTGAATTTTTGGGTCAACTTTAAAAATATTCATGTACTGAAATACAAGTCTAAAAATTACATGAGATGTATGGTTGGAAAGCTCTCGGAGTCTAGTTTCTAACGCACTAAACGGATCTGAATTCCGAGTTTCCTACCCAAAGTTGTGACCAAAATACTACAGACCTATCATGGCCTGGGGGAATACGAGTTAAGCCAAAAATCAAACACGAGAGTGTGCAAACGTGTATCTGATTAATCCAAAATAATTCAAAGTTAATCCCCAAGGTCCCCAGTCATACCGGGCTAAACTGAGGGTCGAAATTAATATCAACCGAGTAAAACGACAATAAACACAACCGGTACGACAGCACTGCATAATTGTGGTCTATCGTGACTATAATTATATCAAGTTAAATAAATAAGAATTCAGGGTCTTACAGTTTGAACATTCGACCTCTCCGTTAAGATAAGTGAGCAGCTAAATGGGGCATTTTTTGGGTAAGGCTTCAACAACAACGGTGCCTCAGAAAAAGTTTGAACATCCGACCTCTCTATTGAAAGTTGTAAAGTCCATGGTGTCTTTAGTGAGACTTGAACACCCGACCTATCCATTAGGAGAAGTGAGCAGTACCAATTGAGCTAGAGCTTGTTGGTACCTTCTAAAAAAATTGAATAATCAAAAGATACCCAAAAAGTCTATGTTTGAATAGTCTAATAATTAATGGATACATACTACATATTTATTATGAGAATTGCTTCATAATTACAATAATGTTGGACTATAATCAATATGTTAATATTCAATGTAGAGGGTAAAGTAGAAATGTTTTGAAGATTATAGATATATTTAATCTAATCTAATCTAATCTAACTACCTATCTATCTATCTAATCTAATCTAACTACCTATAAAAGTCTAGATTGTCTCCTAGAACTTAATGTATGGACAAACCTACCCTTTAACTTAATAAATCACTCATCATTAATTAAAGTCAAAAGAGTAAATTTGTCTTAGACTAATTAATTCCATGAATAATTAAATAATAGTTTGATCCCTTGACTTCTACCTATTTTGAAGTTAGGTCCTACATTTTTTTTAATTCTATTCATTTCGTCTTGTATTTTAATTTTCTTATCAGTTTCCCCCACCTACCATGATTGTTACAAATGTCGCTCAATATTTTCTGAAATAACAAAAATACCCTTACTCAGTTAAGACACTAAAACTTTATTCAAAACTAAAAAATAATATGGTTTTACTTTCTTAAATATGTTCGGGAAAGACATTATTAGATTTATATGAAAAATTATATCTATAATAATAGAATTGTTGGTGAGTATCAAGATATTAAGCAAATTTGTAGCATAGTTGGTTATTACCCATGAATAAAATAAGAGAAATGAGTTTTAAAAATGTGTCATAATGTCAAGAAGATGAAAAACAATGAAGAACCATTTGATGAATCTGTGCGTTTTGTTAGAAAAAAAACAAACTAAAATCTACATTTCACTTCTTTGAATATTCAAGACTACTACAAGCAGCCTTAAAAACTATTATATTGTCCCAAACTTATAGATATTACAAACAAAACCAATTGTAATAATCACAAAGGGTTCAAATATTTTACTCATCTCCATAACTGCGTTCCAAACCTCAAACTTTTTTTACTCTTAACTTGCTTGCTCCTCTTCATAGGACTGATGTAGTTACATCTTAGAATCTCTCTATTCCCCTCCCTTGGCTATCAACTTTCTTTTCTTCAACCGCAACTCTCATTTATTGGAAGATACTGCCACCAACTGACATCACTTCAAGTAGTCTATCCTAAAATTAATTAGATTATCTCCTCGCTTGGTAATTTGACACCGAAAGTGGATAGGAACTAAGAAATGAGAGACATTCTAAGAAAAAAGTCTGACTAATCGGAAGTTTAAAAGATTATATGTCTCCATGTGAACAAGGCGAGGTGGATGCATTTCTTGGTGGTGGTGATAGTAGTACTGACGACTATAGGGATGGTGGCGTTAGGGGCAGTGGTGGTTTAGATGAAATACAACATTGTGAGATTTCCAAATAATTATATTTTCAAATATCCATATGGGTTTTGGTTTCAATTTGAATATTTGAAAATTCAAAAAATTGAATTTGAGTTTGTAAAAAGTGAAATTCAAAGTTGTGTGATGATGTGTCTATAAATGATAAGTTTTGCAAATTAATTATTTTGAAGGAAGGAGTAAAGAATTAAAAAAGGAATCATATCAAATAAAAAATTAAAATTTTGGGGGGGGGGGGAATGGTTAATTTTGCCACTATACTTCGATAAATTGCTACATTTTGTCACTGTACTATGTTTTGAGCGAAATTGTCATTATACTTTTAAAGATATATGCAATTTGGTCACTATCCCTACTTGTCATCCAATTTTAACGGTGACTTAACGGAAGCTAAAGATATTTTATTTTCATGTTTTAGCAAAGCAAGGTGAACACATTTTTTTTGTGGTGGCGGCGATTGCAGGGATGCTGATGGTGGTGGTTAGGAGTGGTGTTTGGGGTGATTGTAAGCATGACAGTGGTGGTTTAGGTGGAATATGACATTGTTAGATTTCCAAATCATCAATTTTTTAAATCTTCATCTGGGTTTTAGTTTCAATCTTCAAATTTGAAAATTCAAAAAAATTAATTTGGATTTGTAATTAGTGAAATTTAAGGTTGTGGTGGTGGTGGGTCTATAAATGACGAGTTTTACATATAGACTAATTTGAACAAAGGAGTAAAGAATAAGACAAAAAATAAATAAATAATCAAAAATTGATTTTTGGGTTAATGGTGTTATTTGAGGTGGTAATGGTGGTGAGTCTATGAATGATGAGGTTGATGGAAGAAAGCGAATGATAACACAATAAATTAAATTAATTCTAAATTTCATTTTTTTGGAGTAAAGCAATTTTTTTTTTATTTAAATATTAGAAAAATTATAATAACAACGTTGTTAGCCTTACAACTAATTTTATAACTTTCCTTACAACTAAGCCTTGAAAAAGAACAAAAATCTCTTCGTCCAAAACAACTTTACATTTCTTCAAAACTTAGTTGTAAGGAAAGTAATATAATTAGTTATAAGGATATCATTTTCCTTATAATTATGTCAAATTACAATTCCCCTCAAAAGTATCCACCAAATTACATTGTGCACCCCAACTCTAAGGTTTGTCCCATAATAGTATCTGACGTTATACATTTTTTTTCCTATTTTTCATCCTAAGCATAGCCATTGGAAAAGTTACATTAATTTGACATTTCCTTGTGGGTGTTAACTCGAGGGAAATATTAGGAATTTGGTGTAAACTTTGGGGGTGCTAAATGTATTTTAGCCTAATAAAAATTAAGAAATAAAATATAATTTTCTTAAAAAATTATATAAATTTGTGTGTAAATTTAAAATGTAAAAAAAATGGAGTCGGAGTCCACCATTCCTTTTTTTCTTGCTGAAAGAAAATATAGAGAAAAGACTCACCATGTTTTTCGATCTTCAGTCGTCACCAAAACAAAAATTAACACAGAACCTGATCTAGGTTTTGTCCACACCCTCCAAATCCCTCTCTTAAATTTCATTCTCTTAACCAAGAAAATAGATACGCGTTTGATTTCATTATCAATTTTTTTAATCTTGATGATGAAAACAAAGTACACAAACAAAAGATATGAAAACCTTTTACCCATAGATACCCGTCTCATCTCCGATTTCTTGTATGAAATTGGATCCACTCACCTTCTCCGATGAAACCCAACCACCACTGAAATCAATCAATTTCTCATCCCCCCTTTCATCCTCTTATGTGACAGCAGGCTTGGACTCAATCTCACGAAATCCCAAGGTCGTGTCGTCAAGACAAGCTAAAGACGGACAAGCACCTGCTAAGCATAATGGTACGAGTCCAAAAGATGAGCCATCGAACTCTAATCGAAAGGTAAAGCCATAATGGCAATACGGAACAACTAAAAACTAAAATCTGCGGAAGCAAATCATAAGTGGAACCCAAGCCTTTAATCCTAAACAAAGGAACGCAAGGCTGAGAGATAACTATCTCTCAAGAATTCTACGACTCGCGTGACGCAACATTGCGCACGGACAACAAACCATCGGCAAACCTAAGGCCGGCGAATCAACAGAATACCAACCTGATAAACAACCACTCAACGGCTACAACATGCCGGAGGGACAAATCAACTAAACGAATAAGATATTAATACTAACAACTAAACCAATGTCTCTCAACTAAAGTCGTCGAAGATGACAATACCAACAATACTAGAATGAGTGAGCTAAAGCATGCTCGAAATAACAAGGGAATAACTTCTAAAAGATACAACAGCTCGACCAAGCAAGTCGGCTCCTAAAATAATACGATAACAAAATACTAACATAATCTCAAGTAC
>CM028377.1:13665492-13703468 GCA_013146195.2 Codonopsis lanceolata
AAATTAGAAGGCTCAAAAAATCGGGCTCTTTGGCCCTGACCGTCGGTTTGCCTTGATCTTGAAAGCTCAAAAGCCCGGCTGCCCGATCATACGATTGACAAAGTTAAACTTAATTAAAAAATTTAAAACTAAAACATAAAACCTAAAAAGTAAAAACTATCTGAAATTCATTTAAACTACTTTTTTATCTTTTTTTTTTCTTTTGGTTTGATGAATTTATGACACAATATGATCTATTTCCAAATCATTGTTCTCTTTTTGGTTGAAACTCATATTCCAAATTGATGGAAGTGACACTTACAAAGAAGAATTGAGTTGATCTTCCAAGTTTCAACCTAGTTTAGTATGGTTGTGGTTAGTAATTTTATTGAAACTCATCTATTCGATCGAATATCTCTATCCGATATTATCTAATAAAAATCATAAATAGTATAAACTTGATAAGAAATAAAATTTAAACACTAGATTGTTTCATGAATCAAAAATGAACATTTGCTAGTTAGTATGATTTTGCAAACTAGAACCCGAAAAACTTTGTCTATCATTTGAAAACACATATTAGAAAATTGAGGACAGTATGATGAACTTCAATTTGGTTATAACTTTTTTGAAAAAAAAATACCCTTCAAGTAGCACATGTATTTTTTCTTTGGTCTGTAACACTATAGTTTTTCTAGTTTTTGTTTCATTTAACTGTTGAACTTACTACCTTTGTTTATGTTTGCTTTGGTGCACTTTTTGCTTTGTAATTGTGTAAGTTAGACTAGTAAGTATGTGTGTTTTGATGTATTATATAACTTTTATTAGCTAATTTGTGAGTTCTTTTTAATAAAAGAAATATTATTTTTAGCCCATAGTCCGCGGGCATGGGCCGGGTTTGAGTTCTATGAGGCCATTTCGGCCGGCTCGGTCCGACGTTAAGTGAAGTCCGGTGGGTTTGGGCGGGCCCGACCCGACCCCCGCTTGGCGCCTATATTCCCAGCCACAGAGTCGCCATCGTGAGAACCTCGCTTCAATGCCCAAGCATCGCCATCGAAAAGCGAGTGGTTTCAAAACATTAAAGCGCTGCGGAATGCGCCGACTCGCTCGTGGACTCTAAAATATGTGTATACAGAGTCGCCACCTCTATTTTAAGAAGGTTAAATAGAGAAAAATCAAAATTACCGTAAAGTGTAGGTCCGGGGACTAATTTACGAGTTGGGAATGAGTTAGGCACCCACCTAGCCCTTTTAGTTTCATTTTGGGTTTTGCTAAAAACATGCTCCTGAAGAGATATATTTTATTTCTATTTGGGCATAATAACTGCTATTTTATGATGAATTATTGTTTAAAGTGAGCTAGCCATTATTTAAGCATGCTAATAACTATTTTAATATTTTATGTACATTTAAAATAAATACTACTTTATTTAATACTTAAACAAAAGAAAAGATTATATTTTAATTACTTTTAAAATATAAATTAATAGAAACGAACTACTATATTATTTACAAATAATATTTACAAGCATAATATAATGTATATTTACATTTATATTATTTTAATTAACTACTGGACAAAATAATAAATTGATACATACCTCTTGTAACGTGAGTTTCTGATCCCAACATATATGCCTAGGCGTAAGCCCACTAGGTGTTTTTGAGTGTGTTTCCTATGTCTTCTCGAGAGAGAAAGTCTTTTTTCTTTGATGGTGTTGCTTTTGTTGCTGTTGCTTTTGCTTTTGTTGCTGTTGTTTTATCTTCGTTATATCTGGGTAGCGTAATCGCAGTTTTTGACTTTTTAAATCGGCTTGCCCTGGCGAGGACTGAAGAGGCTCGCTTGATTGGGAAAGGGAGGAGGCCGCCGAGGGGCGGGAGGTCGGGGACGGAGGCTCGAGGGCTCGCTTGCACAAGGCAAGGGAAGATGAGGCGGGAGCCTTTACTCACTTCACAAGTAAAGGGAAGAGAGGAAAGAAGAAGAAGTCGTGGGAGAAGGCTGGAGGTGATTTTTGAAGGAGGATGAGGGCTTGTATTTATAGCCACAAATCTAGTAAGGTTACCTGAGGAGCAGGGCTTTGAGGGCTTGTACACTGCACAAAGGGAATGAGCCATGCAGTAGGCAGTAAAGAAGAACCGGGAAGGAAGAACATATCGAGGCGCGCACATGCCGCGCCCCGACTTGCATTCCTTCACAAATATATATATATATATATGAAATAGAGGGTACGAAATTGGGGTGTCTAAATCAAGTCATTTACTATGATGTTTAGACCCCCCTTATTTCTGTTAATGGGTTTAAGTACTATATGATCTTTGTTGATCACTACACACATTACATATGGCTCTATCCGCTACGCCGCCACCATCTTTCCTCGCTTCAAAGCTCTTGTGGAAAATTATTTCAAAATGACCATTGTCACTTTACTAAAACAAGTAGACGAGTACACCGGACTTGCTCTGATACTAGCTTGGCCGCCTACCTACCGTCCGCCATATGTCATCTCCCATCTCACCTCACCACCTTATACTCCGAACACAATGGGTTCTCGGAACGTCGCTATTGCCACATTGTTAAGACTTGCCTCTTCCTGCTCTCTAAAGCATCTTTTTCACTGCCCTTCTAGTTGCTTGCCTTCTTAACAACGACTTACCTCATAAATCGACTACCAACACCTACACTCGAACAACTATATCCCTATCAAGAACTGTTTGGGTCCCCGCCTAACTACTCCAAACTCCATGCCTTGGTTGCATTTGCTACCCTTGGCTCGCTGATACTCCGCCCAAAAGCTTGTCGCCACTCCACACCATGTGTTTTCCTGCTACTCGCTCACCCAATGTGCCTACCTATGTTATGATCCGAACACTACTAAATTATTCATTTCCGTCATGTTAGGTTTTTCGAGTCCGAGTTTCTCATGTCCAAACTTCATATGCATCTTCCTCGCCCTACTGATTCCACATGAGCTACCTAGTTACCCCCTCATGGTGTTATCTCGGCTTCATATACACCGTCTGCTACCCACACTAGTGACCACATGCTAGTTGCTCCTTGTACGAATCAGACCTTGGTTGACCTCAGTTGCCTCATACACCGGCCTCACCCAGCCAGTACTATGCCCGCTACCACCAAGCCTACTACTCAACCCTCCTTGGCACCTTGCAACATGCCCAGGGACAATTTGATGCCCGCTGCTAGCACTTCCTCGAAACCATGTCCCATGCCCGATGATATCACTATGTCCGCTGCTCGATCATCCTCGGCACCGTGCAATCTACCCAAGGACAATACTAGGCTAGAGGCTACTACTATGCCTAATATCCGAGCCCATGTGCCAGTTGCTACTGGTACCTCAACCATTGTTACTCACTCCAAGAACAATATTCACAAGCCGCTCACCAAACTCAGTCTTTCGGCTCAACTAGCAGCGAATAGCGAACCAACATGTGTCACTCAAGCTCTTAAAGATGTCAAGTGGCGCCAGGCCATGTCTGAAGAGTATGATGCGTTGTCTCGCAATGGTACTTGGGATCTGGTTCCCTCCATAGGGGCTCGCAACATTGTTGGCTGTAAATAGATCTTCCGCATCAAACGACATGCTTATGGCACCATTGACCGCTACAAAGCTCGTCTTTCACCAGACACCATGCGTCGACTATCATGAGACCTTCAGCCCGGTGGTTAAACCCACCACAGTACGACTAGTTCTTTCCCTAGCCGTCTGCCGAGGATGGGATTTTCGACAGCTTGATGTGAACAATGCATTTCTCCAAGGTACTCTCTCCGAGGAGGTATTCATGGCTCAACCTCCAGACTTCATTGAAAAAGACAACCCTCATCATGTATGTCGGCTTCACAAAGCTATCTATAGTCTCAAACAAGTTCCCTAAGCATGGTACAATGAGCTACGCAAATTTCTTCTTGCCTCAGGGTTCAAAAACTATGTGTTCGATACGTCATTGTTTATACTTAATGAAGGGGGAACCACCATATATCTCCTTGTTTATGTGGATGACATCATCATCACTAGGAATCGACTCGATGTCGTTTAGACCTTCATCTTCCTGCTCGTTACTTGCTTCTCACTCAAGGACCTTGATGACCTTCACTATTTTCTTGGTGTTGAAGTGGTTCAGCTACCAAGTGGTCTCCTCTTCTTTCAATGAGGTTACATTGCAGACCTCCTCGCTCACACGGGCATGACAGATGCCCGCCCGGTCGTAACTTCTCTCGCCACCTCACCAACTCTGACACTTCAAATTAACACCGCCTCACCGACCCTATAAATTTTCGGCTATGGTCGAGCCTTCAAGAAGATCTGTGCTTACTCACTCACCCCGATATCGCTATACGCAGTCAACAAACTCTCTCGCTCATGCATATGCCGACCATTGACTTTTGGAATACGACCAAACGTGTTCTACGTTATCTATGTGGGTCTATTTGTGCCGGAATTCTACTTTATCGCCGCCCCCTAGCTCTCTATGCGTTCACCGATGCCGATTGGGCGAGTAACAAAGATGACTACACTTCCACCAGTGCCTACATTGTTTATCTTGGAAGCAACTCGATCTGTTGGAGCTCCAAGAAACAACGCATTGTTGCTCGCTCCGCTTGATCGTGTCTCTCCTCGGTGAACTGGGCATCACCTCATCTCAACCTGTCATTTATTATGACAATGTGGGTGCCATTAGCATGTTCTCCAACTCGGTCTTCCATACTCGCATGATGCATGTGGCAATCGACTTCCACTTCATTTGACAATAGGTTCAAGACGGCCTCTTACTTTCCCATGTCTCTTCAGCTTATCAGTTGGCCGATGCACTTACCAAGCCCCTTGCTCACCAACGCTTCCAGTAATTACTTCACAAGATTGGTCTCTTCTCTTGGGTGTCTATCTTGTCGGGGGCATATTAGAGAATAACATTTGTATTTATTTGTAATTATTATTTAGTGGTAACTACCATATATAGTTCATTTCCTTGTACAGTTCTTTCCTTAATTAGAATCATTTTCCTTAAAGATTTCATGTATTCCTACTTCTAGTGTAACCCTAATTGTAAACCCTATAAATATGTGATTCAATCAATGGAAATGATATGTCGTTGTCCATATCAATTGTGAATTTCTACATAAACATGACTAGAAATTACTTACAAATAAAATCAAAACCAAATGCAAAACCCAACAATGTTGTGATAAAAGAAGAGAGAGAGAGAGGTGCTACAGAATCTTTCTTCCAGTGTTGCATGTATGTATATATATGTGTCTCACCATTCATCCTCTCGCCATCTCTTATATAATAAAACTTTCACTCCTTTCAGTAACTCCCTCCTAAAAAATAGAGATCACATTCTCCACTCCTAGAAAGTCTCCAGGTAGTTGACTTGACAAAGTCCACCGCCTATTTTTTCCTCTCTCAACCGAGTCTTTACGCTGATTACAAAAGAGAAAAAAAGAAAAGATAATAACAAACAGTTTTCCTTTAGGGTCCGAATTCAATAAATATTAAAATTCTATAGAATTTAAATAACTTAGAATTTGCTTTCAAAATCATAGCAATTTCATTGTTTAGATAATACATGGAATTCAATTGTAATTTTAGTCTAGTGATATATAGTTGTTACTTATTATGAATAATAAGGGTTCAAACCTTCTTAATAACAAAAAATTACATTTTTTAAAAATAGCATATAGTGGTGGTGATTAACAGCGGAGGTAGTTTGAGGCGGTGGCAGAGGTATGGCGCGGCATGGAGGTGGTACACGTGGTGGTGGTGGTTGAAAGTTGTTGTGGTGGTGGTAAAAGGAAGGTGAGTTGTTACTATGTAATAATTGGTCAAAATTTAGAATTTAAATTATTAGGATTTATGATGGAATTAGTTTTATGGAATTGAGTCATTTAGAATTCAAATTCAATTCCAATTTTAAATTTTAGTTATGTTCCCAAATAATAGAATTGGTTTTAGAGGTCCTAATTCCAATTCTAAGCTATGAAATTGGGGTATCCAAACATACCTTATGAAAAATAATAATTCTCTAATTACTGAAATAGCTAATGTCTAAAATGTCCTTTAAATAGATCCTACATCGCACGTGACACTACTTTCAGTTTCAGCTACTGCTCCAATTAGATAGCGCATGCCCGTTCGGTAGTCTGTTACCATCCTTTTTTCATGCAACATTCTTCTACTTTTCTGCACAAGTTTTTCCAACAGCCGTAATCTTCCAACACACAACAAACATTAGAAAAAGTGTAATATCCACTCAAAATAACGCACAAAATCAATAATAAACACCACAATTATTTGTGCTCATTACCAACCAATGTAAGATCGTGAGAAATAACTGAAGTTAGAAGAAATGCTCGTTGTTGCTAGTAAGTAGTAACAGGAGTACTTTGGAGTTTGGAGTACTTGGAGGTGCAAATGGAACTTTGAGAAAGGAAACTGTTTTGTAGTAAAATCTAACTATTTTGAAGTTATGGGTCCAAAATGTTAAATCTGACAAACATAAAGGCAAAAAAGAAAAAATAAATAAAAACAAATCGAGCTCAACAAAATGTATGGACTTCTGAAAACTAGGGCTCAGACCTGGACTCTCATTGGTGCTTGACTGCTTGTTCGTCAATGGCATCTCCTTCTCTTAGCCTAGATTGGTGATCTCCACTCGTCTAAGCCCAGCCGACACCCCGAGCTCGCTTCTTCTGGTTACCGGCGGTGGCATCCTCGGACCTTCCGGTTAATATCTTTATCTCTTTCAAGGTTTCTCTATCTAATTTCATTGATTGAAAGATTTATTGATGGTGTTGATTGCTTAAAGATTTATCTGAAAAATTGGAAATTTATTGGTTTGGCTACCAACTAATGAGTAATAGATGATTTTACAGTAAAGAGGTGTCAAATGTGGCAACAGTTGTAGTAAAGTTGTTGCAATGTAAATCGTAAATGTACTTTAGCTTAGCATTAGCTGCGGATAAAGTGATAAATCCCAAGTTGTGTTAAATCCTATGCAATACATTTCAACCACCGCTCTGGAAATGTAACCATAATCTCTGCCATACCTGTTTATCATGATTAAAATAGTTTTTGCATTTTATTACTTCTCATGTTCCAAAATAAGTGTCCCCTATTGGCTTTACACGGTTTTAAAAGAGGGTTAACTCTATGTAATTTTTCTTTAATGCCCTCAAAGTACTTCTTAGCAGTGTCATATTAAATGGATTGCTCCTCTCTTTATCTCACAATTAATTTGGGTATTATAGACAATTTACTTAAAGAATTTTTCTGAAAGTAAAAAGGGGACACCTATTTTGGAACGTCTTAGAATGGATTAGACATTTATTTTGGAACTGAGGTAGGCACCTGTTTTTAGTGGTTCATGGTGATTTAGACGTATTATTCTATCAGTTATCATGGGTTCTTGGAGAAAAATGTGCAACTCAAGAAAAAACAAACTCTTTTGGCATGATTCGGCTCTAGTGTGTGTGCTTATATAAATATATATCAATATTTTCTACTTATATGTTGATATGATTATCACTGTTATCCTCATTCTAGATGGAAGCTGGCTCGGAGAACAGCGAGCAACTGCTGGATGGGGTAGGCAGCGACCATGAGATAGACAATGACCAAGTGTTTGGGATTGGAAGCAATGACCTGGAGAATGAGGGCGATCAATTGTTTGGGATCCAAGGAAATGACCTTGAGAATGATAGCGAGCTAGTACTTGGGATAGAAAGCAATGGCCATGACAATGAGCAAGTTCTTGAGTTCGGAAGCAATGATCTTGAGGACAATGAACAGGTGCTTGAGTTTGAAAGCAATGGCCATGATAATGACGTTGAAGAAATGCTTGAAATTGATGATAATGACCTTGAGAATGATACACGTGATGAGAGAACTATAATTGATGATCAACTTTGTATCTCTGAGGACAAGTGTTATCCCCCACCAGTTGTAGGGATGGAATTTGAGTCGTATGATGATGCTTATAATTATTATAATTGCTATGCTAAGGAGCTTGGATTTGCCATTAGGGTCAAATCTTCATGGACAAACGTAACAGCAAAGAGAAGCGTGGTGCAGTTCTCTGTTGCAATTGTGAGGGTTTTAAGACTTTGAAAGAAGCTAGTAGTAGAAGGAAGGAAACTAGAACAGGCTGTCTAGCAATGATAAGGCTGAGGTTGGTGGAGTCCAATAGATGGAGGGTGGATGAAGTTAAGCTTGAACACAACCACTTATTTGATCCTGAAAGGGCACAGAACTCCAAGTCCCACAAGAAGATGGACTCTGGAGCAAAAAGGAAGTCGGAACCAATGGTTGATCTGGAAGTGCGAACAATCAAGTTGTACCGCACTCCCGCAGTAGAAGCCGTGGGTTACGGTAGCTCTAATGAAGGAGAAGTCAGTAACCATGTTGAAAAATCCAAGCGCTTAAAGCTTAAACAAGGTGCTGCGCAAGTTATTTACAATTACTTTTGCCGAGCTCAGCTTACAAGTCCTAACTTTTTCTATGTTATGGATTTCAATGATGAAGGGTTCTTAAGGAATGTATTTTGGATTGATTCAAGGTCGAGGGCGTCATATGGTTATTTTGGGGATGTGGTTGCACTTGACACCACATGCTTGTCAAACAACTACGAAATTCCTCTGTTGGTGTTTGTTGGAGTAAATCACCATGGGGAGTCTATACTGCTGGGTTGCAGTCTACTTGCTGATGAAAGTCTGGATACATATATCTGGCTATTGAGGGCATGGCTTACATGTTTATCGGGACGTCCTCCACAAACTATTATTACGGACCAGAGTAAGGTCTTACAAAGTGCAATAGCTGAGGTTTTCCCTCGGGCCAACCATCGCCTTTGTTTATCCAAAGTCAGCCAAAGCATTCTAGAGAATGTGGGAGAGTTAAAGGAGTCTGAAGTATTTCGAACGATTTTGAGTAGAGTAATTTACAACTCAATTAAAGTTGATGAATTTGAAATAGCTTGGGAAGAGATGACACAGCAGTTTGCGATTAAGGATCATGAGTGGCTTCGAAGTTTGTATGAAGACCGAGAGCGTTGGGCCCCAGTGTACTTGAAAGATACTTTCTTTGCTGGGATGTTCACTTGTCAGCCAGGTGATTCCATGAGCCCCTTTTTTGATGGCTATGTCCACAGACGAACTTCCATGACAGAATTTTTTGATATGTATGATTTGTTTCTTCAGAGAAAGATTCAAAAGGAAGCACTTGATGATTTTGAGTCAAGAGAGTGGAGCCCAAAGTTTACAACGGTGTGCAATTATGAGTCACAGCTATCACAATTCTATACAAAAAAAATATTCTCGCTTTTCCGAATGGAGGTGGAGATGATGTCCAATTGTATTAGTGTAACCCAAATTCATGCTAGCGGGTCAATCATCACGTACATGGTAAAAGAACGAGAGGCTGAAGGAAATATTACGAGAAATTTTGAGGTTATGTACGATAAAATAGGACTAGAGGTTCGATGCATTTGCAGTTGCTTCAATTTCAAAGGTTATCTATGTCGACATGCATTATCTGTTTTTAACTTTAATGGTGTAGAGGAGATCCCTGGTCAGTATATTCTGTCTCGGTGGAGAAAGGGTTTCAAGCGTTTGTACATACCAGATATTGGTTCTGACAGTGTGGATATTAGTAACCCTGTCCAATGGTTCCAACACTTGCATAAACGAGCCTTACAAGTTGTAGAAGAAGGGATGGGTTCTCAGGATCATTACATGGTTGCTTGGCAAGCCTTTAAGGAGTCCTTGAATAAGGTTCGTCTAGTAGCGGATAAGCATGCTTGATAAATTATCTAGCAATCTTTGTAGATTTATATGAGTTTGTCACTATTTTGTTTTACAAGTTCATGAATATTAAATTGTACAGTATAGGAATCTCTGTTTGTGTACTTTTATGAGAAGTTTGGGTGCTTCTCCTTTTAATGAAATTATAACGACTAGAATGATTTTTTTGAGATAAGGTTGTACAGTCGAGATTGTGTTTATTTATGTTGAACCTTTGGGTAAATTCTTGAGTATTCAGTCACGATTGGGAAGTACATATAATAATTATTTGAAGCTGTTGAGGCATTCTGCTTTGGAGTCATTCGATATTGACTACATTACAGCACCTAGCTTGCAGTTTCTAATTGGATTCTGAAAAACGGAATCTCAAATTTTTAAAGACCTGCTTTCTAAAGCCTTTTCATTATGTGAACAGGAATACCATTCCGACCAAGATCACGAAGTATTGAGGAATGACCAATGCCTGCTAAAAGTTTGAAACTATAAAAACGATAGTTCAGCGACCATTTTCAGGCTATGTCTCAAATCCAACATTAACGTGGACAGTAATAACAATGACGGTTATGAATGAGTGCTACTAGTCTTATGACCCTGCATTGGACTGATCTGGATAGAGAAAAATGATTCCTCTAGCCGACCCCAACCTATCAGAGAATGGGACATAGGCTGAGAGCCTCCAACCTATCAGAGAATGGGACATAGGCTGAGAGCCTCGGGTTCTCTTAACTTCATGTAATAACTAACTTATCAACAACAATAAAAAAAAACTTTATGCAGTAACTTTAAGTTAACAGTCTGCGATTTCCTCAACATGCAAACAAGTGCTGAGTTAAACTAGTTGGAAAAGATGTTGCTTGTTTAGTTGAATAAAAATCAGATTAGTTAACCTTGACTAGAATTATTCAATTGCTCCTGTGTTGAAAACTCAATCAGGCATCTTTCCAAGTAACATCCAGGAAGAACCTCTGAAGCATCATCTCCCTCATCTTGACCCCATCAAGACTGTCTAAGTATTATCAAATGCTTATCTTACCCTGGAGGAATGTGGCTTTTATGAAATTATGCTAAAGAACTATATCTGAATCCAATTATTCAACTTAAACTGGATGAAGGTGGATACATAAACTTAATTTTAAATTATTTCTTTCTAGAAAAAGATTTATTATGACAATGTAAGGTGAGTTTTGTATTAATCATAACTTAATGGGAATGACTAAAAGTCAAGATGTTGAGAAGTCAACATAGTATTGAGTTACTTGTCATAGTTGTCCAAGTAATTTGAATTCAACATATCAGTTATATATATATACACACACACACACACACATACATGAAAGGAAATTATAGATAGTAATTGACTGCAATTAACAAGAGAGGAGAGAAATCAAGGTAAGGAAGAACAACTTTGTGAAAATGTATGTAACAAGACCTCTCTCTCAATACATTAAGTATCCAGACACTCTTTCGACACCCCCAGAGGGTCCGAATTCAGGTTATTTGGTGCTTCAAGATGAAGAATCCGAGACTTATAGCTGTTTTGGGTTGTACAAAAACCGAGACGTTATGAACCTGCCTTTCCCTCAGAACAAAAACTTGACAACTCGGTATTCAAGTGGAGTGGGTGGGCCGGATGGCAATCGTAATGTTTCATACAAAGATGCCGTCTTCATTCCAGTTCTGAATCAGCCGTTGTCTTCCAATTGTTATTATGTGATACAGCCGCATGGATCACATAAAGGGTATGTAAATTAATCTTTTAGTGCTTTCCTTTAGCTTGGGACCTCTTAAGATTGCTGTATTTTTGTATCCATTAGGCCTTTGAACATGTCGTACATGTGCGTAATACTTAATAGCACCGACTTTTATCTTGCTATGACCACCCCAATTGCTATAAAATAGGAGTATGAACTTAGATATAAGCATGTCAAATATCCACAAACCTCAGCCTAACTAGCTGCTCATTTTCAGGGAAGCCTTCACATGTTCGAAAGAAGAAGACATGACAACTTGCTGTTTTGGAAAATGTATTCAGGATACGAAACCAAGGCCACTAAATCCACTGGACGTGTACCAACAATTTCAGATTTCTTTTTATGACGCAGCTTGCAGGAGCAATAGCTTTTATGCCAAGTCTCTTGCACCAGATGGCTTTCCTCCAACATTCTTGCGCAGAAAAGGTTGGGAAATTAGCACAAAAACACCTAAAAACTACAAGTTAGATGAAGCTCTAGGCATTAACAATGCTCTGCGTGCCCGCCTTCCAGATTTTAATTTTCCACTATCCTATAAGAGTTCTGAGCCAGTGATTGTGGGGAGGTGGTACTGCCCCTTCATGTTTGTCAAAGAAGGAACATTGAGGGATCAGATGAAACAATCGATGTACTATCAAATGACCCTGGAGCAGAAGTGGGAGCAGATTTTTTCAAGTGAAAACGAGCATAACCAAGGAAATGCTTTGTCAGTGGATGTGGCTGTTCAAAGAGAAGTTGTGTTTGTTGATAGAAGGGAAGCCGTGTGGGATGCAAGAAACGTTGTTGATGGAGCAGTGTGGTATACTAGTTCTGATGACACGGGAAAAGAAAAAATGGTAGGATTGAGTTTGGAAATTGTTCAACGAATGAAATGGGAGGAAGAAAGAGTTGGATGGATCGGAGGGGAGGATAGGCAAGTGATGGTGAAGAAGGAAGAAGAGTTTGGAGGGGTTGGAGAGTGGAAGAAATTTGGTTGCTATGTGTTGGTTGAAAGGTTTGTACTGAAAAGAATGGATGGGAGCTTGTTGATGACTTGTGATTTCAAGCACACCCATCAGATTAAGACTAAATGGGAATGAGACTACTCTCTTAAATTACAGCAAACTGTGTGGGTACAAATTAACCGCCTGAGGTCCTCTTGGCTTTTTTTTTTATTTTTATTTTATTTTACATTTTATACGTGGTTCATGGTAGTTAAAAAAAAAATTAAAGAAGGAATTGTTGTATCAGTCTTTGTTTTGTGTTACAAGCTTTTTTTGGATTCTACTATTTTGAAACTATTCGATTGATTAGACCCAAATGAGTGGCTCAGATTCTCAGAACTTCACGATGGATCAGTTTAGTTGTTCCCCGACAGTGCTATAATGCTGATATAAAATTTATCCTTCAAGGAATCATCTTGGAAGGACCCCTTGTCTAAATCCATTTATTCAACGTATTATAATAATTGAACGGTTTAAATCTCAATTTAGTCACCTTACTTTTGATCAAATTCATTAAGCTCACTCAACGTTATTTTTCCTCAATTTAATCACTCTACTTTCACATAATTAGCACGTTCATCACTCCATCCATATATTTGGATGTAAAGTTTAATTTTGTTAGGAAAATCAAATAATACCCTTAATAAATTTTTGGGATTTGAGGGTCTCCTTCTCCTCTCAAACATAATTTCTTATTGTGTGACTTGAATTTGTCAACACACATTTCAAATGTAAGGGATATTATTGTTTTTTCAATGATTTCCATCCAACTTAACTAACTGAAATGACTCTAGTGACCTTATTGACTTTCGGAGCCAAGTAGAGTGATTAAATTGAAGAAGAAAAAAGTATAGTGAGCTTAATGAATTTTTGCCAAAAGTAGGATGACCAAATTGAGATTTAAACCTAATTGAACATAGCAGGAAAAAAAGTGAATCATAGCTCGCGTCAGCGTGAAATGACTCAAAGTCCAGAAGTTGACAAGTATGAAGAGTTTAAAAGTTTTTGTAGTTACTTTAAGCTCTCTAATTTATTGAACTGAGAAGAGGCTGTTAAATAGCCTTACAAAGATTAACTGAATACTAAAAAATAGCTAACAACTAGAATAATTTAAACAACTAATTCTTAGGGATTAGGATTTATTGAACTGAGTAGACTCCTAATTTATAGCTGCTAGTTGTAACAAACAAAGACCTCTTCATACCCTCCCTTAAACTAGCTACTGCACGCGCTTAGTTTACTTCATTGATATCAACCATTCCCATCTTCCTCCTATGCTTCTCGAAAGCGTCGAGCTTCAGAGTTTTAGTCATCAAATCTGCAACCTGCTTCTGAGTTCCACAATGCAGCAACTTTACTTCTCCATCCCGTGCAAGGTCTCTTAAAAAATGAAATCGTACTCTGATATGTTTGCTTCTCCCATGCATTATTGGATTGTTAGAAAGCTTAATTGTGGAGCTGTTATCACACATGATAGTAGTACAATCTTTTTGAACATGACTTAAGCTTTCCAAAACTTGTTTCATCCACATAGCTTGGCAGGCACAAGTGGCAGCGGCTACAAACTCGCTTCAAGAGATGAAAGAGTAACAATTGGTTGTTTCTTAGACATCCATGACACGCCCCTGACTTTAACAAGAACACATACCCGGATGTGCTTTTAGAATCATCTTCATCTCTGCGTAGTCGAGTCCGTGAAAGCAAGCAAGTCTCCATCTCCTCCCTTTTATAAAAGATACCATAGCTAGCGGTCCCCTTCAAGTACCTTCTTTTGCGCTTGTAAATGTAATTCGTGGGTCTTGACATGTACCTGCTAATTAAACTTACACTGAACATGATGTTCGGCCTTGTAGCTGTAAGATACATCAAACTCCCAACAATCTGCTTGTAATATGTATCATTCACAACTGCTCCATCAACATCTTTGCTAAGTTTAAAACCCGGAACACTTGGACTCTTTAGAGGCTTACTCTCATACATTGCAAATTTCTTTAAAACATCAGTGGCATATTTCTTTTGACACATAAAAATCCCTTCTGGTGTTTGCAAAATTTCAATACCAAGAAAGTATCTCATCTTTCCTAAGTCAGTCATGTCAAAAGCTTGCATCATGGATTTCTTAAACTTAATCATCATATCAGCATCATTACCCGTAAAAATTAAATCGTCAACATAAATGCTAACAATTAAAGTTTTACCTCCATTGCTTTTCTTGATGAACAAGGTTTGTTCATTTGGACATTTCTGAAAACCTTCACTTATGAAATGGGACTCTATGCGGCTGAACCATGCCCTTGGTGCTTGCCTTAATCCATACAAGGCTTTATGTAGCTTATAAACTTTATGTTCTTTTCCCTTCTTCACATACCCCTTTGGTTGCTCAACGAACACGTCCTCACTCAATTCTCCATGAAGGAATGCAGATTTTACATCCAACTGGAAGATGTCCCATCCTTTGCATGCTGCAAATGCCACAATCATCCTTACTGTATCCATACGTGCAACAGGTGCAAAAACCTCAGTGAAATCAATACCTTGCTGTTGAGAGTATCCTTTTGCCACCAAGCGTGCCTTGTATTTATCAACTTTACCGAGCTCGTTTAACTTTGTTTTGTAGATCCACTTCACTCCAATTGTTTTTGCTCCGATTGGGAGCTCCATGAGTTCCCAAGTTTGATTCTTTTCAATTGAGTTTATTTCACTGTCCATTGCTTTCTTCCATTTCTCATCCTTTACAGCTTCTTCAAAAAAAAATAGGATCATCTCCAACGGTATCCTGTACCATGTAGGCCCTTGCTTCGTCTTCTTCACTTAGTCCCTCACCACTCACAAAATCTTCCATCCATCCAGGCATCCTTCTCTCTCTCCTTTGAATCATACTTTCTTGTGAGCTTCCTTCGTTTTCATCTTCACTGTCTCCTTCGTCATTTCCATCATTATCACTGCTTCCTTCATTATTTACATCATTCTCGCCTTCACTGCTTCCTTCATTATTTATTTCTTCATCACTAAAATCTTCATCACCCCATACTAATTCTGCTTCAATTTGCTCTTTGAAAGTGCTGCCCCAATCCCAATTTCTTTCCTCCTCAAATATCACATCCTTACTTACCACAATTTTCTTTGTCTTAGGATCAAACAATTTGTATCCTTTCGACTCTTCACTAACACCCAACAACACACAAGGAAAGCTCTTATCATCTAACTTACTTCGTTTTACCTCCGGTATATGAACGTGAGCAACACATCCCCAAATACGAAAGTGCTCCATCAAGGCTTGACTCCGCTCCATGCTTCTGCGAGTGACATTCTTTAATGTTGAAGTTGGACATCGATTCAGCACATAAAATGTCCAGTCAACAGCCTCGGCCCAGAAAATTTTAGGAACCCTCTTAGCAGTGAGCATGCAACGCACCATATTCATGACAGTTCTATTTTTCCTCTCTGCAACTCCGTTCTGATTCGGTGTATAAGCAGTTGTGAGTTGCCTTTTGATTCCCTGCTCTGCACAAAAAGCTTTGAAACATAGTGACGTGAACTCTCCTCCCCTATCTGTCCGTAAACATTTAATGGGTTCTCCAGTTTCTTTTTCTACCTGCTTTTTGAAAATTTTGAATTTTTCCAAAGCTTCTGACTTTTCTGTTAACAAATATGTCCAGGCTTTACGGCTGTAATCATCTATAAAGCATAAGACATACCTCTTTCCCTTTGTTTGATTAAGCTCAATTGGTCCACATATGTCGGCATGAACAAGCTTTAGTACCTTATTTGCACGCCATTTACTCTTCTTTGGGACAAGATACGATGTTGTTTACAATGAAACAATCGGTGCATGTGATACTTGAAGTTCCAAATTGAGGCAGCCCATGTACCATCATTTTCGATTGCAAAGCCTTCATACCCTTGAAACTTAGGTGACCAAATCGTTGATGCCATAAGTAAGTTGTATCAGCACTAGTATGTAAACACTCTTCTGTGATAGGTGTAATGGTAGTGAAACTTTCATCCAGCAAAATAAACATACGATTAGCACTCATTTTAGTGTGTGCAATGAGACCTTTACCTGGTTGATAGATGTTACATGCTCCATTTTTTATCAGAATCTCAAGACCCTTTTCCTGCAATTGACCTATGCTCAACAGGTTGTTTCTAAGTTCTGGAACATAGTACACATCACTGACCACAAAATGAATGCCATTAAACACTAACTTCACAGTGCCTTTACCTTCCACTAACATCCTAGTGTTATTGCCACACTTAACAAAGTGTTTGATGCCATTATCCAAATTCGTGAACATACCTTTATCTCCACACATATGGTTGGAACACCCTGAGTCAAGAAACCATGCATGATTTCTTTTTGCTTCATGTTCCTCTACATATGCCATCAAAAGCAATTCTTCTTCTTCATTCATCGATTCGCATAATTTGCTTCCTTGTTCCACGAGGACATTCATACATGAAGTGCTGACTCGTGACATTTGAAGCACTCTCTGTGGCTTTATTAAATTGTTGCCTACCTACGCCCGCGCGACCTCTAGGTGTGCAATTCCTCTACCTTTACCTCTTGTTTCATCATAACCGACCTTGATGCTTGCTCTTCTCCACCATTCTTTCTAAACTTACGCTCATGCACCAACAATGAACTTTGCAAAGCATCAACTGACAAATTATCAATGTCCTTCAATTCCTCAATCAAGCAGACAATGTAATTGAACTTCTCGGTTAGAGTACGCAAAATCTTCTCAACGATCTTGACATCAGGCATGTCCTCTCCACAATTTCTCATGTCATTCGCCACCACCATCACTCTCCCAAAATAATCGGTGACCTTCTCTCCCGACAGTGCATCTCCAGCAGCTCAAAATCTCGTGAAGAGTTTGAAGCCGAGCACTTATTACACCGAGCATTCCCTTGGTACTTTACCTTCATTGAGTCCCACAACTGCTTGGCCGTCTCCTTCAGTGATTGTTTTCAAGATAGCCTTGTCAATGGGCGAAGAGATAATTCTTCGCCTTAAAGTCCTTCAACCTTGTTTCTTCCAAGGTCTTCTTCTCGGTCAAACCGCGCATTGGTTGGTTACGTGAACCCTTCTGAATAACCCTCCAGGTACTCCTTTGATTTGAGGAGATTTTCCATGATCATGCTCCAATGATCATAATCTCCATCAAACTTTGGAATACACGCCTGTGCAAAGCTGTTTGCTTCAGCCATCGTCACACACTCACAGTATTTCACTCTAGTGTTTCTCTCACTCACTTATCAGGCCCTTTATAGCTCTGATACCAGTTTGAAGAGTTTAAAAGTTTTTGTAGTTGCTTTAAGCTCTCGATTTATTGAGGCGAGAAGAGGTCGTTAAATAGCCTTACAAAGATTAGCGAATACTAAAAATAGCTAACAACTAGAATAATTTAAACAACTAATTCTTAGGGATTAGGATTTATTGAACTGACTAGACTCCTAATTTATAGCTGCTAGTTGTAACAAACAAAGACCTCTTCAAAGTATTGATTAACTCGTTTAAACTTGGGTTATTTGGTGATTCAAGAATCAAGATGAAGAATCAGAGACTTACTGCTGTTTCGGGTTACACAAAAACATAATTTAAGTGAATCAGGTAAATCACACATTGAAGACTTGAAGTCATCTTCATTCCGGTTCTTAATAAAGGGTATGTTAATGTTATGAACTTCCATTTTTCAAGCGTTTTCCAATTCCATGTTAGCGTGAAAATGTGTTTCTGTTATCTATTAGGCCTTTGAACGTGTTGTACATGGATGGGGACCTTTATCTTGCTATAACTACCCAAACTCTGACCAGCGTCGGCTACATGAAATCTTTTTTGCTATTCAGTTCAGCCAAATGCAAGGCACCAGTCTAGACTTTAGGGCTGTAATGTAAATGAACAGAGCCGATCAATTAGAAATAAATCGAGCTTGAGCTAAAACTCTAGGCTTGTTACGAAACAAGCTTGAACATCTAAATAATGTCTGTGACTGGCTTCCCAAATTACTTCATATTTATGCCTCCGCTCAGTTCGTTTCCAGCTCTATCACACTAGCCACGTGTTGTTGGAAATAATTGGTGTAACCTGACGATTAAAATAAAATACGGAAACTAATATTGCAATTAATTACGTAACTAAATTACATAATAAGTTGAGGCAAGAGTTAGACTCTTTTTCCGCAAGACGAAATTATCTCGTATATTATGCTAACGGTCTATCACAATCGTCGTCAAGATACGACGACTTTTTAACTTATAATCGATGCACAACGATTAAAAGTTGTAAGGGTAAAATAGGGTCGTCTTATTTTCCTCCATTGATTTTATTGTTGTGTCCTTTCTTGGTCCAAAAGCAATTGTAAGAAGTTACCATATTGAATACATTTCTTGGTCCTACAACAATATTAAGTGTTACCATATTTAAATACTTCCAAAAGCAATCAAGAGTCCATAATTAAGTTGGACAAAATCTTTGGTAAGATCCTTCAATTATATTAGGAAACTAATTTAGGAAACAAATCTTTTATTTCCTAACATTATGTTTCCTTAGAGTTGTTGGATTCTTATTTGTGTAGGATATATTCTTTGACTTAAATTAGGAAACTATATTTGGAAACCAACTCTTTGATTACCCATTTCGAGTAATGCTAGAGCCACTCAATGAGCACTCAAATTTGTGCACCAAATGATGTGGTTTCCAATGTGTCATCTTATTTGGCATTTTATGGGCTCCACTATAAATTAAAAAGTTATGTTAACAATATGACACATAAGATGCCACATCATTTGGTACCCAAAATTAAGTGCTATTAGAGTGGCCCTAGCATTACCCATTTCCTAATCCTTTAGTTTCTTGGAATCTTTTGTTTCCTAATTAAATTGTAGGTCTCCACAATCATATAAATATGGAGTATGATGCACAAGAAGAGAGACGTCTAGAGCAGAGAGAGCAGAGCAGATTACACAAAAGCATACAGAATACAATTTGAGTGAAAATCCAGAAAGTTGTGCTACTGCTGGAATTTGGATGAAGCTTGGAATGTAGCTTCATCACGAACTACATTAGACCTGCTATGGCTGTTTGTTTTCCTAGGTTTCTAGGAAGCTTATTTTTTAATCTCACGTTTTCTCTACATTTTTGTTTGTGGGTTTTGCTCTCCAAGACATGTTGTCTTGTGAGAGCTTTTCGATTTTGGTGATTTCACACTTTGTCTTGTTAAAACACTCCAACTTTTTAGTGAAATCTTTTTGGCCATAAGGCTAGATCTACAAGCATAAGCTTGTAGATTGTAGATTGTTTGGTAAACATCTGTATTTATTATTGTTTTAATTAAAAGTCTTCCGCTGTTTTTGAATTTCTAGTCAATGCACTTCCGGGTGTAGCTACAATACAAGCTACATCACGAACTACATTGACAGATTTCGTGAATCCTAGCTACTATTGATCTTTCAATTGGTATCAAAGCCTTCTCTTGACGCCACTAAGAGTTGATTCTGGTTGTAGCCATGATGGATTCTCAATATGAGAATGTTATTCGTCCTCCTACCTTGACTAATGTGAATTATTTTATTTGGAAAGTTAAGATGTATATCTTCATCAAATCAATTGATGAGAGAGCGTGACTTGCTATTCTGAATGGTTAGACTCCACCTAAGACCACTGATAATGACGGTGATGTTAAAATCATCAGTGAGGCAAATTGGACCACTCAAGATAGAACCATTGCTTCATTTAATTCTAAGGCTCTTTCAGCCATATACAAGGCCTTAGATACCAACACCTTCAGAGTTATTGCAAATTATGACTCTACCAAGGATGTTTGGGATGCCCTTCAAATCTTATGTGAAGGTCCTGCTAGTGTTCGTGATTCAAATCTTAGAATGCTTACAACTCAATTTGAGAACACTAGAATGAATGAAAATGAAGATATTATGTCTTACTATGACAGATTACTTGATATATCTAATACTTCTCTTGCTTTGGGTGATCCTATCATCAATGATCGTCTGGTTAGCAAGATGATGCGCACTTTGCCTGAAAGATTTAATGCGAAAGTTTGTGCTATTGAGGAAGCTCATGACATTGACAAAACAGGTTTCGAAAAACAAGCTGCCATTCTACAAAATTTTGAGTTAAACCTCAATGAGCAAATTAAGAACAAAGGTAAAGGTACATCATCTTCTACTCCTTCTGTGGAAAATATTGTTTTTCCTTCTGTTGTTGATATGTCTTTTTAATTGATTGAATTGCACAAGGAGATTGAGGAATCTAATTTTGGTGAAGACTCAATGGATTTTTGAACAACAAAGTTTAAAAATATTTTGAAAGCAAAGGGACAAAACAGATCTCCATCTTCTATCACCAAAACTGTTTTCAAAACTGAGCCTAGCAAGTTTGCTCCTAAAGAAAGTTCTTCTCAAACCCCTGAAAAATCTTTTACCAATCCTTTTTCTAAATAGCCTACATCTAGAGGCAAAAATATTGATTCTATTCAATGTAGGGCTTGTCAAGGGTTTGGTCATTATGCTAACCAATGTGCTAAATGCTAATACTTTAAGAAATAAGGGTTTGAGTTTTTCTGCTACTCTGTGTGACAGTGATAATGACGATCCAGATGATCTCATCACTCTCACAACAGTACAACATGTTTAGACTAATCTTGCAGGTTTTTTGGGTGATGTATCTCCGGGTGTAGCTGCCTCACAAACTACATCAGAAGCTACATCAGACAGAAGTTGGGATGACTTTCGTTGCCTTAACTCTTCTGTCACTAAAGATGGTGCAGAATCTGAAACAGAATTGTTGGAAGCCTATAAAGAGTTGTACAAAGATTGGGAAAATAGGGCACTTCAAGTTACGATACTTGGAAAGACAAATGAAACACTCAAGAAAGTGAATGAAGATCAGAAAGAGTGTATCACTAGATTGGAGTGTTTGCTTACCAAGAAGGATGTAGAGCTTGAAAATCTGAAACAAGAACTTAACAAAGCTAATAAGACTGTGGCAAAATGGAATTCAAGTCAACACAAACTTGATGATATGTTGAAGTCTGAAAATAATGGTAAGTCTGGACTTGGATTCATGCCAAAAACATTTGTTAAGGAAGGTGAAGGTACATCCTCTGAACCAAAACAGTCTACACTCACTTTTCAAATACCCAATTTCTTTGAAAAAACAAAAACTAGGAAGAGAAACTTTGTGTGTCATTACTGTCACAAACCTGGACATATTCAGCCCTTCTGCTACCTGAAAAAGGCAGACTATGGTGAAGAAGTTAGGCAAGCATGTCTGGTCCGTAACCGGATGTAGCATCGGATGCAGCTACATCCGAAGCTACATCGCCCAAAAATGTTCAGAAAAGTTTGGGTTTCTAAAAGACAGTCAAACTTTGTTCTAGAATCATAGAATTCAGAAGTTGAAAGTTCTGAAAATTCAGCAAATGCGGATGCAGCTGCATCAGAAGATGCATTGGTCAAAACTTTTGCAAAAGCTGAAAGTGAATCCCAAAATGCTAAATCGCTCCCACTGTGATTGATCGAAGCCACGATATTCCTAACCATATACAGAAAAATCATTCAATCTCTCAAGTGATAGGTAATATTCATGATGACATATCCACAAGGAGAAAAGGTAAGGTTGATTCTCACAAATTAGTGTGCTAATCATAATATTTTTGAGAGAAGCCTTGTTACTTTTAGTAGTTAGTTTTAGTAATTAGTTTAATTTAGTTTTTTAATAAGAAAATTTTTCTAGAGTCCATTATTTTTTGCTTTTATTACTTGTTTTTTAGATATAACTCTACAACTTTTATGGATGCACCAAATGATCAAAGATTATGGGCTACACATTGATGTGTTAACCATGTATTGTGATAACACCAATGCAATTTGTATAGCACAAATATCTAGTTCATCATTTCATCATTCTCGAACAAACACATTAATATAAGACACCACTTTATTAGAGACTTGGTTGAATAAGGAATTGTTTGCATTGAACATGTTGGGACTGAAAATCAACTTGCTGATATTTTTACTAAGAGTCTAGATTTTAAGAGATTTTCAAATCTTTGGAAATCTCTTGTGTTATGTGTGTCATTTGTCTTTACACTTAGTTTTTAAAATAAAAAAAAAGGCATGATTGCATTTTGGATTTAGAGGGCACTCTAGATCATTGACTCACATGTTTATGTCTTTTGTTATTGTTTGGGAATTGCATTCAAATTCAGTTGTGGTATTGGTTTATGATTCTCACTCTCTCTCCTAGTTCTTGAGCATGTTTGAAGACCACAAAATAAAGAGTTACCTAAAGTACAATGGTTGTAGCATCTTATCTTGGTACTATGGAACTTTGGTTCTCATAGGTTGATCTTGAGAAAAATGACTACCCTTGGAAAAGTGTGAAAGCTACCTAAAGGAAAAGAGCTACCAATGAACAAGGTTTGTTGTCATTCTCTCTTGGGACTATGAATCTTTAGATTTCATGGGTTGATCATGTGCAAAATGGCTTCCTTTGGTAAATAGTGTAAAAGATTCCAAGAGGCATGTTTTTATAGCTTGAAATAAAGTAGAGCTATATTCCTAGGGAAATAAAGTACCTATGGATTTTATTTATGAGAAAATTTGTGGGAGAGAAATATGTTTGAGAAAAGAAAAGATGCAAAAATTGCACAAAACTTTATTATTGATGAATGCACCTCCCAATGTAGCTGCATCAGGAACTACATCGCTTTGATTAGGTCTTTAACACTTGTGTGTGTTATTGCGTTATTCTTTTGCCTAGCTTTTAGTAATCATGTTTTAGGCATAAAACTTTAGGACATGCATTGTTGGTAAATATATCAGCTTGGTGAAATTTTGTCCTAAAATAAACTGTGCAAATCAATTTCCAAAAATTTCCATGTTGAAAAATATTTAGTGGATGTCTAATTTTTGTGTGGAACTAAGAGATATTGAATCTGGATATGAGGTGCTCAGTTATTGCTAGGGGTATGATCAAGTTATGGTGAACACTTAATTGTGTTTTTCAAAATCTTGGATTTTTGAGAATTCATAAAAGATTGTTTCTCCTTCTTCCTCCTCCGGTCAAATAGGGGGAGAGAGGTCAAGTGTTCCTATTTCTGGTGATAATGATGAATCTGATTCTTTGAAGATTCATCACGGTGATTGTTTCTCCCATAAACTGTTTCATGTTTGTTTTGTATGCATGTGATTGCATCATTGGTATATTCTGATTTGTACTTAGTAAATGATTTCTGATTTTATACCTTGCACAAATTCATGGGGAGATGCGATTTTCTAACTAATGCAAGTTAGATGGTTTGATTGGTGTTGAATAAACACTTGTCATTTGATTTGACCAGAAAGGTTCAACAAATGGGGAGATTGTAAGGGTAAAATAAGGTCGTCCTATATTCCTCCATTGATTTTATTATTGTACCTTTTTTTGATCCAAAAGCAATGGTAAGAAATTACCATATTGAATACATTTCTTGATCCTAAAGCAATGGTAAGTGTTACCATATTTAAATACTTCCAAAATCAATCAAGAGTCCATAATTAAGTTGGACAAAATCTTTGGTAATATCCTTGAATTATATTAGGAAACTAATTTAGGAAACTAATTTAGGAAACTAATCTTTTATTTTCTAACATTATGGTTCCTTAGAGTTGTTGGATTCTTATTTGTGTAGGATATATTCTTTGACTTAAATTAGGAAACTATATTTGGAAACTAACTCTTTGGTTTTCCTAATCCTTTAATTTCTTGGAATCTTTTGTTTCCTAATAAAATTATAGGCCTCCACAATCATATAAATATGGAGCATGGCGCATGGCGCACAAGAAGAGAGACGTCTAGAGTAAAGAGAGCAGAGTAGATTACGTAAAAGCATACAAAATACAGTTTGAGTGAAAATACAGAAAGTTGTGCTGCTGCTGGAATTTGGATGAAGCTTGGAGTGTAGCTTCATCACGAACTACATTGAACCTGCTGTGGCTGTTTGTTTTCCTAGATTTCTAGGAAGCTTATTTTTTAATCTCACGTTTTCTCTACCTTGTTATTTGTGTGTTTTGCTCTCCAAGATGTGTTGTCTTGTGAGAGCTTTTTGGTTTTGGTGATTTCACACTTTGTCTTGTTAAAACACTCCAACTTTTTAGTGAAATATTTTTGGCCATAAGGCTGGATCTACAAGCATAAGCTTGTAGATTGTTTGGTAAGTATCTGTGTTTATTATTGTTTTAATTAAAAGTCTTCCGATGTTTTTGAATTTCTGGTCAATGCACTTCCGGGTGTAACTATAATGCAAGCAACATTACGAACTGCATTGACAGATTTCGTGAATCCTAACTACTATTGATCTTTCAAAAAAATTCGGCGAACTAATCGGATACCCAAGACTTTCTATGTATGAGAATGAGAGAGACAAAAATACAAATAATCGTTACGTTGTAGTGGAGTGAAATGAATGGAAATAATGGGGGTCTATATATATTTGTAAAAGAGGCAAGGGTGCCTTTAGGCAAGAGTCACAAGTTGGGCGGATTGAATCCAGGCCACGGGATGGTGGCTGATCAAGTGGTGGACGGCCGGTTACACCAGTGTGCGAAGCACTGGATCAACCCACTCCTTTACGGCCCCAACTGCCGCTACCACTGTAAGCTCACATACACCGGATCCCTCTTTGACTGGTTGTGCCTTTTCAGGAGTACGCGGGCTGGGCCGAACCTGCTGACCCGTGAGCCGCACCAACTGAACCGGTTGAACCCTCAAGCTGACCCATCGGTTTGGTTGACTTGGTCAAAACTTTAAGGCTCCACAGCTCCTAGCGATAATGCGCATGTGTGAAGTGCAAAGTGCGCCTCTAAAGCGCCAGTGCGACGATCTGCGCGTGTAGGCTCGGATGGTGGGGTTAGCCTTCGGCTAACACACCCATGTGATACCACGACGATGCACCTTGGAACACATAATTGTATTCCCATAAAATACACCTATTAATAAAGTGCTCTCCTATACTTTATTTTCACAATGTGGGATATGCCATTCCATATACTGATTTGCTCTTCAACTATAAACTTAAGTTGCTCACTTTTTGCATTAATTACTCATTTATCCAAAATTGGTTTTGAGCAAATAAATACATTATTTGTATCTACTCGAAATGTAGATTCTTAATTTGCAACTTGATTTTAATTCCACTAAATGGACCTTAAATTTATTATTGGTCAAAGATTGGTCGTCACCAATATTTGCAACCAATTTCGAACAATCCCCCACATGAATGACAATTAATGCAGACACATGTTATGCATGCAGACACTATAGAAAGTCTCAGCGAGCTACTATTGCATCAGGATAGGTAGCTTCCGGCTTTGAACCTTCCCTATTAAGATGCTATCGGGTTTACTTGCTACTCAGTGAAAGCGATGTCTTGAACTGGTCAGCTTTTATGTAAACCAAGACAATAACATTTACACAATAGCAATTCTAATATCTTTTCGTTCTCACGTTGTGTCCAATTCGGCCCTGGACCATATCTTGGATTCATAAGTGTTTTCTATTTGAAGCGACCAAATTTCTCACTTATATAGGTGATTTCCAATCAAGAGTGTCTTGCTATACTCTACCTTTAGAAGGTATAGGAATCATTAAAAGCGTAACGCTTACTGTAGACACCCCAAATTTGTACCTCTATTTTATATTGTCTAATTAATATTGCAAAATGGACTAATAATTATCTCTTGCATGTTTCAGGAACAAATATACGAAGAAATCAAAGAAATGAAACAAAAAGAAAACAAATCAAGAAAACAAACCAAAAACAAAACAAAACAAAAAGGAAAGAAAAGGAAAAAAAACAAAAAACAAAAAACACCAGCCGCCCCCTCCCTTTTCCCCTTCTCTAGCCGCCCCCTTTCTTGGCCCCCGAACATTTCTCCTCCTATAAATACTCCCTCATTCCCTCACAAATCCCACTCTCACATATACTCCCCACTCTCACATATACTCCCTCACAAGCACATGCTCACCCAATTACTTCCACTCACTCCAGCCGTCTCCCTACCCTCGTTCCCTCACACACACACAATATACTCCCCCTCACTCGCGGCACACACAACACGCATAACACACATACACACAACACACACACAAGCAAAAACAACAAATGCAAGTAGTTGTTCTGCTCGAAATCAAACACTGAATCAGCAAAAAGGCAATCAGTTGTTCTGCCCATTTTTTGCCAACAACAAACAAACAATAGCAAAAAAGCAAGCAGTTGCTCCGCCCGGTTCCCGAGGCCTGAAATCAACTTTCGGAAGCAGTCACTCTGTCTGAATCCCCGCAACAGCAAAGTAGCAAAAAGACTCCCTCTCCCTGAAGGACAAAACGAGCACATCTACGATTCAAGAGGTAGACCATTAAAAAGTTTTATATATAAAAGTGCTATTTAGAATTGGCAAAATGTAGCCAAAATAAGCAGTTATGCTGCCCGAAGTTCTATAGAAAATAACACTAAAAAGGGTCATTATTATGGCCAAATATTTATAAATGTATTTATAACTCCTTAAAGAAGACTGCAGCAAGTGTTGTAATAATATATATACATATATATACATATATATATATATATATATATATATTAAATGCTTTATTTTATTTGATAAATAAATATAAAAAAGCATTTTCTAGCCAAAAATCATTTTGAGACCGAAAGAGTGAGTTGGGTGCCTAACACCTTCCCACCTCGTAACTTAGCCTCCGAACCCTTTTACAAATCTGATATTTTTGGTTTTTCTTTATTTTTCCTTAAAATAAAGATGACGACTTTGTGTCAACATTTTGAGTCCACAATGAGGTCGGGCGTGTTCCACGCGCCCTAAAAGATTTTAAAAATCACCCGCTTCTCACGTAGCGGGGAGAACCAGTTAAAAATCGGGGCACTCATAGTGACGACTCTGCTGGGGATATCGTTTTTATTTTAAATAAAAATGGAGGGCTAGACTCATTTTCATTTTAAAAAAAAAAAAAACCCAGTTTTATTTAGTTTCTGACTAAAATATGTTTATTATATTTCTTTAGCATTTTAAATATTGCATTTTTATATATCTGTATATATATTTATGCATCTAATCATTCACTTGCAGCAGTTTCATTCTGGGTACCGTTACAGGTATATCAAAAAAAAACAAAAAAAATATTAAATAAATTTCCGGGCAGTACAACAAAAGGGGCTGGGGCTTTATTTTATTATTGCTTTATTTTACTCTGCATATCTGTTTGCTTTATTTATGTCGCGCAAAAAAATAAAAATAAATGTATATATTCTTTTATTCTGTCATATTATTTGTACATCCATACATGTTTGAATTTTTTTATCAAAAAAAAATCTCTTTCCTTTAATAACAATATGCTTGTTTTTTTTTCTCTTCTCTTTTATATTTATTTGGCTTCCTGTGTGTATATAATTTTCAATTCTAAAAAAATCTTTTTTCTAAAAAAGAAAAAAATTTGTTTTCCGAAATAAAGAAAAAAAAATAGTTTTAAAAAAAAGGGGTCACTCTTCCAAAATTAAAAAAAATTCCATCTCTTCTAAAAAAAAGGTAAAAAGAAACTCATGTTCTCCAAGCAAAAGAAAAAAAATTAAAAAAATATCGTTTTTCATTTAAAAAATTATAATAATAAATGTGTTTTTCAAACAAAAATGTTCACTAAAAAAAATTAGATCAAAAAGAGTAAACAAAAATTTATTCGTTTTTTCAAAAAAAAAAAAAAACAATTTAGTACGTTAAGCGGACCAAAACGTTAAAAGGAAATTCAGAGGGGCCTAAATGACAAAAGGGGAAATGGTGAAAGGAGTGAAGTGAAAAAAAAAAAGTGATCATGCACCATTAGCTTGGACGCGGCGCCCAAATTGACTTTGGGCAGCGCCTAGCCTTTTCCTACGTGGTCGTTCCCCATTTCGAACAATTTTGTCTGATGTTGGGTCCATTTTATTCGTCGGGTCGCTCATTTTTGCAATTGGGTGCATCCATTTTTCATGTTACTCCACCTTTCAAAAAAAAAAAACAAGAAAGAAAGTTTTCTTTCCTTTAAATCATGTGTTGTGTTTATACATATTATGATTTTTGTTGTTTTTCTTTGGTACCACTAACAATTTTGCAGGGGCTGAAAAATAAAAAAATTGATTATTATCATTTACTCTCCTGAGAGTATTGTCCAGAGGTACGTAATCATCACATCTCATTTTAAGGATCGCAAAAAAAAAAAGGAGTTTTCTAACAATAAAAAAAATCATGTGTAATACTTAGTTTTCTTTTCCTTTCAAAAAAAATAATAAAATCGTTTCTTTTCGTAAAAAAAAATATATAATAATAATAATAATCATTTGAAAAAAAAAAACATTTCATTTTCTTAAAGAAAAAAAATCTCTATTCTTTCAAATTGAAAAAAATCAAAAAAGAAGATTAGCAAAATGAAAATTTCTCTGTCAGAATTGAACTACGATGACCTGAGCCTCGAAATGAGGAACGTAGGCAGCCTTCGGGTTCGATCGATTGCTTTGATTTACTCTTCAAAAAAAGGGGGTGTTTTCTATGTGTTTTCCTTTTTCTAAAAACATGTAAAGACATGAAATCTCCTCACCGTTATACTCAATTGTCATCTCCAAATGCATCTTCCCTCTTAACCTTTCATAAATGCATCACTAGTTGATAAGTGCATCGTTCATTCTCGATTTCAAAAAATATTCAGTAAGTCCTACTTCGAAATGTCAGGGTCTACCACTTCTTTAAAAAAAAAGAGAATAAAAAAACAAAAAAAAAGACCGATAGGGAGCCAGAAAAAAAAAAGCTAGGAAAGCCAAGAAGCCAAGAAAGCAGAAAAGTCTGGAAAGCCAGGAAATCCAGAACAGGCAACTCAAGGATCATACACAATAATTCAAGACTATGGGCTTTCAAACCCCAGGGGTATCTCTTTTGCCCATATTGATGCATGCAACTCATCCTTGCAAAAGTATGCTCGCAAATCCATTTAGTCTTAGTTATTTCAAAAGTCCAACCAAGTCCATTTATCGAGCTTTCCAAAGGTATTTATCTATATTCGAGTCTCGTAAAATTCTTGATTCTACTATATTAGCTTGTCGAGTCTTCTTCTTGATCTTTGAGCATCACCTATTGCCAAAGTGTCTGCTAAAAAAATAAAAAGAAAATGATGAATCAACTCATGAAAAACCATGATAAAACTACACGGGTTGATAATGAGTCATTTCGAAATATAGACCCACAAACCATTAAAAATGTTAGTTCGATGAAACAACCTTCTATCTTGGTAAAAGGTCATCTTCGACCCATTGCAACTGAGCTGTTAGTAACACACTAGGGGCTTTTCACCATACACCAAAACTCTTCCAAATACCTAAAAAACCACATACCAAAGGCTAACCATCTTTGAGATCCAACTTCCCAAAACTGGGGCTGCTTCACCCTTATATATACATCCATCAAGAGTGACCACCTTTTTATCCCAAGAGAGAGAAGACATGTATCTCTTCAAGCACTCTCCTAAATTGCTCCAAAAGGTCAACAAAAAAAGAAGAAGAAAAAGGTGTAAGGTTGAAAATAAAAAATAAAATAAAAAAAGAGGCCTATGCATTAAAAAAAAGAGAAAAAGAAAAGACGCCTCTCCTGAGCAATTTCCTCAAAATCTTTCTCTCGCAACAAAAAAAAAAAGACAAATCACTCTTGGACAACCTCATAACCCATAACCAAAGCCAAAAGCCAATTTCCCAATCATACCTACAACCAGATCCAGACACCAAATTCTCATCCAAACCCACAACCTAAAAGGCCAGCCAATGATCGCTTCTAATCGCCTTTCCAAAAAAAAACAAAAAAAAACAAAACCACAACCCAAAATACATTTGAACCAGAGACCAATCAAATCCTCCACCCTAAAGCCAATCCATCTTAAACACTTAAACACTATACCCTAACTCAGTTGCCACCTATAGCTTTGTTTCAATCGGTTATAACGTGATCTGGGTCCAAGACAGAACTCTTTGCTAAAAAATATACAAAATTATCAAAATATAAACATTAAATAGGGTCCATGAAACTTGTGATACTCAGCGATAAACTCTGGATCGTGACTCTCATTTTGTTCATTAGAGTCATCCTCTTTCTTTGAGCATACTCATTTCCGTCTCCCACAAAAGTCTCACCCAATCGAGTCTTTCTGGGCCTGTCCATTTTTAATCTCTTCAGGAACTTTTCCATCCCATTCTACAAAATTTGGTTCATCGAGTCATCCCGGGGCTTCTCCCGCCAAACTCATTTGGATACATAAAGGCTCATCATCTCCAGAAATAACTGTCATTTCCATCTCTGCCTGAAGAAACGAAGAAGGCTGCAAAGGGGTGATCCCTCAAGAAGACGTGGCTTATCTTCGCATGCATTAAAAGACTGGCTCCATATGAGGTAAAAGCTCGCTAGGTTGAAAACCCGAAAGGGCGCCCTAGGCAAAAGTTAGAGCACAAAAAAAAACAAAAAAGAAAGAAAAAAAGTGGTCCCTGTGAGGCATCGATTAGTAGGACTCACTAATCCTGATTGAATTCCTTTTTTGAATGATGCACTAGTCAAAAGACTGAAAAATAACCCTAAACTTCACCCACCTTCATCTCAAATATCACCATCAACTCCTATACTAATAACCCTTCAAAGCCAACCAGAAGTCACATCTCAAGCTCTTATATTACATTTTCATCACCTTGCCTTATCTTGTCTTAACATGTTTAAGAAACTGATGACACACATGCACATTCAAAAGTCATTTTTTTGAGAAAGAGAAAGTTTTATTCGCATTCTTGCATCTTTTGTTTGCATCCTTTTACTGCATCTTATCAGGTTTCCTGCTGCATCGGCCCTTGAAAAAATATAAATGTTCTACCGGCATCTCGCCAAGGACCACCTCCCAAAGATCCTCAGCAGCATCATCAAAAGTTACACAAGCAGATCATCGATAGCATTCTGCCACAACGCTTCAGCAGCATCGCTTTCCCTATGTTGGGAAAGCCTGTTTTAAAAAGCAACATCGCATTCCCTATACTGGGGAAAGCCCGTCAAAAAGTCAGCATCGCTTTCCCTATGCTGGGGAAAACATGTTTTAAAATACAGCAGCAGCATCATAAATGTAGCAAGAAAGAAAAATGCAGCAAGAAAGAAAAATGCAGCAGCAGCAGCATAAATGCAGCAAAAGCAAAAGCAAAAGCAGTAGCAAAAGCAAAAGCAGCAGCAAAAGCAAAGCAGCATGCCGACGATGGCATATCAACGATGATGGCGCATAAAGCAGCATGCCGACAATGGCATATCGCCGACGAGGGCGCATAAAGCAGCATGCCGATGATGGCATATCGCCGATGATGGCGCATAAAACAGCATGCTGATGATGGCATATCGCCCTCGATGGCGCATAAAGTAGCATGCCGATGATGGCATATCGCCGATGAGGGCGCATAAAACAGCATGCCGACGATGGCATATCACCGACGAGGACGCATAAAGCAGCATGCCGATGATGGCATATCGCCGACGATGGCGCATAAAGCAGCATGCCGATGATGGCATATCGCCGATGAGGGTGCATAAAGCAGCATGCCGACGACGGCATATCGCCGACGAGGGCGTATAAAGCAGCATGCCGAAGATGGCATATCGTCGACGAGGGGGCATAAAGCAGCATGTCGACGATGGCATATCGTCGACAATGGCGTATCATCAATCTCACCGACGATGGCGCATAAATCAAGCATGCCGACGATGGCGCATAAATCAATCTTGCCGATGATGGTGCATAAATCAAGAATGTCAAAGAGGGCATATCATCAAATCTCGCCGACAAGGGCACATAAAAAAAATCATGCCGATGAAGGCGCATATATTAGAACATCTCCGACGAAATTTCAGAAGATACAACTATCGTGTTTACTAGATCCATCCCTAGGAACATAGACCTTCTAACAACGTGTTTACTAGGTCCATCCCTAGGAATATAGATCTTCCAACATCGTGTTTACTAGGTCCATCCCTAGGAACATAGATCTTCAAACATCGTGTTTACTAGGTCCATCCCTAGGAACATAGACGGTCCAACATCGTGTTTACTAGGTCCATCCCTAGGAACACAGACGGTTCCACCATCGTGTTTACTAGGTCGTCCATCCCTAGGAACATAGACGGTCCCCCATCGTGTTTACTAGGTCCATCCCTAAGAACATAGACGATCCACCATCGTGTTTACTAGGTCCATCCCAAGGAACATAGACGATTCACCATCGTTTTTACTAGGTCTATCCCTAGGAACATAGACGGTCCCACATCGTGTTTACTAGGTCCACCCCTAGGAACATAGATCATCCACCATCGTGTTTATTAGGTCCATCCCTAGGAACATAGACGGTCCCACATCGTGTTTATTAGGTCCATCCCTAGGAACATAGATCATCCACCATCATGTTTACTAGGTCCATCCCTAGGAACATAGATCATCCACCATCGTGTTCACTAGGTTCATCCCTAGGAACATAGACGGTCCCACATCGTGCTAGGTCCATCCCTAGGAGCATAGATCATCCACCATCAAGTTTACTAGGTCCACTCCTAGGAACATAGATCATCCATCATTATGTTTACTAGGTCTACTCCTAAGAACATAGACCTTCCATCGTCGTGTTTACTAGGTTAAATCCCTAGGAATATAGACCCAGAGATGAACTACGTTTGGTCTGATTCATTTTATAAGGATACGTAGGCAGCCTATTTCGATAGGTCCGACCATTGCAACATAAAAAGATTTGCATCGCTGACATGCATCTTCCCCAGCATTTCTTATCTCGAATTTGGGAGTCTATCTTATCAACAACATTCGCTTACTTATAAAACTCTCGTTTACTCATAAACTCTGTCATTGAGGGGCTCTGTAGACACCTCAAATTCGTACGCCTATTTTATACTGTCCAATTAATATTGCAAAATGGACTAATAATTATCTCTTGCATGTTTCAGGAACAAAGGTACGAAGAAATCAAAGAAATGAAACAAAAAGAAAACAAATCAAGAAAATGAACCAAAAACAAAACAAAACAAACCAAAAACAAAACAAAACAAAAGAAAAGAAAAAGAAAAGAAAAGGAAAAAAAAAGCACCAGCCGCCCCCTCCCTTTTCCCCTTCTCCAGCCGCCCTCTTTCTTGGCCCCCAAACATTTCTCGTCCTATAAATACTCCCTCATTCCCTCACAAATCCCACTCTCTCTCACATATACTCCCCACTCTCAAATATACTTCCTCACTCAAACACACACTCACCCAATTACTTCCACTCACTCCATCCGTCTCCTTCTCCCTCATTCTCTCACACACACACAATATACTCCCCCTCACTCACGGCACACACAACACGCACAACACACATACACACAACGCACACACAAGCAAAAACAACAAATACAAGTAGTTGCTCTGCCCGAAATCAGACACTGAATCAGCAAAAAGGCAAGCAATTGTTCTGCCCATTTTTTGCCAACAACAAACAAACAACAGCAAAAAAGCAAGCAGTTGCTCCGCCCGGTTCCCGAGGCCTGAAAGCAACTTTCGGAAGCAGTCACTCTGCCCAAATCCCCGCAACAGCAAAGCAGCAAAAAAACTCCCTCTCCCTGAAGGACAGAGCGAACATCTCTACGCTTCAAGAGGTAGACCATTAAAAAGTTTTATATATAAAAGTGCTATTTAGAATTGGCAAAATGTAGCCAAAATAAGCAGTTATGCTGCCCGAAGTTTTATAGAAAATAACACTAAAAAGGGCCATTATTATGGCCAAATATTTATAAATGTATTTGTAATTCCCGAAAGGAGGCTGCAACAAGTGTTGTAATAATATATATACAGATATATATATTTTAAATGCTTTATTTTATTTGATAAATAAATATAAAAAAGCATATTCTAGCCAAATATCATTTTGAGACCGAAAGGGCGAGTTGGGTGCCTAACACCTTCCCATCTCGTAACTTAGCCTCTGAACCCTTTTACAAATATGGTATTTTTGGTTTTTCTCTATTTCTCCTTAAAATAAAGATGGCGACTCTGTTTCAACATTTTGAGTCCACAATGAGGCCGGGCGTGTTCCATGTGTGATGGCAGCCCAAAAGTGTGATAGAATTAGCCAGTTTTATGATTTATTTTAGAGCAAATATTACACTTTTGGTTGGTTTTTGTACTGATTATGATGTAGGTGTAAAGTGAGCTGCAAAAGAGGAAAGTGCTGGATTTCAGACAAGAGGGAAAACTTGGGATGTCACATGGGCATGTGATATCCACAGTTTCGGAGCTGAGCTGGAGCTAGTCACTGAAGTTTCAAGCAGACTTTTTAGGCAGTTAGACATTACAGTTATTTCTGTCTAAATTCAGTTTATGTATTGAATGAAAATGATAATGTGCAAGTAGTGGGAGGTTTTGAGAAGTTATTGGTAGTTTTAAAACTACCAAATAGTGGAGTTAGTGGGAAGAGATAGTGATATTTATTGAGATATTTTCTGAACTTAAAAGGGATAATTCGGCCAGAAGGAAGAGAGTAATCAGGCAGTAACTTTGAGGGAGAAAAGTCACTAACAATTGCTAGAAGAGAAAGGGTATAAATAACTTGTATTCTTTCTTGAGTTCAAGACTTGCAGGAACATTAAATCTTTGGTTTTGTAAGTTGTTTTAATTATGTTTAGTAGCTAATTTCTTTCTTCCAGTCAATGAACAATTAAGTCTCCAACATTCTACTTCTGTGAGATCTAATAGAACTCATTCTTGTTTCATTACAAATATTTATTCGTTCTCCGTTTAACACGTTGAAAGATTGTTGTGTTTAATTGATGTTTGTGGCCAGAATATTAATTAACATAATAGTCTATAGCTAGTTAACGCTGTTGATCCGTAATTGTCCTCGGTTTTAACAAAGTGGCGAGTAATGCACCTTTTAGGCATCACAAGCATAATCGGACCGTATGCAGGAGCGAATAATCTTAGTTACATGTTATTGCTTCAATATGCATGGCTTTGAATCGGGTCTCTCTCTTCTTAATGCAACCGGGTTATTAAATCTTACGGCGTCTCGGAGGTTGTAGTCGGTTAGGCGATAATCTAGGCGTCTCTTGATTATCAATACGGTAAGGAGAGATTGAGTGTTAGGCGTTCGTCGACACTTTTAACCGGTTTATTTGTAATTTAACAAGATATTTTTGCATCTATGATCAGAAGTAAAATACGAGATGAAATTTGGTTCATTGGCTGGAATTTATTTTATTGAATTAAGTCAAGTATTAGTTTGTTAGTTAAATTAGAAGCATTAATTTTCAGTTAATTAGGTAATTAGTTTATTTTTAGTTAATTAAAAATATAAATTCGTATGCATTATTTACTTAGTAAAATTCTAAAAAGGAATAAGTACAACGTTCCCTGTGGATACGATCCCGACTTACCTTATACTCGTATTTAGGGAAGTAGGTGAATTAATTTTGACGAATTGACACTCGTCAATGTGCCCAAAAAAAAAATTAAAAACCACCTGCTTCTCACGTAGCGGGCAGAACTGGTTAAAAATCGAGGCACTCACACTTACCCTTACCTCACCTCTGCAGGTTAGCACTTGGAATTTTGGGAATGAGTTAAGATGAGCTCCTAGTGCACATCTAGAACCTTCATAACTTAGTTGTCTCATTGAACCAAGTTTGTGGGATCTCCACTCATCAGGATTGAGTTACCGCTATGAACTTCTTTTACTGTGTGGGTTTTAGACCCATTCCCCTAACTGCTTAGTACATTTGATCTCTATTTATACCTTTTGTAAACGGATCTGCTATATTTTTTTTAGACTTCACATGGTCAATAGAAATTATTCCAATAGAGATCAATTGTCTAACGGTATTATGTCTTCTATATATATGTCGAGACTTACCATTGTACATACAACTTTGTGCTCTCCCTATAGCTGACATGCTATCACAATGTATCATAACAGGAGGCACTGGTTTATTCCATAATTGAATATCCTCTAAGAAATTTCTAAACCATTCAGCTTCTTCGTCGGCCTTATAATCTAATGCTATAAACTCTGATTCTATCGTGGATCGAGCTATGCAAGTTTGCTTAGAGGATTTCCAAGATACCGCTCCTCCACCTATGGTAAACACGTACCCACTAGTGGACTTGGAGTCTTTTGTATCTGATATCCAATTTGCATCACTGTATACTTCTAATACAGCTGGATATCTGGTGTAATGTATTCCATGACTCAAAGTATGTTTTACGTACCTAAGTACTCTAGTCAGTGCTGTCCAATAGTCATTAGTTGGATTACTCGTGAATCTACTGAGCTTTCTTATCGAGTAAGCTATGTCAGGACCTGCCAATAACTTGTGCATACTTTAACTGTGATACGGGGTCTCTTCTATTTTTGGCTAAATGTAGACTTAGGTCTACTGGAGTCTTAGTCGAAGGTAGATTTAAAACATCAAATTTCTTGAGTACACTCTCAATATATTGAGATTGTGACAAAACAATTCCCTCAGATGTCCTAGAGATTTTTATCCCTAGTATGACATCTGCTTGGCCCATATCTTTCATGTCAAAGTTTTTTTTTAACATCTTCTAAGTATGCATGATTATATCATGATTACTTCCCATGATCAACATATCGTCTACATATAGACAAACGATCACATAATCATTTGGTGTGCCCTTAATGTAAATACATTTGTCACACTCATTGATTTTAAACCCATTTGAAAACATTGTCCGGTCAAACTTCTCATGCCATTACTTGGGTGCTTGTTTAAGTCCGTACAATGACTTGATAAGTTTGTACACTTTGCATTCTTGCTCAGGTGCAACAAACCCTTCAGGTTGTTCCATGTATGTTTCTTCTTCCAATTCTCTGTTCAAGAAAACGGTCTTCACATCCATTTGATGTATCTCAATGTTATGCAATGCTGCAATAGCAATGATAACACGAGTGGATGTGATCCTTGTGACATGAGAATATGTATCGAAGAAGTCATATCCCTCTTTTTGCTTAAACCCTTTGGCTACTAGCTGAGATTTGTACTTATCAATAGATCCATCTGCTTTATACTTCCTTTTTAGGATCCATTTGCAACCTAACGGTTTGCATCCTGCAGGGAGGTCAACAATTTGCCAAGTGTAATTGTGCATTATGGACTCAATTTCACTATTTATAGCTTATTTCCAGTGTGGAGCATCTGGACTAGACAATGCTTCTTGAATTGTCTGAGGCTCATCGTCTAACATAAAGTTAGTTAGAAAATTATGACCAAAGGATGTAGGCACCTTTGTCCTTTTACTGCGTCTTGGTTCTTCATCTTCTTGAGAAGCCACCATTTGCGGT
>CM028377.1:13703568-13774000 GCA_013146195.2 Codonopsis lanceolata
ATTCTTCGCTTGTTCTCATATTCAAAGCATTTATCAAGAACGAGGTCGTGAGCCGCTTCTCCTTGGCCACTATAATCAACTCATCATCCTTCAAGGAAGAGTTGACATTCGCAGTCATCTCTAAGAAGCGGCATTTATCCCCTCAACGGCGGGCTTGCAAAGGGGTTGTTCTGGCTTTCTACCCACCGCTTAATTCGCTGGAAAATGACCCCTCAGCTTGAGAGACGAAGTCAAGAAATACGAGATTGTCAAGTTGATTTGTTGAGTCAAACATATCGTGTGCTCCACTCTGAATAGAAGCCCTTGTCAATAAGGTGGCCGGAGCAAAGACGCCAAGAGGGAACAGATTTTGAGCATTTTCCCTTGAGGCCTCAGAGGTGCTCTCCCTCATTGCTTCCTGTGCATGCCACCAAGAATGGTTGTTTCAAGAGGTCCACCAAAGTGTACGCCGATGATGGTGGAAATTGTCTTAGCGGTAATGGAGATTGACGCCTCGAATCCATCCTCAAGAGCATTCTTGTTCATGAGCTCCATTTCTTGATAGAGATTTTCCGCCAAAAGATGCTGTAATTTTTGTCGCGAGGCTAAGAGGTAGAATATCGTAGGCGCTCATATCCTCGCAGCTTTTGAAGCTATCGCAAGCGCATTGATCAAGGTCAATGCACATTCCTCGTGGAATGTATGTCCAAGCGACTATGATGTCATGAGAGGCGGAAAGGTTGATAGCTCCTGAAGGTTGACATCCGCATTTGGAGGAATGTCGGGCTGGTTTAATTTTTTCTCATTGCCGCTTTTTAGATTTTGAAGTTCTTTGCCTCGAAAGAAACACAAATAAAATTAGGCTTTTCACCTCATCATCTAAACAAGTAGGAATTTCAAGGTTTTCTCTGAATAATTAGAATTTTTCGAAACGAAAACTTGAAACCCTAGAATGATTTAGAGAATCCATATCGAGAAATGTAAAACGTAAGTTTTCATAAGAATAGATATTGAAAGTACATAAACCATCGTTAGTTTCTAGGTTTTGATAAGAACAACAATGCGACATCAGAAACTCGAAATGACCGCTTGAATTCCAAAATAATTTTTAGGTTACGAATGAAATGCGAACAAGATTTAGTAAGTTTCAAGTAGAGAATGAGAAAACATACTCATTGTCGTTGATGAGAAGAAGAAACAAGAAGAATTTGGATTTGGCAGCGCTAATGAGAGAGAGTATGTATAGAGAGAGAAATATTTTTGTCAAATGGTTTCAGAAGTTTGGCACAAGTTCAAGGTCTATTTAAAGGCGAGAAAATTTTAGATGAAAAAGGAACTTAAGATATTTTAAGTGCCAAATTTTATCCTTGACCCATTTTTTTGCTTTAGAAACCTCTTTTAAAAAAATAATAATAAACTAATAATACTAACCTTGAAGTCTTCCTAAGAAAGAGAGACTTACGCTCTTCCATTAGTGTAAAACTAGGTCTACCTGGTATGAAAGAAACATTAACGAAAACTTTGAATTTAAGCAAGAGGATCAATCATACCAAGATTTCTCCTTAAATAAGCAAACCTCGGTGGCATCCAAAGGGTTTTGTGAGAATGTCAGCCAATTGATGCTCGCTTGAACGATTCCAAGTCGATGTTACCTTTCTCCACATGATCTTTGAGGGAAGTGATAACGAATATCAACGTGTGTTTTCGAGTGCATTATCGGATTTTTGGAGATCGAATTGATAATGTGTTGTCACACATGATTGGGCGCTTTAGCCTTGATGTTTAGTGTCCACTAGTTGTTGTTTCATCCATAGAAGAGAACAACCGCTTAAAAGAATGTATTCACTTTTCGGGTTGAGCTTGTAACCGATCCTTGTTTCTTGCACCATGAGACAAGTCTATTTCCCCAAGGAATTGACAAGTCCCACTGGTGCTTCTTTCCCTCGGCTCCAACTAGATTGAAAGTCGAATAATCTCAGATTCAGTGATCCAACTAGATTGAAATTGTTGTTTTGCACAAACACAAACAAAGAAACATAATGTCGTCTACTAGCAAGAAGGTAAAGAAGTGAACCCATGATTCCTCTGCATTTGGTCATGCCTCTTGCTTTTCCCTTCATCTTTGTCAAGATGGCAACCAGACATTGAGTTTCTGAATCTCTTTAGCTGAATCAAGACCCCAACTTGATTAGTTCCTTTCAGATATTTGGTTTGGCCGATGAAGATTCCGTCAAGTCCTCTGTTGTATCTCGCACTCCTAAAAGTAGGTAAGTTCACCCATCATGCTCATCTCGAACTTGCTTTGCATCGACGCCTTTCTCGAATCTTTTGCACAAGCTTTGGTTAGTTGATCCAAAGATGATATCGCCCACATAGATTTGTACTGTAAGAGAATGGCCTTTGTGCTTGAGAATGAATAAAGTAGTGTCTATTCTTCCTCTCACTAATCCTTGTTCTATTAAGAACTTGGATAGAGTTTCATACCAAGCCTGGAGCTTGCTTCAGCCGTAGAGAGCTTTCTTGAGTCGGTAGACGTGATCCGCTTTGTCTCGAGATGACAAATCCTGAGGATGTTCCACGATACGCTTGAAGATCACCATTCGTAAAGGCACTCTTACATCCATCCGATACACTTTGAAGTCCATGAACGATGCGTAGGCTAGAAAGAGTCCGATTGCCTCTAGTCTAGCAACAGAGCAAAAGTTTCATCAAAGTCAATTCCTTCTTCCCGCTTGTAGCCCCCGAGCAACCGCCTAGCTTTGTTTCTAGTGACATTTCCGCTTCATCTCTTTTGTTTCGAAAACCCATTTAGTGCCGATGACCGGATGTTCGCCACCCTGAACTAAGCTCCACACCTTACATCTTTCAAACCTGTTCACTCTTCTTGCATAGCTTCAATCCGCTATGATCTTCGATAGCTTCATCAATCTTCTTTGGCTCGAGTTCGATACAAATGCATAAGCAAACATGGTTTCTTCTCGAACTTTATTTCTCGTGACGAACTCCTGTGTTGAGATCACCAATGATTTGAGAAATGGGATGATCTCTCGGCTTTAATAATGGTTGGAGGAAGATCACTGTGGGTTCTTCCCCTGCAATTCCTGAGTAGGTTGAGGGTGATTCACCAAAATCCGTTCAAGACATAGATCTTCAAAACTTTCATTTTCTCGTGAACAAGAAGGATGAGTGATCTCAGTAAAGGTGCTTGGGGTAGTACGTAAGAGATGGGTTCGTGGTCAACGTAAGAGTTGTACCAGAGTTCTCGCTTCACCTGAAGGGTTATCGGTACTGAGGGGTCTGCAGCTTGCGCGCTCGATTAGGAGTGGAAGTAGATGTCAGATTTGTACTGCCTCATCATTATCGAATCATTAGCAACGCTCGAGCCTTTCTAGGCTCTAACAAGTCATATTCATCAAAAGAAACATGCACGTATTCTAAGATTTTTAAATTAGTTTTATCGAAAATGCGAAATGCTTTTAATGTTTGAATACCCAGAGAAAATTCCTTCGCCTATGGATTTTGCATCAAATTTTCCTCTATATTCTTTTCCATTATAAAGAATAAAACATTTACAAATGAAGATTTTAAGAAACCTATGTCAGGGGATCTTCCTCCATATTTCATATGGAGTTTTGTTATGAAACTTGTTTACCGTGGATCTGCTCGGTAAAGCATGCAAGTTGTTGACGCCGCCTAAAAAATACTTTGAAGTTTAGCTTCGCGCCAAAGATTGTTCTGTCGCTCAATCGTTGTTGTTGTTCTTCCGCTCAGCCTACACCGCTTTTGTTGAGGAGCACCGGCAGAGAAGTTGTGGCCGATCCCTGGTCATCACAAGATTTTTCTACACTGCTTTTTCTTGAATTCATGCCATTGTCCGATCTTATGTCGCTTATGTCTTCAAGCTTTTGAGTTTGAAGTCTTCTAAAAAGAGCAAAGTTGACAAGATCATACGCTTTCATCTTTAGATGTCATAGTTTCAATCCAAGTGAATCTAGAGTAGTCGCCAACTACTACAAGTGTGTACTTGTCTCCCGAAAAATCCGGGCCGTTGTGATAGGTCCAAAGAGATCCATATGCTAGAAGTTGAAGAGGTCCTGCTTTGTTGACAAACAGGACTTTCTTTTGAAGGAAGACTTGGAAAGTTTTCCTAGTTGACAAGCTTTACAACTCTCGTCATGGCCTGCAGACACCGTAGGTAGACCTCGACAAGCCCATTTTTGGAGAGCTGGAGAGGTGCTTGAAGTCGAGGTGATCGAGACGCTTGTGCCATAGCCACCGTTGTCACGAACGTTGTTGGCTACTAAGCACATGTTCGAGAATCTCCCTAGAAGATTTAAGTCCACGACATAGACGCTTTCCTTGTCTATTGCCGATTGTAGAGCATGATTCACTTATCTTTGATGAGGCACCGGTTGGAGTTGAATTGGCATAGAAGTCCTTTGTCGCAAAAATTGAGATATTCTCGAGAAGATTGTGCTTTAAACCACTTACTAGAGAAACTTTGTTGATGGAGAGACTTCCTCTAGTAATTGAGCCATATCCAATTGTTTTTCCTCTTGCATTGTCTCCGAAAATAACGGTGGGTCATTTAGCTTGAAGAAGACTTGCTTCTCCGTCATGTGTCTTGAGCATCCACCGTCTGTACCGATGTCTTTGTTTTCGATTCTATAGCCATGAAGCATTCCTCGAAAAAGAATTAAAGCAACAAGGTCCCTTTTATTTTCTTTTGGGTCCTAAGGATTGGCAACCTTTTGGAACCCATACACTTTGACCTTGAGAGAACTAGGTCTCTCGGATCTTGGAGTGAACCTTAGCGTGCATTCGAGGTCGATGGCCTAGGCAATTGCAAGAATGACATAAATGGAAAGTCCATAGAAGCTGTTAGTGTCTTTAAGCGAAGAGTGCTTGTGATCATTCCTTTTCTTGACATCCATTTTTGGTTCGGCTTGCTTGTTGATGGTAGACTTAATTGGTTTCTTTTCGAATCTTCCTAGGTAGGTTACCAAATGCACTTTAGCTTTAGCTTTTACCGTTGATTACCTTTTTAGGAGGATTTGGTAGAATACCTTTAAGTTTACCTTCAACAGGTAAAGGAGCCTTGCACATTTCATAGACAAACTTGATGATTCTGGGTAGAGATTTAGTAGGTCTTTTGCCTTAGCATAGTTGTTGCTTAGACTTCACTTTCTACAGTTACCTTTTCAAGTTTCTCATTTGAGTCATATTTTGGCTTTTACCTTTCTCGAACTTTAGGTAAACGTAAGGAACACTTGAATAACCAAGGCCTTGTTTCCCTATATTTCCGAATGTACGTTTAGAGAAAGATATATCATTAGCGTCTCGGAGGATTCACCTTTCTATGTTGAAAGAGATTGTCGAAGAGGCACATCTGAATATCTATGCCGCTTTATCATTACTAGATTTTTGGCTTGAAAGGATTTCTTCAATGCATCTTTGGAGGCTTAGAGTCAATTGTCTTTTGCAAGGCAATTTTCTCTAGATCAAGTCCTTTGATGTGCTCAGATAGACAATCAATTTTGTCACAAAGGAATTTGTTTTCTTCCTTCAGTTTGATACTATCTTGTTGACAGCTATTGAGAGTTTGAATCTCAGCTGCCATCGAAGATTTCTCAGCTGTAAGTTTCTCACAGTTCTTTGCAAGTTTAACATAGGCTACTCTAAAGGAATTAAATTCTTCAAGCATATCCTGGTTATCCTTGAGAAGTTCTTCCTTAGTGAAGTTGTCACTGTTGGTTTCACTTTTATCCAAGGGACTAGGTGAAACTTCGACTTCATTTTCAGAGTCATAGGTAGGACCTGAATCATGAGCTATTAAGCATATGTTAGCTTGCTCACAATCATCTTCCTCCTCTTCTGAATCAGTCTCAAACCATGTAGCAACATGTTTGTCTTCTATGTCTTCAGCCAACATACCCTTCTGTTTTTGAAATTTTCTAAGAGAGGGTTTTCGGTATGCTTCAAATTTTGGCTTAGGACATTTTGAGGCAAAATGACCAGGTTTCCTACAGTTATAACACACAAGCTCTTCCTTAGATGAGCTTTCACCATTCTTCCTAAAAGGTTGTTGGTGTGTGTTCTTCCTTCCATATTTTGCAAATTTTTGAAAACGTTTTACAAACATGGCAAATTGTTCATCTGATAAAAAATCATTTTCACAGGAAGAAGTGGAAGGTTTGTTTTCAACAGTGATTTCTTCTTGGACCATGGCTGGCAAGGACACAGTTCTGAACTGTTTGTCTTGCTCTAGAGCTTGATTAACTTCAAGTTCATAAACCTTTAAACTTGCGTAGAGACTACGAAGAGTCATCTCGTTTAAGTTCTTGGATTCTTTCATAGCCGTGGTCTTCACATGCCATAAGCTACCTAGAGAGCCTAGAAACCTCATGTTCATTTCCTTTTTGTCATACGTTTTACCAAGAGAAAAGCAACTATTTATTACCTCACTGAAGCGATCGTATGCTTGTCTCAAGGTTTCCTTAGGATCCTTTTTGAAAGAATCAAACTGCTGGATGTATGTATATTTTCTGTTGTCTCTTGTGTCTTGGTCTCCTTCCAAGTATTCCACAAGAGCTTCCCACATCTCTTTTGCAGTTGTACATCGAATCACTTGCTGGTATGTGCTTGTGTCTAGAGAGCTGGTGATTATGTTGATTGCTTTGCTGTCAAGTTCTACCAACTTTCTATCATCCTCTGTCCATTCAGATTCTTCTTTAGGTACTTCTGCAGGATTCCCAGCGATGGAGGCTAGAAGATTTGGCTTCATTGGTATATGTTGTCCTGCAGTAACGCATTTCCATAATCTGTTGTCAATAGAATTCATAAATCTCATTACTTTATCCTTCCATACATCAAAATGACCTTCGTCCAATATTGGGACGTGGTTAGCATTTGACGTAGGCAGCATGTAGTGTGTTTGTGCCATTATATCGTATCTCTCAAGAGTTTAATCTCGGAAAAACTTGTTTTCAAAGAGTAAGGCTCTGATACCAATTGTGGGTCCCAATGGGCACAACAATAAGCTAGAAGGGGGGGTTGAATAACTTATTGTACACTTAAAACTTTTAAGTAAATTCTTTGAAGGATACTTGCAATCTATTGAAGAGAATGAAGTAGCGGAAGACCTTCAAGATAGTTGTTCCAGGTCTGCCGATAAGGACTACTGGTAGACCGTTTACAAGTTACTTAAGTTCTGCTGTAAATGGATAATGATAATCAAAGTACTTAACCAGTTCAAATAACAGACAAACAGTAAGGAATAACACAAGTATTTTGGGATGGTTCACACTATAAAGAGTGCTACGTCCACCACCAAGGCAGTCAACCTTGGATTTAAATTGTGCACTATGTTTTCCACTAGATCAATTACAAATAATATCCCTAATGGACCGTTTACAAAATATTGACTTGTGTTTGGGGTCTATGGAATTAAATATCTGTAAAAAGATATTTAATTCGTGCAGAAGTATAGTTTATGAAAGTAAACAACAAGAAGATAAAACAATAAGTGTTGATGAGCAGCTTCTTGTTGTTGACAAGGACTTCTAGATCTGTAGAGGATCTCTTGATTGCACTGAGTTGAAAGACTTGGAGTTTATGAAGTTTCAGAGCAATCCTTTAAGTGTTCGATTGATTCTGTACAGTTGCTTGTTTTTCCAGTCTTCAATGGCAGCATTTATAGCAGGTGCACTTCAAAAGATCCGTTGGAGAAGATGAATACTTCAACAACTCTTTTCAACAATGCATTAAATGCATGGGGCTGTCAGTCAAGGATTTTCGTCTTCACAGATATCTAGAGCAGGGAATGATTTTTGAGATCTTCAAAAGGTGGGCGATTTAGGTGTCGATTCGAGAGTTGTTGCGAAAGTAGAAGACACCGCTTTTCCTCGCTTTCATCGCTTCAGACGAAAAGTCTTCCCCGCTGAAAGTTGCTTTCGACGGCTTGATATGTGAGGGAATGTCTTAGATTAATTCAAACAATGATTATGATAAGTTTGAATTAATCCAATGAGTCATTGCTGGATAGGACACGCCATAGAAGATCAGGTGGACACGAGGTCTGCCGTTTGTAGGCTTAGAGCATGTCTTCCGATAAAGCTTTGTGGAGAGGTCTTCCACTGAACCTGTAAAGTCCTATAAAACAATATACTAGGCAAAGTTCTATACACAGTTGCCACGCTAATCGATACGCAGCCCGATTAGCCACTGAAGTATAAAACTAATGTAATGTTTTGAACAGATATAAATTTAACATAAGAATCAACACTTATTATGGTAGACTTCTTGACATGTCAAATTCTGCTCTTGCTTTGGGAGATCCCATCACTAATGAACGTCTTGTTAGCAAGATGATGAGAACTTTGCCTGAAAGGTTTAATGTCAAAATATGTGCTATAGAGGAAGCACATGATATTGACAAGATGAGTTTTGAACGATTGGCTGGTATCCTTCAAAACTTTGAATTGAACCTAAATGATCAAATCAAACAAAAAGGTAAAGGGGCTTCATCATCTTCTACACCTATTGTGAAAAATATTACTATGCCTGCTCCTATTGATATCTCATCTGACTTGCTTGAAATTCAAAAGGATATTGATGAGTCTGATTTTGGAGAAGAATCTATAGCTCTTTTGACTACCAAATTTAGAAATTTTTTGAAAACTAAGAGCCAAAATAGAACTCCATCATCAAACTCCAAAAGCAATTTTAAGCTTGATTCTAGAAAATTTGCTCCCAAAGAAAACTCTTTCCTCTCCCGAAAATCCCCTAACAGCCATTGTTGTTGCTCTGCCATTACCTGAACCCTTGACTATGATTCTGCCAGGTGAGAAAGGAAATGCAATAGATGTGGACAATCCAGGTGATTTATCAGGGTTACCTCAAATTGGTAACCCTAGCTCGCGAAAATCGAAGAGACTCAGAGGGATTCCCTCAAATTTCGAAAATCCAAGTGAGGAGGATGTTATTGCTGCCAAGAAACACAAAGTGGTTCCTGGAATTTTTGAAGAATCAGTGGTCATTGAAAGCGACCCCGATGATGAGGATTTTGTTCCTAAAACAGGGTCAACCCCGGTTGTTCAAGAACCAACTTCTCAACCTGCTTCTCCAATAATTGCTCCAGTCGAAGAGGAAGCCAGAGACGATGATTATCCTATACCATCACCGCGAGTTGTATTTCCACCAGATTCTTCGGTTCAAGCTCAAGAATCCTCTGATTCCGAGCACGGTTCTTCGTCAGCGTCCATCAATTTTTCTGATGAAGATAGGACTTTGGCAGACTATCTTGTTCAGTTGAAGACTGCTTCTCCTCAGAAATCTCCTCAGTCTTCCCACCCTGATGCAGAAAATTTAGCTCATGAGTCCAGTTCCTCCGAATTCGATGACAGTTCGGACAAAAATTTTGAAAGCAAAGAAGCCACTCCTGCAGAAAGTAAAGATACTGAAGAGGCTCCTGTACGATTCACCAGAAGCCGGGCATCTTCACCCAATGTGGCTACTAATGCAGCTACATCCAAAATTTCCAAGCCTTCTGCTTCTGTGGCCACTTCAGTTGGTAAACCTTTCTCATCTAAATTTATTTCAAAGGCTGCTTCTGTTCGTTATAATACCTCTCCTAAAATATTTGATGAGAGGGTCATTCCTTCAGTCGAGTTATATGCAGAAAACTTGACTCAATTCTTTACTGAAAGAGGTCTTTCAGGGACACTATCATCTGCCTCTCTTACTTTCGTGATCTTATATATGAATTTTATGCCAATCTTGAAAAGCGCATCTTCTTTACCTCTGATGCTAGGTTTGAATTTTTTTTGTTCGTGGTAAATGGTATCAGTTTTCATCTTCAATCATTAATGCCATGTTCAACACTGCTGTGTCTGGTCCTTTTGTTATGAAAACTGATTTGAATTTGTGTGCATTGGAGTTAACTGGTGGCACTTTGAATAAGTGGCCTGGAAAAGGTTCATCTATAAGCACTTCCCAGTTGTCATCCCTCTATGCACTCATGCATAAAATATGCTGTGCAAATTGGTCACCCACCACTAACACAAACACTCTCACTGAAGAGCATGCTAGGGTTCTGTTTCAGATTGGCACTAATAAACCCTTTGATTTTGGAGATTTTGCCTTCAAAAAGATCACTTCTTTAGCTGAGTCAGAAGGTGATAAGAGATCCTTGATATTTCCTTCTTTGATTTACAAAATCTTAGTCTCCCAAGGTTACTCACCCACAGCTGGAACTAGACTCTCTCCAATTCTTGAACCTTTACATATCTCAGCCAAACTTTTGAGAGGAGATAGAATTGCGAATCTTCCTCTTGTTTATCCATATGTTCCAATTTCCACAGTCCCTTCTATTCCTGGTTCATCACAACCATCTGTTCCTTCTTCTTCTGTCAATGCTACTTCTAATGTAGCTACATTAGACATCTCTGCACATCCTTCTGCTCCAGTTTCCATAGCTTTTGTATCTGCACAGTTGAACATGGTGAATTCTCAATTGGAAATTCTGGAATCTCAAACGTCTTTGCTTAAATCATTAGCTGCTCAATACACTGCCTAGTTGGCCATGCATTCGCCAATAGGGGTGTAAGTGTTCTGATGATTCTGAAGCTAAGCTGTAAAAGATTGATCTTTGGCTGTGGTTTTTGTAGTTGCTTTGATATTCTGTGTGGTTATATATTTGGGAAATTTGTGGTTGATGTTATCTAAACAATGTTTCATATTTGGGTCTGTAATATGTTCTTAAACTGATTTGATTGGTGATTTGGTTTGTAACTCCTTCAAACTGATTGGTTGGTATTGCTCTCATAGCTTGGTTTTCTTTATTTCTGATTAGTGTATATATTTAGGGGGTGAGTTGTTTGGATTTGTTCTCTCTAACATTTGCAGGTTGTAATATGGGATGAAATATGGAACACTTGTTTTGGATTTGACCAGAAATGCTCAACAAAGGGGGTGATTGTAAGGGTAAAATAGGCCATGCCTATTTTTACTTGTTTCCCCTTTCATGGTCAAAATATTATTTTTGTTAAGTTTGTGGTATTTTAGGATTTAATATCTTTTATTAGATTTAGTTGAGGTATATTTGGTACCAAAATCTTTTATTAGATTATGGTACATCTTTTTTGGTAACTAAATCTTTGTATAAATCCTAGGCAATCCGTGATTCTTGAAGCACTTAGAGATTTGGAAATAAAATCTCACAGAATTGGTAAGTTGTTGGTCTTTCCTTTTTGCTAATCCTTTTCCTTGTAGAAGGTGGATTGTTTGCGTGTGTGTAGGACTTCGAAATACTATAAATAAAGGAGCAAGGATACGGGTTATGCACAGAGCTTGAGAGAGAGAATAAAAAGCCATAAAGCTGGGTTCAGAAGTAAGGAGTTTTAGAAGTTTCAGTCCAGTTCATTATTGATGCCGTTGATGTTATAACATCGGCAGTAACATTGAAGATCTGGAAACTGTTTGTGTCTTCTGTTTCAGTTTAGGAAGTTGTTTTTTGTTTCTTCCCACGTTTTGTCCAATCTGTTTATGTGAGATTTTTGTTCTCCAAGACTCATTGTCTTGTGAGAATATTTTATGAGTGATTTCACAATTGTTTTTGTAAAACGATTATTATTTTTAGTGAAATCTTTGTGTCCTTGAGGCTAGGTCTAGAAGTATTATCTTGTGGATTGTTTTTGGTAAACTTTTGCATTCAGTTCACTATTTTGATTATTCTTCCGCTGCTATAATCTTTTTTGACTATTGTGATTCCCATTGTAGCTTCATTCACAGCTACATTGGAAATTACTTCGGTTTTTCTTGAGAATCCTAGCTATTGTGTTCTTTCAAACATCAAACTGGAATATTTAAAGCAACTATAAAATGGGTACAAAATATTGATGATTCTACGGTAAAGTGATGTTTTTTAATAAATTGCACCATTAAGTGATGGTAAGAGTAGTTATTTATGGACAATATATTATTGGATTAAATAATTATTTGGTCCCTCTATTTACACCTTATTTTTTGTTTGGTCCTACCCTTTTTTTATTAGATGAGGTCCTTCAGTTCAAGATTCGCTATGAGATACCCCTTCTAGGCGTTACCGTTAATAATACTCGTCTAAAAAAATTGAAATGACAAAAATAGCCTTCATTATACGCACATGCACGACACATGGTGAAGTTGTCTTTGTTGATATGCTTGCCGACTCTTACACGGGCACACTCAATCTCACAAATCCACCATAGCCGCCCCTACTCCAGTGTGTTCCTACCAAGCCCAGTCGCCATCCTCTAGTCCGACAACATCAACCCCGATCTCCAAACTCCAGCAAACTCTATTCCTTCATCTACATCGTCGGGCCTCACCAAGCGCCAACATCTTCCACCATTCTCCATCGCCGACACCAACAAAGCTTTCAGATCCGCCCCCTTCTTCCTCTCTCCTTCTCTATCGAAGTCCAAAGCCGCCATCTCTCTGATTCCGGCGAAACCTCCCTCCGGCCAAGCCTCCTTCATCTCAACGCCGGAACAATAACGCCTTCCATCTTTGATCTTCCTCCTATATGATTCCTCCACCTGTAATTTCCCCTGCTCCGTTAGATCCACAACAATCTCCCAGCCATCAATCCTTCAGTGTTGACTCCAGGTCCGCCTTCCAGTCGACTTCTCATTCTCTCTCTCTGATTCCGACCAACTATGGCCTTGGCTCAGTCAAATCCGTCTCCAAGCAATCACCACCATCTCATCTTCCCCCAGCTTCATCATCATCCTCGGACCAATTTTCCAATTCCAGCGGCTCTCCAAATTCCTGTCATGCAATTCTGTTCAAGCAACAAATTAGCTCCTTTTCTTCAAAACTGACGAAGACAGTACACTCATACCATTCTTCAGCACACGAAACACAACTCTGGCTATTGATGTGTGCCGCTTTGAAGGAAATTCATTGAAGGTTTGATATAGTCCTTTGCTTGAGAACTCAAACAAAGACTTCACCATGTGTCGTGCATGTGCGTATACTGAAGGGTAGTTTTGCCATTTCAAAAATTTTAGACCGTATTATTAACGATAATGCCTAAAGGAGGTATCTCATAGTAAATCTTGAATGGAAGGACCACATCTAATAAAAAATAGGTAGGACCAAACAAAAAAAAGGTGTAAATGGAGGGACCAAAAAATTATTTAATCCTATATTATTTAATAAATCATTATTTGGAAAATAGTAAAATAAGAAAACACTTTTTAGATGTTTTTTACTCCCTGCGTTCCAGACAAAGAGTTACAGTTTGAAAATTTTACTTTTTAAAGAAAATTACACTTTTAGTAGTCCATTAGTAATAAAATGACACTTTTATTTTTGAAAGCAGACTCTTTAAGTAAAACATCTCAAAATGGAATAATGAACTATTTGCCCGGAACGAAGGGAGTAGTACGTAGACGTGTCAGTTATATATATTTATAATCTCACATGTAAGTTTTTATGTAACTTTTCACTTTTTCACTTTATTGTTTTATATTCATCAATATGTTTGAAATCACTAATGATTTTCAATAACACCATGTATTTGTAGGTCTTGTCCTTGATTACAGTCGTGATTTTCAATAAGCATTACTTGGAATTTTTTTCTTTGATTGTTTTCATTTTTTTCAGGGATTTGTGCTCATCCGTTAGTCTTGTAATCTAAATGACGTAGCTTGAAATCAAAGAAGAAGAAAAAAAGTATTACATGGTGGAAACTTACCTCACACGAAATTTGCATTCCGCATTTAAAACAATGGGCTATCTTCAAATGAGAGATAACCTTTACTTTAATGCACTGTAACCTTGGTGGGGTTAGTGTTGATCAAAATGAAAAGAGGAGAAATTTTGTACATTTTATTTCTTTTGTTGTGTATGATCATCAATTGAAATAGTACTATGTTCATCAAAGTGAAAACAACAAATTTATATTGGCCTCCATCATTGAATCTGTTTGAGATTTCAACAGCCATTGGACTGTTAATCTCCCCAAAGGGTTTTGGCTATAGTTTCAGTCATTATGATAATGGAAAATTCAGTTCTATACATCTAGGTCAAAGAGGTAAGTCAACAATAATTATTAAATTTGTTTGAGAATTGAACAACAATTATAGAATGTGAAAGCAATTATAGAATGCCTTAATAATATCAAAATCGAGAACTCATTTTCCAAGGCAAAAACTGGCTTATCTATAGTATATAAGTTTTTCCAAATTTGGAAAGTTCTTTTTGGCGGGAACTTTCCAAAATTTGCTCATATATATATATATATATATATATATATATATATATATATATATATAGATTAATACCTCTTATCATATTGAATGACTAGAAAACAAATACTTTTTTAAAGGATTAATATATTATTTGGTCCTTAAACTCGGTTTTTTTGTGAGATTCCTCCCTCATGGGGTTACCGTGAGTTTTGCCGTCAAAATTTATTTGAAATCCCAAATTTTCCCTTAGTCATCAATTTGTGTAAGGACTGGAGTGGGAAAGCAATACTTGACTAGTAGAACAAGCCATTCTCAATCAGGTCATAGAGCTATACTGAGCTCTAACGGTACCATACAGCTTCTTAACCGAAAATCAATCCCCGTTTGGTCTGTATTTGGAGAGGATCATAACGATTTGGGTGTAAAGTTTCGTATTATTAGGATGGACGTGGATGGAAATCTTCGATTATTCTCATGGGTAGAAGTGTCAAGCTCTTGGAAATCGGTTTGGCAAGTTGTTGATAATCAATGCAATGTTTTCGCACCCTGTGGGCTTAGTGGCATTTGCATCTTTAATGAATCCAGATATGAACTGGAGTTTAGGGGAGAGAAAACGTCGGATCTGGAACTGATGATGACCGGAGAAGAAAACGAGAGACTGGACTGAGGATGAAGACGGAGGGGGACTTGGATCCACATGGCTGGAGACGGAGAAAGGGGGCCGATTTATGGTTGAAGATAGAGCTCGAGGATGGCAGTTGTGATTGTTCGATTATGACTTGTGAATTGATATATGTCAGATTTTGATTCTTTCTCTATATAAATATTGATTCAATGATGTATTTATGTATTGATTCAATCTGGATGAGGAGAGATGAGTGGTTGGTGATGGCAGCCAAATCTGCTACAGAGAATGGAGAGAGACATACGGCCAAAGTGAAGACGCTATGTAGAGCGGGGGTTGGTGCCAAAGGACGCCAAACCGGTGGAGATGAAAAAAGAGTGTTGGTGTGAGGTTTCTGGATCTGAACTGAAGTTTAAAGGAGAGAAAATGTCGGATCTGGAACTGATGATGGTTGGAGAAGAAAACAAGCACCTGGACTGAGGATGAATATGGAGGGAGACTTGGATCCACATGGCTAGAGACGGGGAATGGTGGCAGATTTATGGTCAGAGATGGAGCTCAAGGATGGTGGCTGTGGAGAAGATGAATGAGCATGGCCGGATAAGAAACGGGAGGAGGCGGACGGATTGATGAGAGGGACCCGTTTGAATAGAGATGTCAGATTGATTGAAGAATTGTAGGCATTGAAGAATCAGTTACTGTGAAGAATTGTAGGCTGTGATTATAAAACCTTGTGGCGAAATGTTGTCAATGATCAGTTTGTGTAGCCTTTGATGACGTTGTAGATGATCTTTAAGAAAAAGGTCCTTGGCGAGATATCCCAGCTGCTGGTAGTGCTTTTGGTTGACCTTGGGTGAGAACTAGTAGAGAGTAGTTTGACATGATTGAATTGCATGGTGATGGCGATGCTTTGTTTAGCAGCTTCGACAAGCTTTGACGGAGATTGGCGTTGACGGTTCTTGGAGGATGCCGGTATAATATTTGTATTTTTCATGAGGGGTTGATGTGGAAAAGACCTGATAAGATGCAATAAAAGGATGCAAGCATGCAAAATAAAAAATGTTATTTTTTAGGACTCTTGAAGGGACATAAGTGCTATCTATTTCTTAAACATGTTAAGACAAGATATGACAAGATTGAGATGCAGCTTTTGGTTGATTTTTAAAGATTATGGGCCTGTTTGGTAGTCATACTAGAATAAGCGTTATTATTAATCCTGGTACTATTATGCCCTCACTATTATGCACCAAGATTAATAATCATGTTTCAAATAATAACATGATGTTTGGTAACCCCAGGATTAGATGCTCTAATCCTATCCTGATGTTTGGTAGCACTTGGATATGAGTAAGTATTTTTTTGTCCAACAATAACCCTTATATGATCATAAAACGTATTCATAAATTGAATATCTTTCAAAATTGTTAGAAGTATAACTTGAAAAGTATGAACAATTATGATAGAACAATTAAAAATCAATTTTTTTATTTTTGGTTTCTTAACTTGATATCTCCTTTTTAAAGGCAAAAAAATTTGGGCTACACATCCCACATAATTTCAACCACCCAGCAACAAAAATTAATAAAAAATTTAAACCCACTTGCCCTATAATCTCAACAAAGCAATTGGAAAATATGTTTTCACAATAACATGTTACTACAAAATAATCTAAAACACCCCTCATAAAATACCAACAACGCAACTGTAATCTTATATATAAAAAACCGATATAATTCTAAGTATCAAGAGTCTTCAATCCAAAAACCATCACCAACATAATCAAGTGGAATCAACGTACATAACCCAAGAAAAAAACCAACATAATCCAAAAAATGACACCAACCTAAGCGTAACATGAGGGGGGGGGGTTGAAATCTTGTTACTATTGTTTTTAATAATCATCTTCACCATCTCCATGCGAGTTTCATCACTTTTAAAGTCACGAAAGGCATCAAGTAGGTGCGGCTTAAAAGCCATTTGATATGCTATGGACACACGTTCTGTAAGAGGCAATCGAAGAGGTTCAAGTAGATCATCAAGTTGCTCTCTCTTATTACTTTGGTCTTTTTCTTGCCCGAAACGACCAACCATTGCTTGTAGTGAATCTGCAACTCGTTCAATTGCTTTTGAACCATTCTCCAGATTTTTGTTCAATTCCTTAGCTATTTCTTTATTCACTCTTTTACGCTTCCTGGGCTCTAGTCCAGATTTCTTCGGTAGCTTATTTTGAGTAACACATATTGAAGCATCTATGTCCTCGAGTCCCACTTTAGGAGCATCCAAATCATGAACATCATTAGTAGTTTGTTATAAGTTATTTGCAGCATCATTATAAGTCTCAGTAAACTCTCCAGTCACCCTATCGTTGTCCCATAATTTACACCAGTCAGGGTAGAACGGGAAGGACTTCGTTCTAAGTGTTCTCACACTTTTATCTCTCTATGAACATTAAAAAAAATTAGTTAGACATATATTTGTAATGTGAATTTGTTGGTTGTAACAAAGTATAATACCTTTATATAGTGATTCCAAACATCATCTTCATCATTCGTTACCATGTTGTGATTGTTGCTCCAACCAAATCCCGAGAGACCCATCATTGATGATATAAGACCATGGTATTTTTTTCAATCTTTCACCTTGGACTCGATGTGTGGGTATGCTTTTAAATCCACACCTGAATTTTCTTTTTTTATATCCACTTCAAGTTGCTTAAGATAACCAGTTTTGAAATTTCCATCTTGCTTCCAAGTATGATTGTTTATATCTAAAAAACAATTTATCAACACTTGTTCCTCCCTCGCAGACCATATCCTCCTGGTTCCTTTATGGGAGGTGGCATCGTTGGATTTGTTATGTGGAGGTGCCATAGCTATTGAAATATAAACAAACCACATAAGCAATAAAATCAAATTTCAAGTTTATGGACACATGCATTTTGAGCAGAGATGCCATATAGTAACAATGTTATTATATCACGTTCATCAACACCATCAAGTTTAAATGAAGTTTCATATTAACAATTCAAAACAAATACATGCTTGGAAAAAAAAAAAGAAATATTTGTATTAAATTAAAATTCAATATGAAACTCAAATATAGAAAAATGCCAATACAAGACAAGTTCGACATAGGAATAGTGTTGTTTAGTTTGCCTCTCTCCAAGCATCGCACATCTCATAAGCTAATGTGTCCCTCCAAGCTGTCCATTCATCTGACGTGTCAACTGAATCAACAAACTCAACTTCTTCACCATTATCACCATCATTTGCATCTCCATTAACTTCATTTGTGGCATTCTCATTTTGGTCGAGCAGAATCTCAATTGGATCAATGTCCATCTCTCGGCGAATGAGATTGTGTAAAATACAACATGCCATGACTATTTTACCATGGGTCCGTATAGGGTAGTAAGAAGGACTCCTAAGTATACCTCACCGCATCTTAAGTACACTAAAACATCTCTCTATAACGTTACGTGCTTGTGCATGCTTCATGTTAAAATATTCTTCTAGACTTTCTGGAGGTTCTCCATTGCAAAATGTGCCTAAGTGGTATCGTCGAGACCGATAGGGTGCTAGAAAACCAGGTCCATTGGTATATCCGGCATCAACTAGGTAATATTGGCCTGACACGTAATTTTATTTAGTTACTTTCTATGTTATAAAAAGTTGGTTAATTCAACAAAATAAACCTATAAAATTATTTTACCATGAGGGATCCTCAATCCATTTGGCCTAGTAACAGCATCACGTAGCACTCTACCATCTGCTGCTGAACCTTCCTATCTGGTCAATATGAATATAAAATTCATATTCTTATCACATACCCCTAGCACATTCATGGCTATTTCGCCCTTCCGAGATCTATATATGGGCTTTGCTTCCTCGCCACAGTTCACTCTAATATACGTACCGTCTAACGGACCCAAATAACCCTACACATAAAATAAGAAATATGTGTGTATACATATATGAATGTCCAAAGTAACAACTAGAATATATGCATATTAGTTTTACTTTACCTAAAAAAGGTTCCACCTTGAATCAGTGGAGTTCACAGGTTCAGGTTTAGGTCTTACGAACAATTGCGGACCAAGCATCACAACTGCATTGAGGACCTCATTGAAGTAGTTGCTAACAGTTTGTCCTGAACTCCTCATGTTATATTTATGATTCTATTTTTTTTGTGATGCGCAAGAATGACTAAATATGTAGCTACTTTCTCTTCTATTGATACATACCTAGAGTCAAATATTCCTTTATCCCTAAGCATATCACATAGGAGGATGAATGTGTGTCTATTCATTCGCAAGTTGTTGATGCAAGATGTTTCACATTATGTAACCAACATATTAATTTCTTCAACTTGCCTCGGAATCTTATCAAACATTGTATATAAACGCTTGTCATCAATTTCGAAAAATCCATTTTCAAACGTGTAGGTAACAGTGATTGTCATCATGTTGTAGAAGGCATGTACAGTTACCAAAACATCATGCATCGCATTAAAAACTGCTATCTCTCCATCATGATTTAGTGAATCCATTTCAAGATCTTCATCATGATTTGGTGAATCCATTTCTATACAACACGTAAACTAATTAACCTTAACTTCTAAGCATACAATAAAAAATGTGAACTTCAATCAACATGTTACATATTCCTACTAAGAAAAATAAGTAAACTGTAAACTTATGTAAAAAGCATAATTCAAGCTTTCGACTATCCAAATCAAGATACGCTACAATAATCGATAAACGAATAAATTTCATTATAACAAAAAGGATCAATGAAAACCCTTTACAAGACCCTTTGCAAAATCTTGCCTGATTTTATGGGGTTTAATGATTTGAAGCTCCAAACTCCCCACAACAGTTATTTTTATGATCAAATTAATAATCACTTTCCTATTTTATTGGACATGTAGGTTCATTATAGATGAAGAGATTTAGTACCTCAAACAAGAATTTTTCACATATGACTTTGTAAGTTCATTAATTATATAGCATACCTATACTTAATAATTTGGATTTTGGTCAATTCATTATTACAATATTAGAATAATACTACAAGTTGAGCCACTAGATATTTGTTATTTTCTTGTTAACTTTGCCTACAATGATTTTAGTTGACAAGCAGCTCATTGCAAGCTGGCCTCTGTGTTTTCAAAAGCATCTCTTTAGCTCTTGTTCAAGTTTTTCAAACAACTTTGTTAAAGATCTAGGGCTGAATTATGTTGATAGAAATTGGGGTAGATTATAAGTCGTCATCTTTACTGTGGGAGAAGCAATTCTGTCGTCGATTTTCACTAGTTGAAGAGAGCAAATTCAACAGTCTCTTTTTTGCCTTAGAAATAAACAAAATATAATAATCAACAAAGATATAAAAAAGGGAATGGAAAATTATGAAGATCAAAGATTGCAAATTTGGAATCAATAACACTTACAAAAAGTTGATTATAACAGTACTCGCCAGCTAATCTTCAAGCTTAGTTGATTACAAAAGTATCAATTTTTTGATCAATCAATATCATTCAAAAATAACTCATAGCAAACAATTGAGATCGAAAAAGACCCAAAAAATTTTGACGAGAAGCAGCCCGCTTGTTCACCCTAACTTTACAGACAAACATTGTCCAAATCAGGCCAATTTATTAAAACTCAAAACAGAATTTACGGCAAAGTTATGATTGACATCATGAACCCTAATCATAATTTGAATGGAATGAGACTTATCGAATGACAGAGAAGTAGAAGAAGAGAGAAATGATGAAATCACTAACCCAATCACGATTCCCACCAACAATCATCGTCTTCGATTAAAGTAGTCGCCCTTCGCGCCAGAGAACAATGAAAAAGGATGTGCCAGTTGTCAGAGAAGGTGAAGAAGGGTTTCTTGCTTCGTCTAAAGTTTATATGCGTGGGTAGTTTTTGGGTATAAATAAATAGCACCGTGTATTTTCTAATCCAGTCCCCCACATTCCGGATAAATAAGAAGGTAAAAAGTTGCTTATCCGGACCACTCCTCTTCTTAAGCCGGATGCTTAAAAACATACCAAACAGCCCTATTAAGTATTATTAGTCCAATCCGGCCTCTTATCTGGCTACCAAACGGGTCCTATGGGATTTGATTACCTTTTAGTCTTTTGACTAGTGCATCATTTAAGTAAGGAATTCAATCACAATATCAACGAATCCTACTAATCGATGTCTCGGAGGACCATTTCTTCATTTCTTCTTTCTCTCTTTCTTTTTCTTTTTCTTTTCATTTTTTTTTCTATGTTCTAGCTTTTGTCTAGGCCGCACTTTGGGGTTTTCAACCTAGCTAGCTTTTACCTTATAGAGAGCTGGTCTTTTAATGCATATGAAGATAAACCATTTATTCTTGAGGGATTACAACTTTGTAGCTTCTTCGTTCCTTCAAGCGAGATGGAAAGGACAGTTGTCTTCAAAATTAATGAGTGCCTTTATGTACCCAATGAGTTCGATGGGAGAAGCCCCAGGATGGCTTGATCAACCAAATTATGTAAGATGGGACGGGAAAGTTCCTGAAGAAAATTATCTATAGACAACCCCAGAAAGACTCGATTTGGAGAGATTTTTTAGGGAGAAATAAATGGACATGCTCAAAGAAAAAATGGATGACTCTAATGGACAAAAAGAGAGTTGTGATCCAGAGTTCACCATATCGTCGCGTATCACAAGATTTATGGACCCCTAGTTAATGTTTATCTTTTGACATTTTTATGTGTTTTATCAAGGAGTTCAGTCTTGGATCCAGATCATGTTATAACTGATTGAAACAGAGCTATAGGCGGCAACTGAGTTAGAGTATATTGTTTGGGATGACTTTTGGATTTTGGTAAGTGTATCCCGATGGGTTTTGGAGGCACGTAACAAACCCCAGATGTACATGTTAGCTTGAGTTTTCTTCATTTGGGCTGACAGAGCATCTTCCATGTCTTTAGCCCTAGTATCGTTCTTTCTGTCTTTACCAAAATGATCGCCAACTTCTTGATTTGATTGGCAGGTGCAACCAGATCTAGTAAGGTGGCTGATATACTTACCGACCCATGTGGACTTTTCAATGCTGCTACTTTTTCCTTGGGGCGAAGCTTGATCAATGTTTAAGAGAGCATTCTAGGAGAGCATGTTGCAATTGAGATCCATTTTCTTCGGAGAGAGAGGAACAACGATGTAAGGCAAAGTTATTTCATTCCTTTCAATTGGGTGAGTGCACAATATTTTTCATCTTTATTAGCCTTGATCACGTTGATTTGAAGCAACATGTTGTTTACCATATTTGGCATCGGGCACGGTTTCTTGATGACTTTATCATTGATGAGATCTTGGATGGCATAATCTGTTTCGTAGGACCCTGGTACATTACCATATGTTTGGCTAGAAAAATTGACTGGCGACACTACCGTTGGAATATTTCGAACAATATTAATTGTTTCTCTTGATGACGTTGTCTTCCCATTAGAATAGCGGAATGAATTCAGAGGCGTATCGACCTTCAAATGCCCAGTACGTATGTCTTCATTAATGTCAATTCCCTTATTTACTATGACATTGAAGTTTCCATAAGGGAGGTACGTCATACATTTATGGTAGACTGGTTGGAGATTCTTTATGATCATCTTAGTTGACTTGGTTGGATCGGGTGGCAATTTTCTTTTTCCACCTAGCTGTAAAGTCTATGCAGGCTTCCTTTTCCTTCCGATTGCCGCCTCAAACTTTCTCAGAGCTACTGTTATCCTTGTATCTCCTTTTGAAATTCTTCCTCTTTTTATTTATTTATTTATTATTTTTTTAACAAACTGATCCCAAGTACTCATGGTACTGCTATCTGCTAAAATTAACCATTGTTCTGTTGTTTCCACTCATCTTAGATGGATATTAAAAACCACAGCTTCGAAACTAGCTCCCCTTGATTGCCTTGCGATGGAGTACAATTTTACATGGGAGAGAGGGCAACTAGTCCTGCCGAATTTCTCTATGTCGAGTATTTTGAATTCAAGTGGCAGAATAGCTGGGGTTGCAGCGTCAATGACCATGTAGAAAATTCCCATTGTTAAAAACTTTGAGCATTAATTTCTTGAGGATCTCAACATCTGTTTCCACTTTCGAGAGAGATGGGATCAGATTTTCAATATTTGGCCTCAGGCATAACATGAGATTTGTTATTTTGACCCTCTAGACGATCGACTTGTGCGCCCAAATTTCGATCTAACCATTGTTGTATAGCAGATGTAGGAGCGTATCATGGAGCCCCTGTATTTGTACCCATAGAAGTTTGTTCATTTTCGTCAGCCTTTCTACCCGAATCTACATTTTCTGGACTGATCCCTGTACTTTATGAACTAATCTCTGTACTTGTACCCCTTATCAAACGACCAGTACTAACATCCCCGATTTTGGGTGAAATAGCCCTGGTTTTGGGTAGCTGGTTCTTGGAGGGTTGGGCTTTGGTATATGATTGGAGCCCCTAGTGTGCTATTTAATAGCTCGGTCGCAATGGGTCGAAGATGACTTTTCATCAAGACAAAAAGTTGCTTTATTGAACTCATATTTTTAATTGTTTGCAGGTCAATATCTTCGAAATGACTCATCATCAACTCGTGTAGTTTTATCATGTTTTTACTTTAGTCGATTCATCATTTTTTAAAACAATTAACGGACACTTCGGCGATAGGCGGTGCTCAAAAATCGGGTAGAAGACTCGACAAGCTGACAAAAGAAGCGGAAATTTATTTGGCTCGAATATATACAGTCTTTTGGAAACCTCGATTTACGAACTTGGTTGGACTTTGGTAAGAGTGGAAACCAAAAGGATTAGCGAGAATACTATATAAGGATGTGTTGTAGACACAAAATGGGTAATAGGGACACCCTGAGGATTGAAAGCCCTCAGTCTTGATTTTTTTACTTATGATCTTTGCGTCGCCTGTTTCTTTGAAAGAGTATAGGCAGACAATTTGTAGAAACGTGAAGGAGTAAGCTAATAATACAACTGTCCTACGTTTTTTTGGATTTCTCGACTTTCTCGACTTTCCCGGTTCTCTATCGGTAATTTTTATTATTATTTTATTTTATTTATATATATATATATATATTAGAAGTGGTAAACCTCGACATCTTAAAAGTAGGATTTACTGAATTTGTACTTGAAATCGAGAGCGAATGATACACTAATCGATGATTTACGCGAGATTAAGAGGGAAGAGTGATAAAGATCGAGGATAACAGTGAGGGATTTCATCATTTCTTTACATGTTTTTATTTTTTAAAGCAAAAGGCCAACACACAGAAAACACCCTATATCTTGGTCGGACAAGCGTAGCTTGTTTTGACAGTCTGGGTTGAATCCTGAAATAGTGGATTCATTCTCCAAAGTATATGACTTTCGTATTTCACCTGTTTTTCGATCTCCCAAGATTGGACAAATCTCGGGCGAAAGATCTATACTCTTTTGGCGATCCACCATTCAAACGAATTTAGGGGACACCTTCAAAGTTTTTAATCAATACAAGTGCATTTTTATTTGACCATTCAATTTTTTTTGAATTTTTTTTTCTGGTGAATGAATTTCTTGACTTTCTCATTTTTTTCCTTTTGCACATAGGATTGGTCATTTATTTCTTCCTTCCTTTGCAACTCAGTCGAGCTATTCAATTCCTCTGTGAAGCGAAAGGAATGGAACTGCCACATCTAATGACCTGTAGCCGATTGCTTACTTTATATCCTCCATTCTCTGTTTTTTTTTTGTTCTGATCAAGAAAGTCGTGAACCGTTCCCTTTAGGGGCTTGCTTAGCTCGTATTGGATAGCTTATTAGAGCTTCTCCAACGCTGGAGAAAACCAAGACTTCCTAATTGGAATAATTAAATTTTGCAATGGCAGCCATTCCTCTCTTTCTTCTTAAAGTGACAGCTATTAGTGAAAATTTTCAAACTTCCAATTTTGGAAGAAAATATTGAAGGAGGAATAATGGAGCAGCAACAAAGCGTGGCATGCACACACGGCTTGAGTGATGCGCGTGTATCTCACGCAGAAGCCGGCAAGTGAGAAGCCCATTTTCGGTGGGGCTCACAGTCTGATTGTTCTGCAAATTGGTTTTGTTTTTTGTTTTTGTTTTTTTTAAATTAAAGACAACATTACCGTTGGGGTTTTAATTTTTTGTTCTTTTTCAAAATGTAGCCGTTCATTTGACTTTTTTTTTCAATAATTTTTTTTCTTTTTTTTCCTTATTTCCTATAAATACACCACATCAACCTTCTTCATTTTCTCCACAACTTCTTTATTCTCTCTTCTATTTCTTCATAATCTCTTCTAAAAAATCACTTTCTCTACATACTTATCTTCCAAATGGATCCAAGAGATACTAATTTTTTTTCAAAATTTATTGAATTCTTCTGAAAATGAAGAAAATCAAAATACACGTAACTCTCGTGTTCCCGAAAATGTTCAACATTCTCAATTTTCTTCTACTCCGCAATACCCCCAATACCCACCTAATTTTCCCAACAATCCAAATGTTCCCAATTATCCAAATTTCTACATGCCTCCAAATTTTACAAATTTTCCAAATTTCCAGAATTTTCAAGTTCCTCAAACTATTGAGAATTCATCTGGTAACGTTTATTTTCCTCCGAATTATTAGCAACCTACGGGAAACCAATTTTTCACTCCGCAAGGTACGCCTCGTGCAATTTCTCAACCTTACATATCTTCTAATGAGTCACGTCCAACAAGTGTAGATAGGACTTTGTGCAGTAATTTTTTGGGAGCAGCGTCGTCATCGGTTGCCGAGATGCAAATCAATTTAGAAACAATTGATTTGGATGACGAAACTGAAGCGGTACCGGTAAAACACAAGTCTCAAACACGTGCAAGATGGACCAAAGATGAAGATCTTGCGCTTACGGAAGCTGTGCAGACTATTGGCCAATGTCCAATAATTGGTAATAGTCAAAAGAGTGTGCAATATTGGAAGCGTGTAGCTGATTATTACAACGAACATCGCCCAAGTGAATCGATTCCAGAGATATCGAAGTTGACACCACGTTGGTCAACTAGAATTGCTCCATCTGTGAGAAGCTTCAACGAAATCTACAATAGGCTTGTCAATGCTAAACACAGCGGTTGGAGCGATGATATTTTAATGAAAAATGCAAGGGCAGTATACCATCAAGAAAAATGTCAGCACTTTAATTTTGATCATGTTTGGGAAGTGTTAAGAAATTCTTATGTATTATATTTTAGGCAAACAGATATTATTCACACCAATAAAAAGTCTAAGACGTCAGACTCCGATGACGGTTATTCTAAGACTAGTGTGGATGTTGAAGATGTGAAAGATATCGATTTACGTACTCGTCCGATGGGGAAAAAAGCGGCAAAAAAGAATGCGAAAGGTAAAGGAAAAGTCGAAAAATCTTCAGATTTAGATGGGTTGCATACACGCACTTCTGATTACACGTTGTCGTTAGATAAGTACTCCGAAATTAAAAAATTGAAACGGAAGCAAAAAAACTTCAAGCAGAAGCTGCTGCTGCAAGAGAACAAAGAAAGGAGCGCGAAAGGCTCGTCAAAGACATTACTTTTCTTACTCAAGATATCTCAAACATGACTCCAGAACAGGTTGCCATGTATCAACACAGATTTGAGCAAGTAAAGACACAGTTGGGGAAGAAAAACTATGAATTTTAATATTAGAATGTTTTTCTGTAACTTTATTTATTAATGTTTTTATGTAACTTTACTTATTAATGTTTTTATGTAACTTGTAATATTAGAATGTTTTTATGTAACTTTAATTATTAATGTTTTTATGTAACTTTACTTATTAATGTTTTTATGTAACTTTAATTATTAATGTTTTTATGTAACTTGTAATATTAGAATGTTTTTATGTAACTTTAATTATTAATGTTTTTATGTAACTTTAATTATTAATGCTTTTATGTAACTTGTAAAATTATAATGTTTTTATGTAACTTTTAATATTAAAATGGTTTTTATGTAACTTTACTTATTAATTGGGTTAATTAAAATAGCCGTTGTAAAGTAACCGTTGTAAAGTAGTCGTTTTAAAGTAGCCGTTGTAAAGTAGCCGTTTTAAAGTAGTTTTTAAAGTAGCCGTTGTAAAGTAGTCGTTATAAAGTAGCCTTTGTTGAGAAGTATATATAGATGAGAAGGTGTCTTCTTCTTCTTCTACCAATAGCTGCAAATCATCAACATACAACTAAAGATGTCTTCTTCCTCTTCTTCTACCAATAGCTCTAACACAAGCAGTCATACCGAAGAATCCAACGAATCCAACATGTCTGAAGGTGAAAAAAATATTTTTTGAGATAATTGCATTACAACAACAGATAGAAGAAACGAGAGAGCCAACATCAGGAGGCGTCGCCAAAGGAAAAAGAGGAGGTATATAGATCGAAAGCGTGTAGCGGGAAATATTCAACTTGTCAATGACTACTTCTCATCTCAGCCATTGTATCCCGATCATATATTTCACCGAAACTTTCGAATGCATCGAAACTTATTCATTCAGATAGTTAATGCATTGGAGAATCATTCAAGTTATTTTCGACAGAGGTCTGATGCAGTAGGAAAAGTAGGTCTCTCACCACTTCAAAAATGCACGGCAGCTATCCGTCAATTGGCTTATGGAGTTCCGGCCGATCATCTCGACGAGTACCTCCGATTAGCAGAAACAACTGCCATCGAGTGCATGTTCAACTTCTGTCGATGTATTATTGAATTGTTCGGAGGTCAATACTTGAGAAGACCAAATGCTAATGATACACAACGTCTACTTCAAATGCACGAGCAAAGGCATGGCTTTCCAGGTATGTTAGGAAGTCTTGATTGTATGCACTGGGAATGGAAAAATTGTCAGTCACTTGGCAAGGTCAATATGCAAGAGGTCATAGGAAGCCTACAATTGTGCTCGAAGCAGTTGCGTCGGCAGATTTATGGATATGACATGCATTTTTTGGGGTCGCGGGTTCTCGTAATGATCTTAATGTGTTATATGAATCACCTTTGTTCAATAACGTACTCGAAGGAAATGCACCGCCGTGCAATTTTGAAGTGAATGGCATACAATATACAAAAGGATACTACCTAACCGATGGAATTTATCCGGATTGGGCTACTTTTGTTAAGAGTTTTTCGTGCTCGTCGGATGCTAAGCGAAAGAAATTCAAAGAGATGCAAGAGGCTGTAAGAAAAGATGTCGAACAGGCATTTGGAGTACTCCAATCAAGATGGACAATTATTAAAGGTCCCAGCAGATTTTGGTATAGAGATAACTTGAAAGAAATAATGCTCACATGCATTATTTTACATAACATGATTGTGGAGGCCGAGGGTGATCACACTACGAACTGGGCTGATGATACCGTATATGACTCTCCACAAGTAAACCATGGGTCAACACAAGCATTTGAAGAATATCTGCAACGAAATTCAGAGGTACGAGATAGAAACACACATCATGAACTTCGATCCAACTTGGTTGAGCATATATGACATCGTTATGGTGACGTTTTTATGTAATTTTAATTATTGAATTGTTTTTACGTAATTTTTAAGTATTTATGTTTTATGTAACTTTATCATTATGTATGTTTTTCAATTTTAACGTTTTATGTAATTTTCTATTTATGTTATTTTACGAGTTATGTATAATATGTATTTTATTGATAATTTATTAATTAAATTAAAAATTATTTAATTTGTGAGTAATTTATTATTTATAAATTAATTAATATCTTTATTTATAATTTAATTAATTTATACGAAATATATTAAATAAAGTTAAATAAATTTATTTGTTTGAGAAATATAAAAATAAGATTGAAGTGTAAAGTTAATGAGATGGCAGTGAGACCTAACTAAAAAGATGTATAAGAAGATTAGCATTGAGAATATATATTTTTAAATGGAATAAAAAGAGAAAAATGTCTAGATGACAATGGGATCCGGTTAAAAAGATGTAATAGGAAGTGATGCATTGGAGATGCTCTTAGATCCTATGGGCGGGGGGTTGAAAATTAGAAAAATGATATAAAATGCTCTCATAAATAGTTTAAAAAGTAAATGAAATATCGATATTTTGATTTTTTTTAGGTTGACCCGCAGGTAGCCAGGTATAATGGTGTGCCAAAAATTAAACTCAACCCATTAAAAACCAATAAACTAATTAATTAGATACCCATTTGATTTAAAACAAAAAAACCCTCCCATAAAATTCAACACATTTACATACCCCACCATCTTTATCTCTAACAACTTTATCTACCCCACCATCTTTATCTCTATTAATTTAATATATTCTTTCAATTTATACTAACAAATAAAATTGATATTGCATAAATAAATAATTTCGAAATTATATAAATAGTCATTATTAAAATAATATTTATTTATTATAATTTGAATAATATTTATTATAATTTGATATTATTAAATAGTCATTATTAAAATAATATTTATTTACTATAACCAGAATAATTCAATATTACGAACGTGAAGACATTGATTACAATGGCTGAAAATAAAACAAAATTAGCAACAAAAATTATACAAACTAATAACAATAATAATGCGAAATTTAACAATAATAATGGTAATAATAATCAATAATGGTAATAATAATCAATTAAATATGAAATTTAGCAATTGTATTTAATAAACCAATAATAATAAAAATATTTAAGTAGTAAATAATAATATTAATAATGAAATAATACACATCTTAAAAATGGATTAATTAAAAAATTAAAATTTGGAGTGAAAGAGAAGAGAGAGAAACTTACAAATAAATTCAAATTTGCAAAAAAATAATTTGGTATCAAAATGAGGCAAGCAAAGTTTCTATTTATAGATAAAAATGTGTACTGTTTTTTTTTTAAAAAACATTTTTTAATGCCAAAATTACCCTTATACAGAAGATAAATCAAAATCTCGGTCAACCGCCCAGGACGTGACACGTGTAAAAGACGTTGTCAGTCCTATCGGCAGCCTTTTTTTTTTTTTTTTATGAAAACTGGCCATCAAAACGACGTCGTTTTGATGGCTGGAGGTTCAAAACGTTGGCGTTGCCCAAAGACTATTCTGAAGAAGCCATGAATTACAGAGGTTCAACCGGTAATTCTTTTGGTTTGAAATCAACTTAAGCAAACTTTGTGATTTTTTTAAAACTTCCGTTGTGGTCTTTGATTTCTTGAAGATTGGGGAAAACCCCCATTGTACCTGCTCTAACTATTAATATTTTAAACTAAAAATTCTTAACTTTAGTAAGAGCATTTTGGTAATTTCAAACATTTTCATCCATCTAACTACCGAAAATAACCACGGCGAACTTATTGACTTGATTGACCAAGTATAGTTACTAAATAAAAAATAATAATAATAAATTTGACGAAAAAAATATAAAAGTAAAATGACCAAATCATTGTCCAAAAATAAGCAACCCCTTAAATAACTAGCATTGGATGCTGATAGAAACCTTTCTACTTGTGGCATTATACTCACTAGTACCAATTGAGATTTTCTCCATTACTTTCCTTCGTTCTGCATCTTTTTAAAGATGCTACGTGTTTCCCATTTATACATGATAAAACATTACATAAAAACAGAAATAAAGAGGAGTTGAGTCAGATAAAGTAAAGCACCGGTAAGGAGAAATATTTATGGTTTTAAAGCATCACAAGGTGTGCTTACATAGTATACCATAACTAAAAATGATACATATATAACGTGACACTGACCTATTGCACATTTATCTTTTGCCTGACAGACCTCAACCTATCAAAACACGACAACATCTTTTACCTCACATTTATTAATCATTCATCTTTTGTGTGACAAAGTTCAAATTTTCAAAATATGGCGGTATTCTTAACGTAACCTTCATTACAAATTCATTTTTTGCATCAATTCGTTTTTACTAATATGTCTGTGTGTTCAATTAAACATGATTATTATTTAGAAACAGAGGAATACTTTTCTAACTAAAAAAATGACTATTGCATATTCGTCTTTTGCGTGACATACCTCAATCTTTCAAAATACGATAATTTCTTTCACGTAACCTTTATTTCATATTCATCTTTTTGCGTGGCAAACGTGAACCTTTCAAAATACAAAACTTCTTTCATGTAACCTTCATTGCACATTCATTTTTCACGTGACACAGCTCGGCCTTTCCAAACACAGCTCGGCTTTTCAAAACATGATAATGTCTTTTACTTAGATTCTTCTTACCAAATATAAAAGTTTTAAAATTTTGATTTCTTGTAATATTGATAGAGTATTTCCATAATTTATTTTTGATAATTTTAAAATCTATAATGCTCTAGTCTTTGTTTGATTATACGTCACATAAGACACATTTTCCTAAAATAAGAGTTGATATCTCATGCACATTTTTTATCATTAACATTATATCAGCTCAATAGTAATTTAGATTTTCTATAACCAAATATAAGAGAATATACTATATTTGTAGTTAGTTTATATTTTTCTAATATATTTGTATTTAAGTGTCCTAATCTCTGTGTATTTATGTTTCTTAATCTATACGATACTTTATACGTCTTGCCCTCTGTTCACATATCTCTCTACCTAGATAGTTATCTAAATAAAAACTAACATAAAAAATGCTTTCTCCGTCTCAAAATTATTGTTCTGTTTTCTTTTTTCGTCTGCTTCAAAATAATTGTCTTGTTTGAAACTTTTATTTTTAGGACAATATTTTTACCACTTTACCCTTATTTTTTCATCATATTTTAATTATGAGACAGATACATATGAACTTTAAAATAAACTATCCATCAAACTAATCTATTTAATGTATTTTCTTAAACTATGTGTCAAATCAACCCGCGTAATAATTTTGGAAAGGAGGAAATAATAATGAGCAGCCAATTTAGATAAATTTAAGAAGGAAAAAGATATTTTTTAATGATTTGGGAGCATCAGACACGATTCACGAGGTAATGGTAGAAACTAAAAAGAGGTAGAAATTATTGTTGTGGCGCACCGTGGACTATATAGCTAAACAGGGGGGGTATTAAATTACTGAATATTTTTGTCGATTGAAGAGCAAAAGTGAAGGAAGGTCTCGAAAAAAGCTGAAACAAATCGTTATTTCCCTAAGCCAAGTGCCAACACGCTTCTTTCCAGCGTCTCCTACCCTGCCTCTGCCTATATATACTTTCTCCCAAGTCCCAATCCGTCTCTCCTTCCTGTTTTCTCTCTCACCTAAAAACACACACAAATTCACAACAGTTTCGTATTTTTTCAACTCCCTCTTCTCGAAATCTCGACCTTGCCGCCTTTTTTCTCACTCTATTCCGCTCACCTACTTTCTAGGGTTTTTTTAATTCCTGTTTCCTCGCCGTTTTCGACTGCAGTCATGAACCAAGAACCCACACCGGGCTCCGTCCGGCGTACGGGAGTTTCACATATGAGTCACAACAGCACCAACAGGAGAGCCGGAGTCGATTCGCCGCCGAATTATTGTTCAACTCGACAGCCGTACCAACAACACCGTAAGCCTCAATACTCGTACAATTATCGTCGTGATCGGCCCCCTGGGCCTCCGCCTGATTATGTTGCCAGCAGCTGCTCCACCAAGTTTATCATTGAGCTTTACGCTGACGGTTGCGGCTTCAAGAGGTCGGAAATTGAGGGTTTAAGGGCGAATTTGAAGGTAAGACCTGATACGTTCTATGTGTTTGATAGAGGAATGGTTGCTGGGAGATTTTTTTATCAGCAGTGGCGTGATGCGTTGGAATCTATTCTGCAATTATGGGAGGATCGATTGAATGGAGTTCATATGTTGACACTGAGGTTAGAAGGTAAACTTTTGTTGCCGTCTGATAGGGATGAATTGACTGATGGGCTTAAACAAATTTTTATTGAGCGTGTGAAGGGATTGTTAAAAGGGGAATTGGTGAAAAAGTGGGAGACGAAGTTGAAGATGCTGACGGAGGAGATTGGTAGGCTTGAGGTTTCTCGTCGTAAACGGAATACGAGTTATGCTCTTTTTTATCAGATTAAAGATAAGATAGAAGGGCTTGTTTCCGAGGAGGAGTTGGTTGGGAGAAGGATAAAAGAGTTTAAGTGTGGGATGGAGTGTATTCTCGATTATCTTAAAGGGAAGCCGGTGGTGAATTTCGGAGGTGAAGGCGATTAAGTTGAAGGGAGATTTTGATTGGGGTAAAATTCATTGTCTGATGACGAGGGAGTGTCGCCGGCTTGATGATGGATTGCCTATATATGCGTCTCGGGAGGATATTCTTAGGAATATACATTGCCAGCAGGTACCAATTTCATCCATATCTTCCCAGCATTCGTGTTTCCTTATTGTGATTTTGTCATCGCGATGGTTGCTAGCTAGGAATTTCAGTGAACTTCATTAATCAAGTAAGATTTATGATTGCTGGAGTAAATGTAAATGTGAATGGTTAATTATCTTATGGTGATGTGAAATTAGTTTAAGGTCGATATGGGAATAAAAATCCATTGATAAAATTGAACATTGGAGGTTTCGCTCCCTTTGTGGAATAATATGCTTCATATGTACGAGCTACATTGTTTTTGGAATTTCTGAGAACATGTTATTCTTTGCTGGAGCCTCCTTATAATTAATACATAGAAGTGACATGAAAATCCTATTGGAAGGTAGGTATCTTACATATATGAAAAGAAGAGTATAATTTACTAAATGCATCTCTGGTTGAGTACATAGCTAGTACCAAGCCAGGGTAAAGGAGGAAGGTTTGGTTATGTAGCGTGAGAATGAGTGTAACACTACTTAAGAGGCCTATGAATGAGATACTATATTGATTACACAGGAATGCCGAATGCCCCAAAAATTCTGACCGAGGCTCATTCGGTTAGTAACTTTGAGCTGCATGGCTATTATTGCGCTTTGACTTGCCAGTTTAGAGATATGCTTTGAGTACGTCATTATATGTTTCCTCTTTTTTTTTTTTGTGTGTATTCAGTTTTAAGTTAATAGTGTTCTGTGCTCCTACGCGTTCTGTCTTGTTGTAAATATACTGATTTGGTCCCTCATGTAGACTAAATAACACTCAGATCTGTGGATAAAGGGGACTGCAGTTGCAACAAATGAGATCAACTGTTTCATTTAATCTTTGAAACATATATTTTGCCTAATAATTTTGATTTAGTAGCCAGTGGACATTGTTTTATTTTAGTAGTTACCAATTGTGAATTTATGATACTGGTGCCTAGTGTGTAACATGTCTCTATTGATACCACTACACCATGTCTCTCTTCATGCTACTGTAGCAATCACCTGTAATTTGTTTGCTGCGACTTCATGCATGTGAAGGAAAATGCTAAATTACTGCTGCTTTTCCCATATCTTGCACCGAAACTTTCTTGGGTTTTGTGGCTTTTATTTACCTACAATTGTGCTTGTTAGGATGCTAGATCAATCAAATTTATTATCTTGTATTGGGTGTGTTGTTTTAGTTATGATCTGCTTATAAATAACTTGATGTTTCTGATAGAGATAAGTTTCTATGGTCCTTGGACGGCAAAGGATTGTGCCTTTGGTGAATACTAGTATCTATTTTTTTCAAGTGAGACATCATGGTTGAAGTTTTTAGCTAAGCACAATTTGAAGTTTTTTCCTGTATCTGTTCTTGTTCATTATAGAATTATAGCAATGATCCATATCTTTCGGATTGACTTTTGTCACATGTTTCTATTTTATGGCTCAAGTTCAAGTTAAGCTCGTTTGTGGAATTGCATTGTTTTTCTTAAAGAGTGTTTTTGTTGTTTCTTTTCATTGTCACTTCCACAGGTGATGGTGTTGAGTGGAGAGACTGGTTCGGGGAAGAGTACACAGTTGGTTCAGTTCCTTGCTGACTCAGGAGTAGCTGGTAATGAGTCAATTATATGCACTCAGCCCCGCAAGCTTGCTGCCATGTCATTGGCGGAAAGGGTTAAAGAGGAAAGCTGTGGGTGTTATCAAGATGCTGCAGTCACTTGTCCTTCGACATATTCGTCCGTTAGGGAATTTGATTCAAAGATAATGTTTATGACAGACCATTGCTTACTGCAGCATTACATGAATGATAAGAGTTTGTTCGGGATATCATGCATTATTGTTGATGAGGCACATGAAAGAAGCTTGAGCACTGATCTTCTTTTAGCCTTGATGAAGAAATTGTTGAATCAGAGGGCTGATCTGAGGCTTATCATAATGTCTGCAACAGCTGATACAGACCAGCTTGCGAACTATTTTTTTGGTTGTGGAACCTTGAAGGTGAAGGGTAGGAATTTCCCGGTTGACATCAAATATGTTCCTTGTACATCTGATGGCCCTTCAACTCATGGCTTAGTTGCTTCATATGTTTCTGATGTCTTGAGAATGGTGACTGAAATCCATAGAACGGAAAGAGAAGGGACAATTCTTGCATTCTTGACTTCTCAAATGGAAGTGGAATGGGCTTGTGAACAGTTTCAAGCACCATCTGCAGTTGCATTACCTTTACATGGGAAGTTATCTCATGATGATCAATTTCACGTTTACCTTAACTATCCGGAGAAAAGAAAAGTCATATTTGCTACTAATCTTGCTGAGACCTCATTGACTATTCCGGGTGTTAAGTATGTAGTTGATTCGGGCATGGTAAAAGAAAGTAGGTTTGAACCTGGCTCTGGCATGAATGTTCTAAGAGTTTCCAAAATCAGCCAGAGTTCTGCCAATCAACGGGCTGGTCGTGCTGGGAGAACTGATCCAGGAAAATGCTATAGGCTCTATGGAGAGAATGATTTCGGGTTAATGCTTCCTCATCAGGAACCCGAGATTCGTAGGGTTCATCTTGGTATTGCAGTGTTGAAAATTCTTGCTTTGGGCGTCAAGAACATAGAGGATTTTGATTTTATAGATGCACCTAGTTCTGAAGCTATTGAGTTGTCCATTAGAAATCTCGTTCAGTTGGGTGCTGTGACTTTGAATGATAATGTTCATGAATTAACTAAGGATGGGAGGGAACTAGTGAAATTGGGCATTGAACCCAGGCTTGGTAAAATGATTCTCAAATGCTTTGACCAACGACTAGGTAGAGAAGGCCTTATTCTTGCTGCTGTTATGGCAAATTCCAGTAGCATATTTTGCAGAGTTGGTTCAGAGGAGGAAAAGCAAAAATCTGATTGCCTTAAGGTGAAGTTCTGCCATCCTGATGGTGACCTGTTCACCTTGCTCTCTGTTTACAAGGAATGGGAGGGTGTGCCTTGGGAAAAGAGAAATCAGTGGTGCTGGGATAATAGTATCAATGCAAAATCCTTGCGGAGATGCCAGGAAACAGTGCGCGAGTTGGAAAGTTGTCTCCAGCATGAACTTAATTTCATTATTCCCAGTTACTGGCGTTGGAACCCAAAAGTGAATAACGAGACTGACAGAATCTTGAAGAGGGTAATACTCTCTTCCCTCTCCGAAAATGTAGCTGTATACTCTGGATATGATCAGCTTGGTTATGAAGTGGCATTGACTGGAAAACATGTTCAGCTGCATCCATCTTGTTCTTTACTAATCTTCAGTAAAAGACCAAGTTGGGTAGTGTTTGGTGAAATCCTTGCAATATCTAACCAGTATTTGGTCTGTGTTAATGCTATTGATGTCGGATCTTTGGATTCTCTTTCCCCTCCTCCTCTATTTGATATCTCACAGTTGGACAGTCGTAAGCTGCAAGTAAGGGTTTTGACCGGATTGGGCAGTACGCTACTAAAGAAATTCTGTGGGAAGTCTAACTGTGGTCTTATTCATCTTGTTTCTCGGATTAGAACCGACTTCATGGATGATCGGATAGGGATTGAAGTAAATGTTGATCGGAATGAAGTTCAGCTGTTTGCATCTACCAAACACATCACAGAGGTCTCTAGCCGTGTGAGGGATGCGTTAGAGCATGAGGGAAAATGGTTGCGAAACGAATGCTTGGAGAAATGCTTGTATCACGGAGGACGAGGGGTCTCACCATCTGTCGCTCTCTTTGGAGCTGGTGCAGAGATAAAGCATCTAGAGCTTGATAGAAAATATTTGACAGTGGATGCATATCTTTCGGATTTAAGTGCTGTTGATGATAAGGAGCTTTTGATGTATCTAGAGAAAAATATATCAGGTAGTATTTGCGCAGTCCACAAGTTCTCTGGGACTGCACAAGAGACAGATAAGATTCAGAAGTGGGGCAGAATAACATTTCTTACACCTGATGCAGCTGAGAAAGCCACCGAGTTAACTGAAAGTAATTTCATGGGTGTCAAACTTAGGTTGGTTGCTTCAAAAAGCACCTACGGAGGTGACAATAAATTGTCATCTTTTCCTGCTCTCAAAGCAAAAGTTTCTTGGCCTCGAAGGTACAGCAGGGGGTTTGCAGTTGTGAAGGGTGAAGTGCAAGATACTGCTTTATTGGTTCAAGATCTTTCTAATTTGCAAATTGGAGGGAAGTATGTTCTCTGTGAAATGAGCAGCAGGTCTATGGACTGTGTTGTGTTACGTGGACTTGATAAAGATCTTTCTGAGGCTGAAATTTATGAAGCATTAAGGAGTGCGACAAATAGGAAAATCCTAGATTTCTTTCTAGTGAGAGGGAATGCTGTAGAAAATCCTCCATGCGGTGCTTGTGAAGCAGCGCTTATGAGAGAAATTGCCCCCTTCATGCCTAGAAGGAACTCTTTCAGTGTTCCTTTTCACGTCCAAGTATTTCCACCAGAACCAAAAGATAATAACATGAGAGCCTTGATCACTTTCGATGGGAGTCTACATTTGGAGGTAGCAAAAGCTTTGGAGCAAATTGAAGGGAAAGTATTGACTGGATGCCTTCCATGGCAGAAGATAAAGTGCCAGCAGTTGTTTCACAGTTCTGTGTCGTGCCCCGAGCATGTTTATTTTGTCATCAAGGAGCAACTTCATTCTTTACTTGCAAGCCTACGGCGTCGAAAGGGTATTTCTTGTTGCATTATCAGCTTATGTTTTAGTTTTTCTATTTACTGTTTTGCCTTTTTCTCCATTGATCATGATATAAATCTTCGTCTTTGTGCTTTCATAAGGCCATTGTTTTTTATTATAGATTTCTCTAGAAGTTGGTACAACTCTAGTACAGTTCTTTCTGTGCTTTTATCCATCATCAACTTGTCATGTTACAGCTATTGCCACTTAACACTTAACGCCTATGGGAGACAATCAGTCCAGTCAAAGGCAGGTCAAGCAATACATTTTCTCCATTTCTCTCTCTTTCTCCCTCTCTCTTGAAGAGACGAAACTTTGTTGAGTGAGAACAAGCATTTCAACTCCTTTAAAAAAAAATTATTTCTTATTATTATTTGGTGTAAGCACCAACAGGTAAACATGCTCAAACGGTCTGAACTGCCGGTTCCACAAACATTGGAAGGAGGAATCGTAACCAAACCATGGTGGTGGTGGTTACGGTTTGTAACCACTGTTACCGGTTTCTTTTAACCGCTGTTTCAGTTCTGATTTAACTGGTCTATTTATTTAATTTAATATTATTATTTTTTAAGAAACATGGGTGGAACCTGGCCAATTTTATAAATAAAAAATGAAATGTTGTAGAAAGTATACTTTTTTGAAAAAAAAGAAAAGAAATGTAGTATACTTGTACTTGTAATATAAGTTCTATTTTTTGGGGAAAAAATTTGAAATGTAGTATAATTTATGAGAGTTGAGAACTTGAGAGAGATGATAGTTAAGAACTTGAGAGAGATGATAGCTGAGAATTGAGAGAGGTGAGAGCTGAGAAATGAGATATAACTTGGTGTGGGAAAATATGGAGAAATAGGGATGTGTATTTATAAATGAAAATGTGTTCAAAAAAAAAAATCGTAAACATAAAACGGTCATATGAACGTTCCTGAACGTTCAATTTTTTATTTTTTTTGTTTTTGATAGGTAATTGTGACTCCTTTTTGGTATGGGGATTAGAACCAAGGACCTCAAAATGTGTTAGCCCTTTGTCTCAAACTTCAAATTAATATCAGCTGTTCATTTTGATTTTTTTTTAAAACCGGTGGTTTGTGGTTTTTCTAATGTGCAAACTGTTATTGGACTGGGGTTAGGGAGGTTTCGGTTAGGTCCCGGTTTTCCAAAGCGGATGGGCACCTCTACTAACATGGAATACAAACTATATCATTAACTGGGTATATTTGCGATAAAATTTGATAATTCAGTTTGGATTACTGTGATTGTTGTGGGTCTAGAGAGTGGTAGCTGTATTGTCATCGTGATCACACTAGGCACACAGTTGACAATCTAGTACAAGAAGCTCAAATAAGTTTAACAAGTTGCCATTGCCTTGATGCCCTTCTGATTACCACCTCTGCACAAATGGTCTTATTGTGTTAGTGATGGCTCCTTTTCTCATTACTCCATTTAATGCCATTATGGCCACTCCCTGCATAGCTTTTCTCCTTATATAGGGCATTTGTTGAGGGTCCCCTTTTTGAAATAACTTAACTTTTCACCACTTTGAATTCCACTAGGGTCAATTTCAATGCAAAAGCTTTCTATAAAAGGTGAAGAGTGCCCTCAGGAGTTGTTAGCCGGAACAACATTTATCTTGTCCCCAAGTGCTTTATTCTTTATCTACTGGGGTTGAAACTCTTCCTTCCAAATAAAGGAAGGCATGAAGCATAAACCTTCTCTAGTGTACTGTAGATGTTCATTTGATTAACTGCATAAATCTTCAATTTTTTCTTCTATTAAAAAATTGCAGAGGGTAACTGTTGGTGGAAAACTTCCTTGGAAAAACTCAATCATATCTTTGAGGATTACCTATCCCTGAACATCTATTTATTTCTCTCTTCATCTTTCCCCAAACATGGCCACTGGCCCCACCTTGAAGTGCTTCCCTGGCCACCCACTAGTATTCCCCCACCTCAGCATCACACCCTTAATACATTGTCATAATTTTACACTCCTCTGAAGTCAAATACATCATTAGCCTACACCAACACCCTCATCCACACTGCGTGCTAGCAACACCATCAATGCTTTTGAGCGAAGAGTATTTTACATAACTTTAGCAGCAGAAGTTAATAATTAATATGGTATATTGGTGAGCTCCTTCTGTAAGCTCCTGAAATACTAATCCATATGTAAACTATGCTCTACTCAGTATGTGACAAGCCGCCTAATTTACCCATACATTTCAAACTTATGACAAGTTTTCATGTTTTCATTTTCATTGCTCACTTTTGAACATGTTTTTCTGATAGAGATACGAGTTGTAGCTATTAAGGATATATCCTGTAGGCTTCTTTAACTGATAAAGATATGAGTTGTAGCTATTAAGGATATATCCTGTAGGCTTCTTTAACTGATAAAAGATATGAGTTGTAGCTACTTAGGAGATATCCTGTAGGCTTCTTTAGCAATTGGGTGCTTGAACTCATAATACCTGCCATTTCTTCACAGGCGCAGAATGCAATCTAGACAAGAATGACAATGGCTCATACCGAGTAAAAATATCTGCCAATGCAACAAAAGTTGTGGCAGAGTTGAGGAGACCCTTGGAGCAGCTTATGAACGGGAGGACCATATACCATGCTGGCCTTACTCCAGCAGTTTTACAGCTTTTGTTTACCCGAGATGGCATCATTCTGCTTAAGAGAATACAGCGAGAAACTGGAACTTACATTCTCTTTGATAGGCATAGTCATACCCTGAGGGTCTTTGGTTCTTCGGACAAGACCAATGTAGCAGAGCAGAGGTTAATTGAGTCCCTTGTAACATTACATGAGAACAAAAGCAAGCAACTTGAAGTCCATCTTCGCGGTGGAGTTCTACCTCCTGATCTGATGAAGAAAGTGGTCGAGAAGTTTGGGCCTGACCTTAGCAGGCTCAAGGAAAAGTTCCCGGAAGCCGAATTTACTCTGAACACGCGGCGCCATGTCATCTACATGCATGGGAGCAAAGAGTTGAAGCAGAAAGTTGAAGACATAGTATATGAGATTGTGCAGACGAGTGTAGGGCCCGCTCAGGGGGCTGAAAATGAAACCGCCTGTCCGATTTGCTTGTGCGAAGTGGAGGATAATTTCCGACTCGAAAGCTGTGGACACGAGTTCTGTACGTCATGCTTAAAAGAACAGTTGGAGTCAGCAATCAGGAGCCAGGATAGCTTCCCAATCTGTTGTTCCCAGGAGGGTTGTGGAGCCCTCATCCTCATCACAGACTTGAAGTCTTTATTGTCGAGTGAAAAGATTGAAGAACTTTTCAGGGCTTCTTTGGGGGCTTTTGTGGCCTCAAGTGGGGGAAATTATCGGTTTTGCCCGTCGCCTGATTGCCCGTCAGTTTATCAAGTGGTAGTATCTGGTACAGCTGGTGCACCATTTGTCTGTGGAGCCTGCTCTGTTGAGACATGTACCAGGTGCCACATGGAGTACCATCCATACCTGTCCTGCGAGAAGTATCTGGAGTTCAAGGAAGATCCCGACTCATCTTTGAAGGACTGGTGCAAAGGGAAAGAGCACGTAAAGCATTGCCCTGTATGTGGGTTCACCATTGAGAAGGTGGATGGATGCAATCATGTGGAGTGCAGGTGTGGAAAGCATATTTGCTGGGTTTGTCTCGAGTTCTTTATGAGCAGTGATGATTGCTATGGCCATTTGAGGTCGGTACACCTCAGTTTTATTTGATTTTGTTTACTTGTTGATTGTGCCTTAGTTCATATACCAGTTAAATTTTATGCTTATATTCCCAGATGTATATATTTATATATATATATTTATATATAATATGTATTATCTACACGAACTTAGAGCAGCTTAGTAGTGATTGTGAATACTTCTGTACATATAAATCTAATTTATGCAGTGAATGAACTTTTTTCAATTTTAAAGCTCCCCCTATTACAGAATGAAATTTGACGTGTACAGAACTGCTATTGTGCACATAAATATTCTGCGGCTGCTATTACGATTCCATTTATCAACTAAGGCATTCATTGATGCGTTACTTGTATCAAATGCTGTAGATCATGTACTGTGGAGCGCTGTTGTTGAAAAATGAGTTTTAATAGCATTGCTCTAAAATTATGGTCTGGCGTTTATGCACATGATACTCGCTATATACTTTGCATGCTGCATTTTCCTTAGCCCGTATGTTGCAGTTTGTGAGAAAATATTTCAACTAAATGGGAAAATATTCAATACAAGTGTCGGCCCCCCAAATGCAAATCCCAGCTGGCTATGCTGAAGCATAGTGCCAAAGCCACAATCCTCACCATACTGCCCCATCCATCATTATCATCTTCCTTCTTTATTGTGCCACCACATATAGGTTCTTGGTGTTGTCTTTGTAAAGTAGACATCTGAAGCTTGAGTAATTTGACCCACTGCCGACAGACAAAGAGCTGTGATGACTCATGGAGGAGGGCATCTGAAAAGGCATCCTTCTCCTCTCTTAGAACTGCTGCTCTTCTCTCTGCTTCCCTTGCTCGTGTCTGTGATAGATGCAGAGCCTTTAAAAGCTTCAACTTTTTGTTCGAAAGACCACTAGCACCATATATGCTCTCTTCTTTTTGAGTTGTCATGCTAGATATCCTCTTGTTAGATTGCAATACTACTACGATAGGGAGAAATGTTTTTTTAACCAATGTACTATATGGTAGTGACACAATTGACCACGTAGTTTGTATAACAGAAATTTAACTAATGTACTAAAATTTGAAACAAAATGTATGAAATGTACAAATAATTAATACAAAATGTGACAAAAATCGTGAAGTTGCCGTCTAACTCTGTTAACAAGTCGCTGACGTGGCTGCCAAATGCTGAATTCGTTGCTGAGTAGACACACGTTGGTTTTTACTGCAATATGCCTTAATTTTTACAGAATATATGCTTGCTGAAGTCAAGGAACTGTCTTGATTTTTCCATTAGCAGAAACCATTCAGGGATTGAGTTCAGTTTTTTTGCTTTGCCCTCCAGGTTTTGTTTGTTGAGGAATAAAATCAAAGATATTTTTTAATCGCCATAGCCGGCCTTCTCCGGCAGAACCCGAGTCCAGATCTCCTTCTCCGAGCTCTCTCTCCTCCATAGCCGGCCTCCAATCGCCATCACTGTGCGATCTTCCCTTCTCCTTCTCCGAGCTCTCTCTTCTATAGCTGACCTCCAATCGCAATGGTACCTTGGTGCTGGGAAGGGGGGGGGGGAAAGTATACGCATCATGCACATCATCTATCATATCATGTTAAAAGGTTGTTGAAAGGGGGCAAATTATCTACACCAAATCCACTCTTGGCAATATTACAGTGAACTTGTTTGCCTTCCCGCAGAGATGAGAGCACAGCACAAGACCTAGCCAACGAAGGAAAAGTATACGCATCAGGCATCATGCCACTCTGATGCATGTCTTTGTAGACAATTATGGAATCTTGACAAGGACCCACATCAGCATAACCCAAATTCAAAGTATTCTAGTGAAAAACATCTATTGTGTCGAACAGCTTGCGGGCATAATCCATTGTGGGGCCACAGAGAGTTTTGTTGATAATTGGTGATCGCAATGGGAACCATTAGTGAGAATGAGAGCGTGGATTCGTTTAAGTTGGGATAGAGAGGAGCAAGAAGGAAAGTGGTCTTGACTCTCGCGATGAGATCTCGGAAGTGGTACCCTTGGTCTTTCAGTCCCTCTGGGAAGGAGTAAGATTGGCCGAAGAGCCAGCGTCTTCCAAGAAGGTCGGCACAGAGATCTGGTAGGTTCGAAATCTAGAAGAGAGAGATGGAGGTGCGACTCCAAGGAAGACAAAGTGAGAGAGAAATGGCGTGAAACTCCAAGATGTTCTGTTTTGGATTTTGAAGTTGCTGGGTTTCAAATTTGTAGAGGTGGAAGATGAACTCATAAGATTTACTTCAATATTACATAGTTAATCCTTTACATTGAAATTTTATGATAGAAACCCCTAAAGATTCACGCAAACAGTCACGTTGTGTCCATGTCATTGCTCATTGACGGCTTGCAAACGACCGTTTGTATTTGGTTTCATTTGCCTTCAAATTATAGTACATTAGTTAAATATGTCTTATACAAACTACGTGGTCAATTGTGTCGTCCCCAATTAGTACATTGGCTAAAAAAGCAATTTTCCCTACTGCCATATCATTCCCGGGAAAGACCTCGAGGGGTGGTGGCAAGTCACAGTTTTGCATGAGGTGAATGCCCAATTTCTGAGCATGCAGAGTACCTATTCGTATCTCCCTACTTCCGATAGCGATAGGACTTGGTTTCTGGTTGTATGTCGTGGAACCGGCCATTGCCCAAAGATGCTGCTTGGCCGCTTCAGATTTGTCCGAAGCGGGTTTCGTTTATGTAGTCTTGGGAGGAAAACCAGAATTGAGGCGTACAAAGAAGAGTGAAGGAAAATGGGCAAGTTATACATGGGGTTGAATTCAGGGTGTACTACTAGCTGTTTGGATTGGATGACAATCCAATAGAATCTGCTCATTGGGCTGGTTTTTTTCATCTAGTTCGGTTTGGGCGAGGTGGTGGGCCCATTTTTGGTTTGTTAGTTTTTTTTTTGAGTGACTTTAGTTTTTAGCGTAATGTAAGTCATTTTTAAAGTGTTTGTTTCAGCGTATAATCTAAAATCCAATAAGTTATGTACAACACTATTTTTTCATAAATACATAAAAAAAGCTAGGAGTACTAATTTCAAGATTTTTTTTAAACAATAAATATTTAATGGGGATAAATGAATATTATAAATTATTTATTTATTTTGTATAAGCTTAAACATTTTCAACCTCCGTATATTTGACTACACACATTAAAATTTGACAAGAAAATAATAAAAGTTAAACGTAAATAGCTATATATTTATTTATTGCTTTAAATATGATTAGTAAATAAATATTAATTAAATATTATCCCATGTTTAAATTTTTAAGCTAAAGATGAGATTTTTTTCTTTAATAAGAGATTAGTTGATTTGAAAAATTAGGGCTTATGATCAATTTGTAGTAAATAAATAATTTTTAGCTTATTTAACAAATATATACTCATAAGACACTTTTCAATAGCCTTGCTTCAACAGACAGTCTATCATCAAATCAGTCATAAGTTATTTAACCAACAGCTTAAGCCATCGGTCACTAGCCATCAGCTGTGACAAACAAATCCTCGGTATTCTTATCTTGTGCGCAGAGAGAGAGGGAGAGAGAGTTTGGATGAGAGAGAGAGAGAGTTTGGAGCGAGAGAGAGAGAGAGATCACTTTTCAATTGTGAAATTTGAACAAGATTCTTCCATTCTGAGTTTGAGACTAATTTATGCTTGTGGTGTACAACCTTTTGTAACCGTTAGAGAGTCGAACACAAACACAACTGGAACATGAACAAGTTTACTATTACAAGTATAATTCGGAAAATACATAGAAACCTTACTAACCGAGGTAATTTGTCCTAAACAGGAGGAAAGGAAGGGAGAGTCGTTGGTTTTTTTTTTTTTTGGGAGGAGGGGGAGGGGGTTGCTGGGTGGTTGACGGGTCATCCTCTTAATCTATTTACGACACCAAACCTGTGTGTTCTACCAAACTCGGCTTAACACCGTTAACAGAAACGCGAAAAAGACAAAGCTATTTGTAGAAGTTGAGAATAGACAAAGTTTCCCTTGTTCAAAGAAAACCTAACATCTGTATATCAGGTTCTTTCATCTCTCTCACTCTCTCTACACTTCTCAACCTCAGCTGGCCAGTGACATTACATCACCTCAAACTTATTCGTTTTTACCTTCGATAGCCCTCCTTTCAATCATCTCTCTTATTTCCTCCAACCGCCTCCCCTGCCATCTCCGATCGCCCTCACTCCTCTCTCTGTCGATGCTTTTTGAATTAAAAATGCACACTCGTCTTTTGAAATAACCGTGGGATGTGGGTTCAATAGATTAGCGGGGTCGTCCGGCAAGAGGGCAAAAATGCATGTATGGCTTGAACTTTTCTTCCCTCATTCATGAAGGTCTGGAATTGACTTTGGACTGATCAACAAAGGACGTTTAAAAAGGTATCAATAACACGACCCAACTGAATACCTGAAAGTTGACATAGCCAACCGATGTATTTTTCAAACTGTATTCTAGTTAATAAGATGAATGTGATTGATGTTTGAGTGTGATGGAATCCCAAAGGAAGTTACAGTTAATTTGGTCCAACCCGACGTTTGAGTTTGATGGAACCCTAAAGGAAGTTAGGGTTAATTTGGTCCTACTCGACGTGGCCTTTGGGTGTGACGGAACCCTAAAGGAAGTTACGATTAATTTGGTACAACTCGACGTTTGAGTGTGATGGAACCCTAAAGGAAGTTAGGGTTAATTTGGTCCTACTCGACGTGGCCTTCGAGTGTGATGGAACCCTAAAGGAAGTTAGGGTTAATTTGGTACAACTCAACTTTTGAGTGTGATGGAACCCTAAAGGAAGTTACAATTAATTTAGTCCAACTCCGAGCAGACGCTCAAGGGAAGGCCGCAGCCTGCATGTAATACGAGTGTCTACCAGCCATAGAAAGCAAACGAGCTTTCCAACTACCGAGTCCACCCTTCACTTTCTCAACAATTAAATTCTATTTATAGAAAACTCCAAAAATAGTCCACGCACTTATCCTTCAATAATATCGTTGTTGTTTTTTTCTTCAATATACTAATTATTTTTCCTTACACATGTTTACTTTTTCAATGATATTTTTTTCTTTTTTCTTAATAATCTAATATTTATTTTATATCCTCTTTCTCATCATTTCTTCTCTCTCATCATTATCTTTGTTTATTGATATGTCAATTTAATATGCCTTTTCAATATACACAATCTTGACAACTTTACCCCCTACGTTGATATAAACAAATTGACTATTTAAATATTTTTCCAATTATGACCAAATCTAATCATATTAATATATTCTTTAAGGGGATGTTATTTCCACTATATTAATTGATTATTCACTATATTCATTGATAATCTTTTAAATAATTTTTTATCTTAGGACACAAATACCCTTTAAATAGTTACTTACTTGAATTATATACAATTCCTTTTATGAATTTATTTTACCTTCCTTGAATCAACTTAAAATTATATTATATTGTATTTTTTGGAGAGTCTATTTTCGCTATTATAGATTTATAATTAATTATCCACGATATTTATATAAGATAATATTATGTAGAAAATATTAACCCTTATCTTTTAATATTTTAAGGTCAATTATATTTTTATTGGAAATAAAAAATCATTATAAGAATAACGTAGTCTCTGATTGTATTATTGAGTAATATTTTTTTAAAAATAATTTTTGAATTTAATCTACCCACTTTATTTAGAAATAAAAGTTACAATTATGATGTTTTTATGAGTTTTGCGGACAAATAATTATCATGCAAATATTACTTGTAATTCTTGAACACATCTCATGTAAAAACATATTGATTAAATTTTTCCTCGAAAATACAAATCAAAATAATAATAATTCTCTTTTAATTTGTTATTGTCAAGAAATAAAAAGAGAAATCAAAATTGAACTATATCATTTTGATGGATAACTAGTTAAGAGTAGTTTTGTCCTGTTATGAATTTGTTGAATATTATAATAAATATTGTAGTGGATAATCAGTTAATGTAGTGGAAATAACCACTCCCATTCTTTAATTAGTATTTCCAAGTACCCATTTTCAAAATTCGAAACCTTAATCTCAGGCTGTTTTTTTCTTTTATATACCTTCCGTCCAAAAATCATCGTTTGGGTTGACTTGGCGCACGATTTAAGAAAACATATTTGACTTGATTATTAATATTAATTTGATATATAGTTTACTTTAAAGCTCATGTGTATGTGACTCATAATTAAAATAAGATGAAGAAGTAAGAGTAAAGTGGTAAAAGTGTTGACTTAAAAAGGAAAGCTTCAAACAAGACAATTATTTTGGGACGAATGAAAAAAAAAGTAGGATACTAATTTTGGGACAGAGGGAGTATTATTAAGCACAACTATTTATTTATTTATTTGAGGAACACATTTTGGGGGTAAGAGCAACTCCAACAGAGACCCCTATTCTTCAATTACGGGGTTTTGAGCCCTCTAACTCAACCCAAACCTTTTCACAAAGTGCTATCCCAAATTTGGGATACCACCGTTCATACTTGATATTGGGGGGACTCATGGTATAAATTAATATTTTAATACATTATTAAATCTCAAAATTATTTATAATATGACATTCTTAATTTAAATGCATCAAAAACTAATAAATATCTAATATTAGATAATATAAATAATAAATAAATAAATAAATAATAACAATATTATGTATTTTAAATTATTGAACATTATTAATTCAATAATTTATAATTAATTAACATTTTTCATCAATTATTTGTATATTTTATATACAAATATATAAAACACTAATTTCACATTTAAACTAAAAAAATGCATACATATTAAAATTATTAGAACATTTATAAACTTATTAAAAGTGCATATATATAACACACCACAAATAAAATGACATACAACTTGAAAATCACTGACATATTACTCATAAGAAGACATAACTTAAAAAATACTAATAAAAAAAGGCATACAACTTAAAATAAAAAATACTAATAAAAAAAAGGCATAACAACTTAAAAATATGGCTAACAAAAACTTAAAATAACAACACTAAACATTAATAATATTATATACTAGACAATAGCTAATATTTCAGGAGATGACTTGTTGCTAGACCAAAATTAAATCGATCGAAAATAAGGCTATTGAGATCCTTGCCCTTAATTTTGAGATCCATGTCCTTCATCCTTAGATTTATTGAATTGAAATTCATGTACTAGTATCTTCCCACTTTTTTGCTAATCTTTCTCAAGGTATTGCTGCTCCTGCTTATTATGTGATTCAAGGAAAAAGTTATAACATGGACTACTATTTAGCTGATGATATATACCCAAAATGGTCTATACTTGTTCAAACTATCAAGGATCCACGAGGTCCAAAGAATAAATTATTTACAATGAGACAAGAAGGATGTAGAAAAGATGTTGAGTGAACATTCGGAGTACTCAAATCACAATTTACCATTATTAGTGGACCAGTACGTTATTGGCAGAAAAATGTTTTGCACGATATAATGATTGCATGCATTATTATGCATAATATGATAATTGAAGATGAATGTGATTTAAGTGCATCAATTGAAGAACAAGATGAAGTGACGACTCCAATTGTTGAGGTAGGAGATGATAACACTCAATTTCAAGAGTTTCTTGCTCGACATAGACAAATCAGGGATAAAGAGGCTCACATTGGACTTCGGAATGCCTTAATTGAACATTCATGAGAACAATTTAGTAACTTTGAGAATTATGATAAAATATTATGTACTTTTTTCTATAAATGTTTTTGCAATTGTTGTTGTTGTTTTTTTTTTCTTTCTAGGTAGTTTTTAATGATTTGAATGTAGATGTTTTCAATTGTTTTATAATGATGTATGTGTGTTTATATATCAAGTGGTATAATTTTTGTTATATTTTGTATTGATTGTAATATTTTTAATGGTATTTTCAAGTGTTTGTATGCTTATTAAATTATATTTCTTCAATTTAGTTAAAAATTACTAATTTTAAAATATGATTTATGACGTAAATAATATTATAAACATAAAACTATTAAAGATACTAAAATTATTAACTTTGCAATATTAATAATTATTATTTAAAAGGTTAATAGCAAATTAATATACATGTTGATAAATAAAGTAAAAGAAATAAAAATAAAATATGCTAATGAATATTCTATTTGGGGTAGTGAGTTGGAGTTGAAATACTATTTGGTGCTGAAATGAACCAAATTTGAGGTAAAATATGACCAAATTTGGGGTATTACGTTGGAGATGGTTAAATGACCCATTTCCAATATGATGCTTAGAACTCTTCAAGTGAATTGCATATGATACTCTTATTAATTATGAGATAAAAAAGAGGGACCCATAGATTTGATGTTAATAATGAATTATTTGAGGATAGTAATGAAACATTACACAAAGTTAACTCATTACTTGAACTGCCCTGCCCAAATGGCCCAAGTGACAGTCATGTGTTCGGCACGTGAATACTTCTTCCATGGACAGAGCATGTGATTATCTTTGACTCATGCAGGATATTCCAGCGGGTAGGGACCCATCTCAAGTCGGGGGCTAAGAGTGTAGCGAGCAGGACCTCACAACGAGTAGAGTTAGCCTGCTCAAGGTAGTGGCTCACGGTTGTCTACAACGTGGGGACTAAATGTCGGGTAATCCGTCCCCACGTTCCAGACATGGCCTTAAATGTATCAGTTATTTATGCTCGTGAAGTTAACGTTCAACTTCTAGCCGTCAAGGCCGACTATATAAACCTCTCTGACAGAAGAGGGAAGGTAACATCACAAATTTATAGGCTGTAACTTTGTCAAATTATTATCTCCACTGTGTGTGTGTTTACTAATTTTCACACCAGAGTGCGTTTGCAGGGAAAACCCCTTCCTAGTTCATGGTTATTGTTGTTTTCTTGACAGATTTGGGCCTCAAAGTTAATGATAGATTGAAAGTCAGATATCCAGATATTCTAGCCCAATGTATTCGCTTAATTTGGATACATCAGTTGGTTTCGTTGCCGGGAAAGAGTTTTCCGACGACTTTTAAGCTATCTCCATGGCTGCAAACGACGTTAATGGTATCAACCTACCGGAGGATGGACACACGACTACTCCTAGTATGGAGGTTCAAGCCAACAATTTGTTACCCCCTCCACCTCATCCACATGATGCTCGTCATCAGATTAATCAGAGGCGATGTCTGGAATCGTTGGCCAGAAGTGTTGTGGCTGCTATTGGTTTAGCCAACGAGTTCTGGGAGGAGGCTCTACGTCAATGGACATTGTACTTAGGACAAATACATCAACTAAACCAGCAGTTGATTGCAATGAGTAAGCTTTCATTACCCATCGAATTGAAGCCTTTTCTAGCTGTGCCTGCTCAGAGTCAGGCGGTCAGTGTGTCTAGACCAGGAAGAGACCCCCAGAGGCTAGTTCCAGTTCCATCACAACCCCGTGAGCGGGAATCAAACAGGGGACATAGTCAACATGAGGGGCGGGTTAGTCACAAAGTCATTCCAAGTGTGCACTCTTGCCTCGGCCTTCAAGCAGGGGAGGATTCAGCCCAATCACATCGCCGCCCGCGATCTCCTTCTCCGCGCAGGTCACATGCTTGCAGACATTGCTCTCCGTCAACACGACGATCATATGCTCACCGGAATCGTTCCCCATCACTAAGGGATCATATGTTCATAGACAGTTACCTTCCCCCCGCTAGTCTAGGGGAAGGCATGAGTTACCACCCCTCAATAATGACCAGCAAAACGGGGTGGGAGCAATCCCAGATCAAGTACAACAGGCCGCGAGAAGCCCCTAGGCACAAGTGACGCAGGCAGTGGGCATAGCTCAGGCTATGGGAGCTATGGGACCTCCACAGTCCCTCTTGTGCCCAGTGTACAGCTTCAGCCCGCTGTAGACACCCCAAATTCGTACCCCTATTTTATATTGTGAATTAAATATTACAAAATGTACTAATAATTATCTCTTACAGGTTTTATGAACAAAGGTACGAAGAAATGAATAAAACAAACAAAAAGAAAACAAAACAAAACAAAAAAAGAAACAAAAAAGAAAAGAGAAAGGAAAAGAAAAGAAAAGGAAACAAAAAAGGAAAAGAGAAAACAAAACAAAACAAAACAAAAAAGAAAAGAAAAAAATGGGGCAGCCGGTTCCCCTTTCCCATTTCTTTAGCCCCTAAGTCAATTCCTATATATATATATACTCCCTCAATACCCAGCGATCCCTCTCCTCACAATCACTCTCCATCCGGCCCACTCTCTCTAAATTTTCACTTACCAAACTCTCTCTCTCACAACAACATATACACTCCCAGCCGTCCCTCTCTCACTCAATCAAACCCATACACTCACACACATATACTCTCTCCACGGCAGCCCCCACACACAACTCACACACACAACACACACACACAACACACATACATAAACACACACATATTTAAATACACACACATCCTGGCGTTACGCTGCCCGATTTCAGACAACAAAATCAACAAATACAAGCAGTCACGCTGCCTAAATCCCCGCAACAACAACAACAACAAAATCAACAAATACAAGCAGTCACGCTGCCCGAATTCTCGCAACAACAACAGCAAAATCAACAAACACAAGCAGTTACGCTGTCCAAATCCTTACCGCCTTTACTCATTCTAGGTAAAACGCAATACTCCATCTACACAACACACACAACACACACAGCACAAACAACATACAAAAAAAAAAAAAAAACTCCCTCTCCCTGAAGGACAGAGCGAGCACACCTTAGTTCGTTAGTAGGTAAGTTTTAAATTTATTATCTCTTAAAAGTATTATTTCCAACCCGGCCCAATGTAGATATATAAGCAGTTGTGCTGCCCGGATTTAGTTAGAAAATAACACTAAATATAGCCGTTATTATGACCAAATATTTTCAAGTATATCTATAATAATTTGTAAAAAGACAGTTGCAAGTCTGTAAATAATGTAGACAAATGGATGTATTTGTAGGCAGTTAATGTTTTATTTATCTGTTAAATAAATATAACAAAAGACATACTTTAGCCAAAAATCGTTTTGAGACCGAAAGGGCGAGTTGAGTGCCTAACACCTTCCCAACTCGTAACTTAGCCTCCGGACCCGTTTTTTTATTATCTCTGGTTTTTTTTTTTTGGTTTTGCTTTATTTCTTCCTCAAAATAAAAATGGCGACTCTAAAACATTTTGGATCTAGTGGGGCCTCGCAACATCTTTCCTTGCACTTTTCCGTTTTCCCCTAAAAAAAGAAAAATGAGAATGGAAAGGTGATGTATTCCTATGTTATGGTATCCCCTAAACAAGGGATAACTTGACGTAGAAAACCCAAAGCACTCATAGTGATCCGAAATAGGCCATAAGGCTATTTTCATAAAATCCATAGTGGGGGCGCCGCAACATTCCTTCCTTGCACTTTCCCGCTTTCCCATAAAAAAGGGAGAATGAGAATGGAAGGGTGATGCATTCCTATATCCTGGTATCCCCTAAAAAAGGGATAACTTGACATAGAAAACTCAAAACTCCCATATTGGATCAAAAATCCACTAAAGGCATCCGAGGCGCATTCCAACACACTATTCCGACAGCACTCCTCTCGCACTTTTGATTTCGTCCTCCCCTAGAAAAGGGAGGGTGGAACGAGAGCAGTGGATGTCACCGCATCCGCACGTACGCGCACCCCTATCCAAGGGCGTGCGGGGCGCGGGAGCACTTTCCCGGGAACCCACAGTGGCGACTCTGCTGGGGAGATCGTTTTTATTTTAATAAATAAAAATGGAAGGCTAGACTCATTAACCAAAACTTTTTTTTTCTTTTGTTTCTGGCTAAAGTATGCTTGTTATATTAATTTAAACACTTGAATATTGCGTTCCTTTAACATCCGTGTCTATATTTGTGGATATGATCCTCCATCTTGCAGCAGTTTCTTTCCAATCACTGTTACAGATATACTTGAAAATATTCATACTTTTCAAAAAAAAAATTGCAATATACATACACACACACACACACACACACACACACACACACACACACACACACATATATATATATATATATATATATATATATATATATATATATATGCAATATTTTATGTGCAATAATTTTTGGGCAGCACAACTAAAGGGCCGGGACTTTATTTTAATATTGATTCGCTTTCCGGCTCTATATTATTATTTTATTCTGCTTTATTTTCATTCCGCAAAATAAATAAATAAATAAATATATATATATATATATATATATGCATTCGTTCTATCATCTTATTTTGGGGAAATAGGACCAATTTGTAATTAATAGGAATAGATAGATTCCCCACTGTTCTTTCTATTTCTTGAAATGATATGTTTGCTTGCTCACGCTCAAACTAAAAAAAAGCCGAGAAAATCTATAAAAAAAAAAAAAAGCAAGATAGGCCATATCTGTTTTATTTTTCGTTTAAAAAAAAAAGTCATAAAAAAAAATAGAAACAAAAAAAAATTATTTCCTTTAAATCTTGTGTTGTGCTTATACATATTGGGATCTTTGTTATTTTTCTTTGGTACCACTAACAATTTTGCAGGGGCTGAAAAATAAATTTTTTTGACTATTATCATTTACTTTCATGAGAGGATTGTCTAGAGGTACGTAATCGTCACATCCCATTTCAAAAATCACAAAAAAAAATCAAAAAGAAAAAAAAGGAGTTTTCTAGCAATAAAAAAAAATCACGTGTAATACTTAGTTTTCTTTTCATTTATATATATATATATATATATATATATATATATATATATATATAGCGTTTCTTTTTGCAAAAAAAAAATGATCATTTAAAAAAAAATTCGTTCTTTTTTAAAAAATATCTCTATTCTTTCAAATTCAAAAAAAAAAAAATAGATCAGCAAAATGAAAATTTCTCTGTCAGAATTGAACTACGATGACTTGAGCCTCGAAATGAGGAACGTAGGCAGCCTTTGGGTTCGGTCAAATGCTTTGATTTACTTTTCAAAAAAAAAAAAAGATCATTCAAAAACAAAGAGGTATTTTTTATGTGTTTCTTTTTATTTCCCAAAACATGAAAAGACAAGACAAAACCCTCTCACCACTATTCTTAATCTCCAAATTCCTATTCCCTCTGAACCTCTCATAAATGCATCACTAAGTTGATAAGTGCATCGTTCATTCTCGATTTCAAAAAAAAAAAAAATCAGTAAGTCCTACTTCGAGATGTTAAGGTTGCCACTAAAAAAAAAAGAGAATGCAAAAAAAAAAAGCAAAAAAAAAAAACATAAAAAAAAAGACCGATAGGGAGCCAGAAAAGAAAGGAGAGCTGGAAAAGCCAAGAAAACAGAAAAATCTGGAAAGGCATGAAATCTAGAAAAGGCCGAGTCCAGGATCATAAGCAACAATTCAAGACTAGGGGCTTTCAAACCCAGGGGTATCTCTTTTGCCCATATTGATGCATACGACCCATCCTTGCAGAGTATGCTCACTAGTCCATTTGGTCTCCGTTCTTTCAAAAGTCCAATCGAGTCCTCAGATCGAGCTTTCCAAAGGTATCCATCTCGATATTCGAGTCTGGTAAAACTCTTGCTTCTTCTATATTAGCTTGTCGAGTCTTCTTCTTGATCTCTGAGCACCACCTATCGCCAGAGTATCTGTTATATATTTAAAAAAATGATGAATCAACTCATGTAAAAACATGATAAAACTATATGGGTTGATAATGAGTCATTTCACAATATGGACCCACAAACCATAAAAAAAAAATGTTCGATGAAGCAACCTTCTGTCTTGGTAAAAAGTCATCTTCGACCCATTGCGACCGAGCTATTAAATGGCACACTAGGGGATTCCAACCATACACCAAACCTCTTCCAAATACCTGAACAAATCAACCACATACCAAAGCCTAACCATCTCTAAAATCCATCCTCTCAAAACTGGGGCTGCTCCACCCTTATATATATCCACCAAGAGTGACAACCCTTTTTATCCCAAGAGAGAGAAGACAGATATCTCTTCAAGCACTCTCTCAAATTGCCCCGAAAGGTCAACAACAAAAAAACAAAAAAAAGAAGCCTCACTTGAGAGATTTCCTCAAAATTTCTCTCTCGCAAGAAAAAAAAAGAAGAAGAAATAAAAAAAAGAGAGAAAAAGAAAGAAAAAAAAGAAGCCTCTCCTGAGTAACTTCCTCAAAATCTCTCGCTCACAAAAAAAAGAAGAAGGAAAAAGATCAATCACTCTTGGACCATCCCATAACCCACAACCAAAGCCAAAAGCTGGCCTCCCAACCATATCCACAACCAGGTCCAAAAACTAACTTTCTATCCAAACCCACAGCTTAAAAAGTCAGCCAATGGTCCCTTCTGACCGCCTTTCAAAAAAAAAACACACACACACACACACAAATCCACAACCCAAAATACCTTTGAAGCAGGAGGACAATCAAATCCTCAACCCTAAAGCAAATCTATCCCAAATACTCAAACACTACACCCTAACCTAGTTGCCATCTATAGCTCTGTTTCAATCGGTTGTAACGTGATCTAGATCCAGGACAGAATTCCTTGCTAAAGACACATGAAATTATCAAAAGATAAATGTTAAGTAGGGTCCATGAAACTCATGATACTTGGCGATAAACTCTGGATCATGACTCTTCTTTTTGTCCATTAGAGTCATCCTCTTTCTCTGAGCATACTCATTTCTATCTCCCACAAAAGTCTCTCTAAATCGAGCATGTCTGGGGTTGTCCCTAGTTAATTTCTCTAGGAACATTCCCGTCATGCAAAATTTGGTTGATCAAATTCAACCTGGGGCTTCTCCTGCCAAACTCATTGGATACATAAAGACTCATCATCTCCAGAAGTAGCTGTCATTTCCATCTCTGCCTAAAGAAACAAAGAAACTACAAAGACATGATCCTTAAAAAACAAGCGGCTTATCTCCGCATGCATTGAAAGACTGGCTCCCTATAAGGTAAAAGCTCGCTAGGTTGAACCCCCGAAAGGGCGGCCTAGGCAAAAGTTAGAGCACAAAAAAAAAAAAAGCAAAGCAGACAAAAAAAAAAAAAAAAAGATATGGCCCCTCTGAGGTATCGACTAGTAGGATTTACTAATCTTCTGATTGAATTCCTTTCTTGAATGATGCACTAGTCAAAAAACTGAGAAATGACCCAGCATCCCATTCACCTCCATCTCAAATATCACCATCAACTCCTATATTCATAACTCTTCAAAGCCAACCAAAAACCACATCCTAATCTCTCTTATCACATCTGCATCCCTTGACCCATCTTGTCTTAACATGTTTAAGAAACAAATGATTCACATGCACATTAAAAAAAAAAAGATATGGCCCCTCTGAGGTATCGACTAGTATGATTTACTAATCTTCTTATTGAATTCCTTTTTTGAATAATGCACTAGTCAAAAGACTGAAAAATGACCCAGCATCCCATTCACCTCCATCTCAAATATCACCATCAACTCCTATATTCATAACATTTCAAAGCCAACCAGAAACCACATCCTAATCTCTCTTATCACATCTGCATCCCTTGACCCATCTTGTCTTAACATGTTTAAGAAACAAATGATTCACATGCACATTCAAAAACAAAAAAAAAACAAAAAAAATCCCCAGTATGTAGCAAGTGCAGCAAGAGTAACGAAGAGCAGCATAAAGTAGCAAGTGCAGCAAGAGCAGCAAAGAACAACGTAAGATATCAAGTGCAGCAAGAGCAGCAAAGGGAAACATAAGATAGCAAGTGCAGCAAGAGCAACGAAGAGCATAGCAAGCGCAACAAAAGTAATAAAGAGCAGCATAAGACAGCAAATACAGCAAAGCAGCAGCAGCAGATGGTCGCAAAAGCAAAGAAAAGCACTTGCACCACAGCACTTGTTTGATTAGCATCGCAGCACTTGCACCGCAGCATTCGTTTGTTTAGCATTGCAGCGCTGGCACCGCAACATTTGTTTATTTAGCATCGCAGCACTTGCACCGCAGCACTTGTTTGATTAGCATCGCAAGGGCAAACCAAAGCACTTGTTTGTTAGCACCGCAACACTTGTTCCCCAGCATGAAGAAACAAGAACTGCGGAAATAGCCAAATCAGCTGAACCAGCAGCAGCAGTCAAAGCATGAAAGGTAAGAAAGGTAAGGTTTGCTTATTCTACCTTCATAAATAAAAGGAAAATGTTTTTCAAAAAGGTTTTGTTCAAAAAAAGAGAGAGGGGATTATATGTATTGTTTTGCATCTAAATAAACATTTTTGCATTCTAGGCATTATAAAAGTGTGTTTTGCATTTTAAAGATATGTACTGCATTTTTGCATTATCGTATGCATGATAGAATAAAAAGAGTGCTCATACATCATGTTAGTAGGCATTCTATAATTTTTCTGCATTACATTTGCATCAAATAAAGTAGTACATGCATCCATTATTTGCATTTATTATCCAATAAGCTGCATTAGGGGTGCGCTAAAAAGAAAATAAAATGTCACCACTCATGAAAGTAAATATTCCCATGACATTCACTATATCCCTGCAGCATAAGCATGCATCATATAACTCCATTTGCATTTATAGTATAAATCATGCATGGTAGGGTCAAATAGTGACCACTAGTTTAATCATGCATCGTAAAAATAAATTGCATGCATCATTACTTAATTGCATCATTTAGGCATAAATATGACATGCATAAGCATCATTAATAAAGTCAGGAATGCTTCAAAAGGGCCAAACAATGCCAAAATCTAGCAGATCAGAAGTATATCCAGGCGAACAAAAAAAAGACAAAAAAAAGAGAAAAAGAAAAAAAGAGGTAATAAGCATGCAAATAAAGAAAAGTGGCAAGCATGCAGAAAAAAAAACAAAAGAAAAAAAACAACAAAAAACAAAAAAAATCAAGAGAAGGAAAAATGCATGTACAAGGAAGAAAAAAAAATGCGGCGGCAGAAGAAGAAATTTTCTGCTGAAGCTAGAAAATGGAGCGAAAAGAAAACAGCAGCAAAGAAAAGATGATTCCAGTTGATACCCAGAGATGCTGCAGCAAGAAAAAGGAAGCTTCTGACCAAGGTTAGAACGAGCAGTAAAGAAAATGCAGCATCATGAAGAAATTTTCCAGCTAAAGCCGAAAACATAGCGGGACAAGGGGAAAGATTTTCCAGCAAAGGCTGGAGCAGTGATAAAAAGAAAAATCCCCGGCAAAGTGCAGCGAAGAACATCATAAAGTAGCAAGCGGCAGCAAAGCAACATCAGCAGCAATTTGCTGCATGGACACGACAACGGTAAAGGAAAGGAATGTATTTTCCTTTTTTGCAGTGCATTTATATGATGTTTGGAAACTTTCCTTTAAGGGGTACACAGCCCCGGATTGATAGGGAAATGTTTTGTTCTCCGTTGAAGGCTGAGTTCCTGAGGAGGCAATGCATTCCATGCATTTTGACTGTGTGGGAAACTTTCCTTTAAGGGGTATACAACCCCGAATTTATAGGGAAATGTCTTGTTCTCCAGTAGAGGCTGAGTTCCTAGGAAACAATTCACTCCGCGCAGCCACAGACGAACTACGTTTGGTCTGATTCCTTTGCTAAGGATACGTAGGCAGTCTATCACGGTAGACGCGACCATCACAACACGTATTTACCCTTGCCGTACTTATTTGATAAATCTTTGCCGCACTTGCTCATTTAGTATTGCCGCACTTGCACCGCAACACTTACACCGCAGCATTTAGTCCCCAGCTGAGCCCGAACTACGTCTGGTCTGATTTCCTTTATTAAAGGATACGTAGGCAGCCTATCTCGATAGGTCCGACCATTGCAACATATAAATATTTGCATATCTGATTTACATCTTCCCTAGCATTTCTTATCTCGAATTTGGGAGTCTATCTTTTCAACGATGTTCGTTTACTTGGTAAGCTTCGGGTTACCCGTAAACTCAATTGTTGAGGGGCTCTGTAGACACCCCAAATTCGTACCCCTATTTTATATTGTCAATTAAATATTACAAAATGTACTAATAATTATCTCTTACAGGTTTTATGAACAAATGTACGAAGAAATGAATAAAACAAACAAAAACAAAACAAAACAAAACAAAAAAAGAAAACAAAAAAGAAAAGAGAAAAGAAAAGAAAAGAAAAGGAAACAAAAAAGGAAAAGAGAAAACAAAACAAAACAAAACAAAAAAGAAAAAGAAAAAAGAAAAGAAAAAATAGGGCAGCCGGTTCCCCTTTCCCATTTCCTTAGCCCCCAAGTCAATTCCTATATATATATATATATATATATATATATATATATATATATATATATATATATATATATATATATATACTCCCTCAATACCCAGCGATCCCTCTCCTCACAATCACTCTCCATCCGGCCCACTCTCTCTAAATTTTCACTCACCAAACTCTCTCTCTCACAACAACATATACACTCCCAGCCGTCCCTCTCTCACTCAATCAAACCCATACACTCACACACATATAATCTCTCACGGCAACCCCCCACACACAACCCGCACATATACACACAACACGCGCACACACACACAACACACATACATAAACACACACATATTTAAATACACACATCCTGGCGTTACGCTGCCCGATTTCAGACAACAAAATCAATAAATACAAGCAGTCACGCTGCCCAAATCCCCGCAACAACAATAACAAAATCAACAAATACAAGCAGTCACGCTGCCCGAATTCTCGCAACAACAACAGCAAAATCAACAAACACAAGCAGTTACGCTGCCCAAATCCTCACCGCCTTTACCCATTCTAGGTAAAGCGCAACACTCCATCTACACAACACACACAACACACACAACACACACAACATACACAAAAAAAAAAAAAACTCCCTCTCCCTGAAGGACAGAGCGAGCACACCCTAGTTCGTTAGTATGTAAGTTTTAAATTTATTATCTCTTAAAAGTATTATTTCCAACCCGACCCAATGTAGATATATAAGCAGTTGTGTTGCCCGGATTTAGTTAGAAAATAGCACTAAATATAGCCGTTATTATGGCCAAATATTTTCAAGTATATCTATAATTATTTGTAAAAAGACAGTTGCAAGTCTGTAAATAATGTAGACAAATGGATGTATTTGTAGGCAGTTAATGTTTTATTTATCTGTTAAATAAATATAACAAAAGGCATACTTTAGCCAAAAACCGTTTTGAGACCGAAAGGGCGAGTTGGGTGCCTAGCACCTTCCCAACTCGTAACTTAGCCTCCAGACCCGTTTTTTTATTATCTCTGGTTTTTTTTTTTCTTTATTTCTTCCTCAAAATAAAGATGGCGACTCTAAAACATTTTGGATCTATTGGGGCCTCGCAACATCTTTCCTTGCACTTTTCCGTTTTTCCCCTAAAAAAGGGAAAATAAGAATGGAAAGGTGATGTATTCCTATGTTCTGGTATCCCCTAAACAAGGGATAACTTGACGTAGAAAACCCAAAGCACCCATAGTGATCCGAAATAGACCATAAGGCTATTTTCATAAAATCCATAGTGGGGGCGCCGCAACATTCCTTCCTTGCACTTTCCCGTTTTCCCCTAAAAAAGGGAGAATGGGAATGGAAGGGTGATGCATTCCTATATCCTGGTATCCCCTAAAAAAGGGATAACTTGACATAGAAAACTCAAAGCTCCCATATTGGATCAAAAATCCACTAAAGGCAACCGAGGCGCATTCCAACGCGCTATTACGACAACACTCCTCTCGCACTTTTGATTTCGTCCTCCCCTAGAAAAGGGAGGGTGGAACGAGAGCAGTGGATGTCACCACATCCGCACGTACGCGCACCCCTATCCAAGGGCGCGCGGGGCAGGGGAGCACTTTCCCGGGAACCCACACCCGCTGGTGGCCAACCCGCTGCAATAAATGCACTGGAGTTCAAGGAGATGAAGTTGCGCATGTAGGCGTGGGAGCAAGGCAAGGCCTTGGAAGGCAATTCTATGGACACTGCAGCTAGCCCTTTGGCTCTATGGATAGAAAATGCTCCTCCAGCTCAGGGCCTCATATTTCCCAATATTAAGGAGTACATGGGGAAGACCAAAGCAAGGGACTGGCTGATGTCCTTTGAGTCTCAAATTGGCCTGGTGACCTCTGATGAAGCATTGAAGATTTGGGCATTTGTGGGCTCGCTGCTAGGAAAGGATTTGGCCTAGATGGGAGCTCTTCCTCGTACATCAATTAACATTTGGGTGGATTTACGAACAAAGTTCCTGGCTGATTTCTGATCTTCGGGAGAAATTGCAAAGACAAGGGTAAACTTGTCTAAAATCAAGCAGGAGACCCATGATTCTACTTCTAGTTACTAGGAGAGGTTCACGAAGATGCTCGAGCAAGTGCCTGACTTGTCCGAGCAGGAGGTCACTTTGTGTTTTGAAATAGGCTTGCTCGAAGGGGAAGGTGGCCTGAGGTCAGAGCTGAGTATGAGAGAGCCCAAGACGCAGGTAGAAATGTTGATGCGGGTTTAGAAATGGTGTGCAGGAGAGACCACAAAAAAGGAAAAGAAGGTGTGCCTATCATGAAGATTATATGCATACCACATTGGAATGTTGACCGTTGAAAAAGGCCACTCAAAAATTGATTAACAAGGGAAGGTTGGAACGCTTCAAATGGAAAGGAAACAACAGTGGTAATGCCCCTCCGTAGTTGGGAAACATATTTATTCCCTATCAAAAGTGGTGGATTGCCCTACCATTTTACAGGTAGGGGAGGAGCCCATTAAGTTTACTCGCAGCATGGCCACAGAACAGTCCTTGATTGTTACGCCTCTGGTCGATTGATGGGTGGTGCACAAGATATTGATGGATACAGGAGCATGTAGGGGTGTCATATACTACTCCTGCTTCCAGGGATTGGAATCGAAAGATGATCACCTAAAGCCGTATGTAGGAACTCTGGAAGGCTTCACTAACCATGAGGTGTCGATTAAGGGCATTGTTGAGTTGGAGGTTTATATTGGTGAGGGCAGTCGTTCCAGGATGGAAAAAAATCACCTTCATGGTGATCGACTTAAAGTCCCCCTATAACATTATTTTAGGGGTACCTAGCATGGCCAAGTTCTAGATGGTAGCCTCCATTCCTCACTAGCGAGCAAAATTTTACACCGATCATAGAGTGGGGTCCTGAGGAGCCAGCCACGAGCAGTGCTGGAGTATGTTCGGGATAGCCAAAGAAAGAAGCAGAAATTGACCTTGTCGACTGATGATGTGATAATTACGATCAGTCATAAGGAGAAATCTCACACGACTTCTGGGCCAATTCCGATTGCCATGATCGACGAGAGTTCTGCTCAAGGCGAGTAGCGGTCAACGATAGAAGACACTTATCCTTTGCCGATGATGGGGTCGGGGGGACAAGTCGAGCATGAAGAATGCATGGTCTTGGACCGAGTTGATCAAATGGAGACTCGGGTCGAGGCAGACGAGAGCTCGACTTATGGGGAGATACATCTCCCAATGTTGGGGATTTGTCCTTTGCTGACAATGGAGTCGGGGGACAGTCCAGATAGAAAATATGGTCGTGGATAAGATGGATCAGGTGGAGACATGGGTCGAAGCTGAGGAAAAGCTTGAGTTTGAGACACTACGATTGCGAGATGAGCCTGAATTTACCGTACAAGATGAGCTTGGGGAGATCGTGATCAACCCTGCTTATCCCAAGTATAAAATTAAGATAGGTAGAGCTCTATCTATTGAATCTCGTGCCAGCTTGATTGAACAACTTGGATGTGTTTGCATGGCAACCAGAGGACAAGGGAAAAAACATTCTCCAAGGAATATGAGTACTAATAATTCATCTTCACCAACGTCTGTTCTCGATGAGATTCAATTGGAGACTAAGAGATGCTGAAGAAATCACTTGTAGGAAAATCCATTTTGGGTATCGTTACTTTCGATATGGGTGTCGTTGCCTATGATGTGGGCATTGTTATCTTCGATGTGGGCGTCGTTTCCTCCGAAGAAATCACTTGCAGGAAAATCCATTTTGGGTATCACACTCATTGTTTTCTTTTGTGCATCGATGCAAAATTTGGGCAGCGGTTTTTTGCATTGTGAAGCTCAAATGCATTGCGATGCCCAATTTTTTAATTGCGAATCCCAATTTTTTATTTCGACACCCAATTTTTTAAATGCGATACTCAAATTTGGGCAGGGGTTTGTGTGCATGTCTCTCCTTCATTAAGGATATTTTTATCATTTTCTCCTTAAAAAGTGTACTGTAGCGATTTTAAAAAATAATGGGGGACTTTTGCGGTTAACATTTTACTGCATGGTACCGGCCCGAATTTCACCTTTTTAAAAATTAAGACAAAAAAAATATCATTTTATTATTAATGAATTATTAAAAGTGTTATTTTTAAAAAATATTTGATTTCAAACGAGGACTTTTTGCCAGGAGAAAGTAATTCTAGTTTTCTTCAACAAAAAAAACTCTATGCATCAACAATTAGGATCTGTATATATCTCTTACATTTTATTTTACTACATCAACATGCATCAACAACTAGGATCCGTATATATCTCTTGCATGTTACTACAAAATATCATCATGTGACAATCCCTTATTTTATTTATTATTGGATCTCATCTCATTATTACTAGATTTGGCTCATTTATCAACACTACGCACACAGATGTAGGGGTGGAATCGGGACGGGACCCGTCCCGATACCCTTCATCCCGATCCCGTCATGATAGAATTCGGGATTTCAATTTTCTTCCCGATCACGTTCCCGAAAAGTGTCGGGACCCGACGAATCGGGATCCCGACAGTTCGGGAGGTAAAAATCTCATAATCCCGACTATAATACTTATGAACAATATTTTCTGACTTTAATTTTTTTTTAAAAATGTATCCATTATGATTAAGATTTCAAACTGTATATTTACAAGTATACTTGAATATTTACGTAATGGTGGGTGTTGTTGAATTTGTCATTATAAATAAAATACACCATTCACTCGCAGGAGAGGGGTATCACTAAGTGCAGAAACGTGATAGACAAAAAAAAAACTCACAACAATGTGAAAATAAATTTAACAAACATCATTAATTAATTATATCAAACACAAAATAGACAATGTTTAACGCTCATAATATTTATAAAAAAATAAAAAAAATAAAAAAATAAAAAAATAATTTAAAAAATAGTCGGGACGGGTCGGGATTCGGGAATCCCGACGGGATACGGGATTGATAGTCGGGATGGGTCGAGAATCCCGACAAGATTGATAATTATCCCGAATCCTGTCCCGAAATAAGTCGGGACGGTGTGGGTTCCCGGGATGCGGTGCTCCCGCGCCCCGTGCGCCCTTGGATAGGGGTGAACGTCCGTGCGGATGCGGTGACATCCACTGCTCCCGTTCCAGCCTTCCTTGTTTAGGGGAGATCGAAATCAAAAGTGCGGGAGGAGTGCTGTCGGAATAGCGCATTGGAATGCGTCTCGGTTGCCTTTAGTGGATTTTTGATCCAATATGGGAGCTTTGGATTTTCTATGTCAAGTTATCCCTTTTTTAGGGGATACCAGGATATAGGAAAACATCACCTTTCCATTCCCATCCTCCCTTGTTTAGGGGAGAACGTGAAAGTGCAAAGAAAGATGTTGCAGCGCCCCCACTATGGATTTTATGAAAATAGCCTTATGGCCTATTTCGGATAACTATGAGTGTTTTGGGTTTTCTACGTCAAGTTATCCCTTGTTTAGGGGATACCAGGACATAGGAATACATCACCTTTCTATTCCCATTTTCCCTTGTTTAGGGGAGAACGTGAAAGTGCAAAGAAAGATGTTGCGAGGCCCCACTGGATCCAAAATGTTTTAGAGTCGCCATCTTTATTTTAAGGCAAAAATAAAGCAAAACCAGAAAAAGAAAACCAGAGATGAAGAAAACGGGTTCGGAGGCTAAGTTACGAGTTGGGAAGGTGCTAGGCACCCAACTCGCCCTTTCGGTCTCAAAACGATTTTTGGCTAAAGTATGCTTTTTGTTATATTTATTAAACAGGTAAATAAAGCATTAACTGCCTACAAATACACCCGTTACATCTATATTAGTTACGGACTTGCAATGTACTCTTTTACAAACAATTACAAATATACTTGGAAATATTCGGCCATAAGTAATCGCTATATTTAGTATTATTTCCTAACAAAATCCCAAAGATAATCGCTTATATATTGACATTGAACCGGACCGAAAATAATACATTTACAAATAAAGACTTTATTGAATACATAAAGTAAATAATTACAAATCTATCTAAAAACATTTTGCCATAATAACGGCTACATTTAGTACTATTTCCTAATTAAATCCGGGCAGCATAACTGCTTATATGGCTACATTGGGCCGGACTGGAAATAATACTATTACATATAAATGAAAGACTTAAAAATCAAAACTTACAGACAGCGTAGGGGTGTGCTCGCTCTGTCCCTCGGGGAGAGAGAGTCTCTTTTTTTTCTGGTTTGAAGTTGAAGTTGTGTATTGTGAATTTGGGCAGCGTGACTGCTCTGAGAGTTACTTCGGCCTCGGGATCGAGGCGGAGGGGTGTTGTGTCGGGTTGTTTGTTTGACTGGAAGTAAATCGAGCGGAGTAACTACTTCTTGGCTGATTTGGCCTTTTAAATCGGGCAGAGCAACTGCTCTTTCCACGATTTTTGGACCGGAGAAAAAGGGTGGATACCTAGCTGGGGGGCTATGGTACACTTCTACCGGTTGGATTTGTGTTTGGCGGAGGTTTGACAGGGTTTCGAGGCTTTGGATGTGATCTCTCACTATCTCACACCGATCTCTAATTCCTCCAGCGTAACGTTAGCAGACTTTTACGCATAAGAAGAGTCTTTGAAATGAGGAGCCGGCCTTCAAGGTATTTATAGGAGGAAATAGGGACATCGCGGGGAATTATTTTTTCTTCTCTAAGCATCAAACGGTTGCACCGTGCGCTGAATAAGTTGTGAAATGCGGCAAGTTTTGGATGAACAGTGCACTGAAGAGAGCATTTTGGGCGCCACTGTATAGGAGTTTGGTCGATGTGCCTAAATTGGATGGGAGCCACACCCAAATCCTTTTCTGCGCTTCAATCAGTTGTACACTGCGTTGGAAGGATTGCATTTTACGTCAAATTTGGCATGAACAGTGGCAGAGGAGAAATATGGGCTCCAACCCTCTCCATTTTGGGCGCCATGCCCAAATCAATGGGTGGTTGTGCCCAATTTTCAAACTTGGCCCATTTTTGATACTTTAGTCCGCAATTTGTCCTTTTGCGCATCTGCTTTGTCCTTTTGCATTTTTAACCACAGAACTTGACATTTGTTAATGTTTTAACGAGTTTTGATATTTTATGTCATGTCACATATCGAGGTGCGAAATTGAGGGTGTCTACTGAGCCCCTCAACGATGGAGTTTACGGGTGCAACCCGAGCTTACCGAGTAGGCGAACATCGTTGATAAGAATAGACTCTCCAATTTCGCTTTTATTTCAAAAATGAGGGAGAAATATGCAATGTAGCGATTATAATGCAAAGAATTTATCAAACCTCCATATCCTAGACATTTTTAATCGGTTATAGCGAGTTATCGCGGTTTTAAGCGGATATGCAAATTGAATGCTCGATGGTCGGACCTACTAATGTAGGTCGCCTATGTATCCCTTAATAAAAGGAATCGGGACCAAGCGTGGTTCGGCTTGCAAAACAAACAAACAACCAATTGAAGAAAAGATTTTCATGTTTTTCGAAAAGTATTCTTCCTGGTCGGCAAACCGTTGTCAAATACGGTATGAAGATTTTTGTGTATTTCGAAAACCATATTTCAACCGGTCAATACCGTCGTGGAAATATGTTAAGAGATCAATCTCAAAATTGTGTCGGCTGGGCGTCAATACCTTTCTTCCAAACACAATAAGAGGACCTTGATTTTCGGCGTACTCGGACCGATCAATACCCCGACATCGAATACGATAAAGAACTTTCTTCAAATTTTTCAAAAAGCGCATCAAGGCCGACCGAAAGCCGTTTGAACACGATAAAGAATTTTCTTTTCTTCTCTTTTTTTTTCTTTTGAATATTCCTCTTTTTTTTTTCTTTTTTTTTTTTTTTTTGAAATCAAAACTCATTTTGAAAAAGTTTTCTTTTATTTAAAAGCAAACTTTCCTTTAAAAAGGAAATTATTCTAATAGTCAAGGTAAGAATCTGACTTTTGACTTACCTTTTGCAAGGTGGTGGCTGGCGATTCGGTGATCTTGGTATTTTGTCATCATTCTTTGAGGGGAATTTATTCTCTCTTTCTTTTTTTTTCTTTTTTTTTTTTGTGATGATTTTTTGTGTGATGTTTTTTATTGTGATGGTGGAGTGCCCTCTTGAAATGGGCGCCTCACGTATCCTTATTCAAGGAATCAGACCAATTGTAGTTCACCTCTGCTGGGGATTTTGGTCTTGTTCCTTTCTTTTTTGCATTTTTTTTATTGATTGATTTTTTTTTGATTCAAAAGGAAAAGGGACGTACCTTTGCCGCTGAGGTTTTCTCACTTTTTAAAGCTTGTCGGCGGTGACTTCTTTGGGGATATGAGCTTTTCTTGCTTTTTGGGTGAAAGATCGTCAAATGTGGTTAACAAAATTGCTTTTGTTAACTTTCTGTTAAGTCCCAGGGACCACTTTGCAGTTTTGAAATTTGGAGGACTTAAGTGCTGATGCTAAATTGTTTGGAGGGGGAAAAGTGAAAATTTCACTTTTTCCCTTCCTTTCTTCTTCCCTTACGGGAGAAAGGAAATTTCATTTCCTTTTCTCCGCTTACGCCGTTCTTTTACGCGAGGAGGTAAACACATTTTTTTTTCCTTTTTCTCATTTTCTCGATTTTCTTTCGCCAAAATTTTTGTTTTTCTGCGCAGATGGCTTCTTCTTCTAGATCTAGGAAAGGAAAAGCACCAATGAACCCGGAATCTGACGAGGAAAAGAAAGAACTTCCTCCTTTGGTTCGAAACCATGTCGGATATTATTAAACATGGTAAACATGACTGGCAATCAGGTGCGAGATTGGTACAAACACGTCTCGAATCTTCCTGATCCCAATGTGAGTATAACTTTCTTCTACCCATTTGGTTAATTTTTCAGATCTGCTCATTTTACTCTGTCGCTTGGACTTTGGAATATATATGCAGCTTATGGTATTTATACATGCGATTTATAGGCTACTGAATGATGCAGTTCGTAATAATGCATGAAATTCGGACAATTTATTTTTGCGATGCCCAAATTGAACTAGTAGTTACTATTTGACTCTACTATGCATAATTTTACAATGTTAATGCAAATAAAGCTATATGATGCATGTTTTAGTCCTGAAAACATTTTTACATGGCATATATTCACAATGCGGAATTTTCCGAATGAAATGCAAAATTGTCTGAATACATTTTTCGGATACATTTTCGGATATATGCATGACTTAATAGATATATTTAATGCATCGATTTATTTATTCATGTTAATGCCGTAGGAATATAAGAAATGCCTTAAGATATTATTTTTCCATGGCGTAGCATTTTTATTTTTTTTCGTGGCATTCCCTCGACAACTTATTGACTAATAAATGCAAGAAATGATGTATGTATCATTTTATTTTAAATGCAAATGCGATGCTGAATATACAATGAGATGTTCTTTTGTTATGAATGCATAATTTTTTTTTTTTACACAAATGTGAAAATAAAATAAATATGGCATGTATATTTAAATGCAAGGTATATACTCTATCTTTTTTTTTTAACATGTTGACATGTACATTTATGCAAAGTATATTCGCATATATTATTATGACATTCTAAAAATGATAATATGTATTTTTATGTGTAAAGAAAAAATTTTAATGTACAAAAATATATATTACTATTATGACATTCTAAAAATGATAATATATATATATATATATATATATATATATATATATATATATATATATATATATATATATATATATATATATATATATATATATATATATATATTTGTTGTTGTTGTTTTTTTTTTTGAAAAATCTGATGTATTAAATGTGCAAGAAGAAAAGGGTTTGTGGGATACTCACCTTTATTTTCCTTTTTTTTTTTTTTAGAGCGGGGTTTGGATAAGGCCGGGGCCACTGCGCTGCAGTATTCGATATATTCTATTCGATGCCTCCTGTAGCTCGACTTGTAGATGATACGGGCTTGGGAGTCTTCTGCGGCCTTACTCCCTTCCTCCCAGCTTGCTGCAGTCATTTTCGACGTGTCAGCGATTTCTCGTGGGATACCACCCACTTCCACCTTAGCGTAGAAATTACCATGACTCCGCGATTTGCGCCATTACCGGTATTTCTACCGATTGGGCGAATCGACCTCAGATATACTCTCCGCGAAGGCCATGACGAGGTGTGGAGGACCTTTGGGATTTTGTGCCCGTATAAGATACGGATGAGGTGACCATTCCCCAAGTGTGAAGAAATGGCTTTTAAAGAATGTCAGCAAGTTGATCCCCGAGGATACGTTCTTTGACACGTGTCACCCTGGACATTTTATTCTTTTTTCTTGGACACTTCTCTTTGCAATGCTTCTACTACCCCGAGGGTCTCTTTCCCGGCTGCCTCCGAGATCCGGGAACATGTGATTGATTATGACTGGGCAAAGTGTGTCTGCCGAAGCTTTACTTCGCATGGATAAATTGAGTCGGAATGATGGTTTTGCTCTGCTGGAGGTATTTTTTTTCTTTTCTTTTTTATTAGCATATATATTTTTTTCATATACATTCTTTTTCGACTTTTACCTTTTTTTTTTTCAGTGTGGGCTTACTCGTGTTTGACTTTATGCAGACCCCTTCTTG
>CM028377.1:13774100-13811489 GCA_013146195.2 Codonopsis lanceolata
TATTAGCCCAAACCCGCATCTTCTTTTTCAAATCTTTTCAGCTTCACTCACACATGTGTTTCATGTAACAATCATTATTAATTTTAAGCTCTTTTACAATTATGAATGTAGCGGCTAAGGCTCAATAAATCAACGACTATATGTAGCTTCTTTTCCAGATTAATGAGCGATATTTTGTACGATTATTACCGTTTTACAATATTTTTTTAATACCTAGTGCACATGGTACCAAAATTCTGAATCTTGGAAGCAAAGAGATAGTCCATATCCTTCATCAAGTTCATAAACATAGAGGAAGAGGTGAGATGATATTGGGAAGTCCAACAATTCATAAAGCCTAAACATACTTACTCCAAACATAATGAAAGAAACCCTTTACACCATTTAGCAACCTTATACGTATCATAAGTTGATATAATCATAAAGCAAAATTAAAATACAAATGAACAAACCAAGCATGTGATGTCGCCTTCACAGTTCACACCATATGAAGCAATATCTTTTACAAACCCATCTTATTCTCCAAATATGTCTGTCTAGACTCACACTAGTGTTTCATTACATCAATAGCTCCCTTCGTATGATAAACAACGGCTAGAATTGGAAATAAATCATATGAAGGGAGCTATTGATGATATGAAACACTTGTATGAGTCTTCTGCATTCCTTTTTTAGACTACAAACCTTCCTGCTTCCCCCTTTGTTGCTCCTTCTATGTTCGTGGATATTTTATACTAGTGGATTAACTATTCCGAAAGCCTAGGCAGACAGATTTGACGAAGAAGACCATATTGATGCAGATCCAATTCCATATTAGGTGAATTTAGTGCCAAAGCTTTGGATCTAGAACAAAGTAGGGTTCGAAGAGAAAGAAAGAATAAACAACAACACATGGAACAAAATAAGGAAGAATGTGTTGGAAACTTGGTTTTCAACTAACTTGAATAAGCTAGTCAAGTAAGGGAAAGAAGTGGGAATCCCACATTGGGAATAAAATGAAACTAGCTCTACTTTATAAAGTAGAGTTTTGAGGCTTTACTTTCGACCCTTGGACCACTACACTTTTGTGTAGGAGGGAAGACCTAGCTAAGCACGCATCGTCCAAATACACACATCGCCAAGACTGCCCTACGGAGGTCGGCCCTCTGGCCAGTTGGTCGGCCACTGAAAAACTCTCTCTTGTCTGCACACCAACTTTCTGCCCTTACAGAGATACATCAGTTATGTTCGATTCGCCGGTGACTAAAGTTTGGGCGGCCACTACACTTTTGTGTATGAAGGAAGACCTAGCTAAGTGCTGGCCCAAATACACACTGCTGCCCCGCCGGCCTCAGCCGGGTTGGTCGGCCACTAAAACTCTCTTTCTACACACCAACTTTCGCCTCTTACGTAGATACAACAGCTTGTGTTCGATTCACAAAGCTGAATGAAGTTTGAGGATCGCTCTCTTCATTCACGTAAGTATCCTAAACCCCGAGAGACTCACTGGCAAGATTCGTCCGGGCCGTGCATCATGCCAATTTTTGTCTTAAGAGCAGAGCTTCATTGCCTCGAGGAACTTAAAACAACACTGTACACAAACATTGCCGGAACAGGGAACACATCAGGCTAACCCCACTAACAGAATGAAGGACCGAATGAAAGAATGATAGTTCTGAATAAAGAAGGAAGAAATGACAGTTGATATTTAAGGACCAAATAAAAAAGAAAAAAAGTTGTTTGTCTTTAATGCTGACTCTTGATATACATGCTGGTCAATTTGGTTTCTTTAATGCTAACTTTCAATATTCTTAATCACAAACCAAGCAACAACATGGAGTGAGAAAGGGAATTAAGTGGAGGGGTGGGAGTATTTGGGGGATTAACAAGGGGGTAGTTGGTTGATAGGTGTAATGGATGGGTAATAGGGTTGTATGAGTTTAAATATATAGAGAAGTAGTTAGGTAATTTGCACCCATAAATGATATTATGTTTAGTGATTTGGGTATTACGTTTAGGTATTCTGAAAGGAAATATGTGCATCACGATACATAAAATAGGGAATTGCGATGCAAACATATGTGCAACATGGTATATCGTAAAAAATATTTTACCATAAAATAGATAAAATGAATAGTTTGCACATCGATATATATATATATATATATATATATATTTATATATGCTTTGAACCGCGATGCCTGTCGGTAGTGATTCGTACTTTTGTAGTACTCCTCATGCTCATTAAGGGTATCATATTCTTTTTGCATCAAAAATTGACTTTTGCCAATTAATAAAATTAAAAAGTGGGAACTTTAGCAATTAGAAACATCAAAAAGTGGACTGACCCGAATTTTTACCCAAAAAAGAGAGGGCCATTTAGCGATTAAATTTTTCGAAAAGATGATCGGCCGCAATTTTGCCTTTTATTTTCATGGCTGGCCACAACCAGGCCCAACAAATGTTATTAGGTCAATCACAAAACAATTTTACTACTCACATTGGTTCATATAGTTGAAAAAAACTATTAACCACTTCTTCTTTTTTAGGAAACAGGAGCGGCACCCTGCAAGATTTTATTAAAATAGGAAAAAAAAATACAAACTTGAGGGGGACAACCAGCCTCTGACCCTTATAATTGAGAGGACAAAGGAGCCTAACCTCGAAAAAGAGAAACAAAGCAATAGGAAAGGCAAAAACCAAAAGCAGGAAGCTAGGAAACTCTAATCCTAGCCATGCCACGGGCGTCTAAGATCACATTCCCCTTAAAAGGAGCACTACAACAAAAAGGAGCATTTACAACGTTTGTTTCACAATGTTTTTTAAAAAAACGTTGTTAAAAGTTGGTTTTAGACAACGTTTGTTAGTTAAATGTTGTTAATTAGTGTTTTACAATGTTTTTAAAAATAAACGTTGTTGTAACCATTTATTTGATAACGTTTTTTTAAACAAACGTTGTGATTTTGGAATGTTTTACAACGTTTTGAAATGAAACGCTGTTACTACCAAATATTTCACAACGTTTTTGACATAAATGTTGTGCTGTTTACAAAGTTTAATTGAGTTATTAAAATAAAAATTTTCCCCGTCCCGCTATCAGCCCTTTTGCACGGTAAATAAGAGCAGACATTATCATATCCAAAAGTCAAAATCCCAAGTCCCAAAACCCTCACTTAGCCGGCCCCTCTTCAGCCCCTTTCATCGTTTCTTCTTTCTAATTCTTACCAGAACAATCAACAACATAGATCACTACTGGAAGAGCTATTTATAGGCGCGTTATCTATCTCTCTCTGTTTCTCGTTATCTATCTCTCTCTCCTCCAAAAATTCTCTCGAATTCTGTTATTAAGAATTTTCACTCAAAAATTTAGGGTTCTTAGCAAAGTTCATCGGTTTGGGTTGTCAGCAACGAGGGAGTAGCAACAATCGTTCGTTGTTATTGGTACTTACCCCTTAATTCTCCCTCTTCTGATTTGTGAGTACATGTAGAATTTTGTTGTATGATATTAGTTCGTCTCAACACTTAGTTCTTAATTTCTTGACATATGATTGAGCTTGTGACAAATTTTTGATGGTATATGTTGCGAGTTTATTTTCTGAGAATTTATGAACGCCAATTTTGTTGTACTCCCACCCCTTTCACTGAAGGCTGGTAGCGAGCAACAAAGACAAAGACGTGTAATTAAGATCTCCCACACTGTATTTCTTACGAATCGCAAATAAATTGTCTTTTGAGATTATCTTAATTTGACTTGAAGTGTAGTTTAAAGCGCGAAAGGAATCTAGGTAGTCATCAACAAGTGGCATCATAGATAAGACACGGATCATGGGCGATCGGGTCCACATGCCCACACCATGATCAAAGAGATAGAGGAAGTTTTTATGGAAGAGAATTTCTGTCTGGGAGATGCATTTTGAATGCTTATTCTCCTATTCTTTGGGTTGAGTAGTTCCTCAGGAGATGGTTTCTTTATAGACTTTTACTGTAAAGCTTGCTCTGATTTGATTATTTTTAGTTTTGGCCTAGAGCGTTCATATTCTTGCCTTTTGGTTGGCCAATATAGTTGAGTTGTGTAGTGGTTGCTTCCTTTGGTTTTGCGTATACATCAATTCTTGGATATGCTCTTTTGGGTTTCAATAAAGCGTCTTACTTATGAAAGAGATGATAGTCCTAATGAGGAGTGGTGTCATTTGTCTCTAAGAAGCTCTTTTGATAATGTTGTCTGACCTGTTATTTATGCCCTTATGGCTTCCTCTTTGTATCTCAAATTAAAGTAGCTCTCTAGCATCTTAAGTCGCATTGTATATGCATGTACATTGTTTGACCATTACGTAAAGCTTGATCTCTCCTTTCGACATGGTTGAAACTTTGAACTTTTGACTAAGTCACTGAACATTCAGCGGCTCGATTAGGATTCTAGTGTCTCTGATTCGAAAACAAAATTTGAGTCGGTTGAATTTCGTTTGACCATTAAGTTGCCGAAACTCGATGCAAACTTGATGAGTTTTCCCAACTCAGTAGAATCACCAAGGCGATCTTTGAAAAAAAAGAAGGAGAAAGAGAATAGGGCTATATCTATCACTCTCACTCCCCTCAATCGGCCCTCCTATTCCACACACGCTTTTTTCTTGATGCACGTTGCACCACTCAAAACCTTTTGTTATCGATTTGGTATTTTCCGTTCTTTCTACGCATTTTTTGATCGGACACTTGCAAGATTTTTAAAGGTATTCTATGCATTTTTAGTCTTAGCATTCATCTCATAGGCAAGTTGTTGATTCTTATGATAGATTTATATCTGCTCAGTACATTACATTAGTTTTATACTTCGATTGGGCTAATCGGTACAGCGTATCGATTAGCGTGGCAACTGTATAGAACTTTGCCTAGTATAGTTTTATAGGACTTTACAGGTTCGGCGGAAGACCTCTCCACAAGCTTCATCGGAAGACCTGCTTAAAGCCCACAAACGGTAGACCTCGTGTCCACCTGGTTTTGTATGACATGTCCTATCCTGATCTGACTCATTGGATTAATTCAGACTTATCCTAATCTTTATTTGAATTAATCCAAGACATTCCCTGACATATCAAGCCGCCGAAAGCAACTTTCCGAAAAGCAGGAAGACTTTTCGTCTGAACGATGAAAGGGTGAAAAGCGATCTCTCTACTGCTACAACTCTCGAGATCGACACCTAAATCGCCCACCTTTTGAAGATCTCGTAAATCATTACTGCTCTAGATATCTGTGAAGACGAAAATCCTTGATCGGCCCATGCATTTATGCATTTAATGCATTATTGAAAAGAGCCGTTGTTGAAGTATTCGTCTTCTCCAACGGATCTTTTGAAGTGCACCTGCTATAAATACCGCCATTGAAGACTGGAACAAGAAGATCCAAAACAAGAGACAACTGTACAGAATCAATCGAACACTAAAAGGATTGCTCACGAAACTTCATAAACTTCAAGTCTTTCATTTCCAAGGTGCAATCAAGAGATCCTCTACGATCTAGAAGTCCTCAAATCAACAACAAGAAGGCTTTGTTCATCAACACTTATTGCTTTAACTTCTTGTTGTTTACTTTCATTAACTATATACACTTGCATCGATTAAATATCCCGTATTTACGTAGATATTTATTCCCTAGACCCCAAACACAAGTCAATATTTTGTACACGATCCATTAGGGATATTCCTTGTAATTGATCTAGTGGAAAACATAGTGCACAATTTAAATCCAAGGTTATTGCCTTGGTGGTGGGCGTAGCACTCATTATAGTGTGAACCATCCAAAAATACTTGTGTTATTCCTTCTTGTTTGTCGATATTTGAGCGCTTAATTACTTTGATTATCTTTATCCATTTACGCCAGTAACTTAAGTAACTTGTAAGGTCTACGGTAGTGCTTATCGGCGGAACACTGGGACATCTACCTTGAAGGTCTTCCGCTACTTGAATCTTTTCAATAGATTGCAAGTACCTTTCAAAGTATTTACCAAAAGTTTTAAGTGTTTAATAAGCTATTCAACCCCCCTTCTAGCTTATTATTGTGCCCATTGGGACCCACAATTGGTATCGAGCCTTACTCTTTGAAAACAAGTTTTTCAAGATTAAACTCTTGAAAGATACGATATAATGGCACAAACACACTACATCTTTGCCTACATCTAATGCTAACCACGTCCCCAATATTGGACGAAGGACATTTTGATGTATGGAAGGATAAAGTAATGAGATTTATGAACTCTATTGACAACAGTTATGGAAATGTGTTCTTCGCGAGGTCAACATGTACCAATGAAGGCCAATTTTCTAGCCTCCATCGTGGGAATCGAGTTTTCTAGGCTCTCTAGGTAGCTTATGGCATGTGAAGACCAGTATGAAAGAATCCAAGAACTTAAGCGAGATGACTCTTAGTAGTCTCACGCAAGTTTAAAGGTTTTTGAACTTGAAGTTAATCAAGCTTCTAGAGCAAGACAAGCAGATTGAGCGTGTCTTTGCAGGAAAGCCATGGTCCAAGAAGAAATCCTTTGAAACAAACCTTCCACTTCTTCTGTGAAAATGATTTTTTATCGATGAACAATTTGCCATGTTTGTAAAAGCGTTTTCAAAAATTTGCAAAATATGGAAGGAAAGAACACACCAACAACCTTTTAGGAGAATGGTGAAAGCTCATCTAAGGAAGAGCTTGTGTGTTATCTTGTAGGAAACTTTGGTCATTTTGCCTCAAATGTCCTAAGCCAAAATTGAAGCATACCGAAAACCCTCTTTTGAAAATTTCAAAAACAAAAGGGTATGTTGGTGAAGACATAGAAGACAAACAGGTTGCTACATGGTTTGAGGCCGATTCGAGAAGAGGAGGAAGATGATTGTGAGCAAGCTAACATATAGCTCATGATTCGAGGTCCTACCTATGACTCACGAAAATGAAGTCGAAGTTTCACTAGTCCACTTGCATAAAAAGTGAAACCAACTGTGATAGCTTCGGTAAGGAAGAACTTCTTAAGGATAACGAGGATATGCTTGAAGAATTTAATTCCTTTAGAGTAGCCTATGTTAAACGGCCAGAAGCGTGAGAAAACTTTCACGGTGAGAAATCTATGATGGTAGGTGAGATTCAAACTCTCAATAGGCGTCAACAAGAGTATCAATGAAGGAAAGAAAACAAATTCCTTTATGACAAAATTAATTGTCTATCTGAGCACATCAAAGGACTTGACCTAGAGAAATTGCCTTGCAAAAGACAATTGACTCTGGAGCAGCTCAAGGATGCATTCGAAGAAATCCTTTCAAGCCAAAATCTAGTAATGATAAAGCGGCATAGGATATTAGGATGTGCCTCTTTCGACAATCTCTTCAGTCATAGAAAGGTGAATCCTCAGGCACGCTAATGATATTTCCTTCTCTAAGCAGACATTTGGAAATATAGGGAAACAAGGCCTTGGTTATTCAAGTGTCCCTACGTTTACCCCAAAGTTCGAAGGAAAAGCCAAGATGGCTAACTCAAATGAGAAACACGGAAAGGTAACGGTAGAGAAAGTGAAATCTGGACGACAACTATGCTAAGGCAAAGTCTGTAGCGGTGACCTACTAAACCTCTACGGTAACTATCAAGTTTGTACATAAACGAGCAAGGCTCCTTTACATTGAAGGTAAACTTAAAGGTATTCTACCAAATCCTCTCAGGTAGGTAATCATCGAGGAAAAATAAAAGTAGAATGCGTGGTAACCTAGGAAGGTTGAAAACCAATTAAGTCTACCATAAACAAGCAATTTGACCGAAAGGATGTCAGAGAAAAGGAATGATCATAATCACTCTTCGGTTAAGACACTAACAGTTCTCTGGGACTTTCCATTTATGTAATTCTTGCAGATTATCTAGGCCATCGACACCGAGAATGCTAAGGTTCACAGATCACGAGAGACCTAGTTCTCTCAGAGATCAACGAGGGTTTGGGTTGCAAAAGGTTGATAATCCTTAGGACCGAAAGAAAATAAAGGGTACCTTGTTTGCTTTAATTCTTTTTAGAATGCTTCATGGCTATAGAGTCGAAAAAAGACATCTGGTACCTAGCGATTGGTGCTCAAGACATATGATTTGAGAGGAAGTCTTCTTCTGATATATTTGAAGCAAAGGACCCTTGTTATTTTAGAGATAATGCAAGAGGAAAAACAATTGGATATGGCTCAATTACTAGAGAAGTCTCTCCATCAACAAAGTTTCTCTAGTAAGTGGTTTAAAGCACAATCTTGAGCATATCCCAATTCGCGACAAAGGACTTCTATGCCAATTCAACTCCAACCGATGCCTCATCAAAGCAGTGAATCTTGCTCTCAATCTGGCCAGGCAATAGACAAAATCTCTATGTCGTTGACTTAAATCTTCTAGGGAGATTCTCAATCCTTTGCCAGTAGCTAACAATTCGTGACAACGGTTGGCTATGGCACAAGCGTCTCGATCACCTCAACTTCAAGCACCTCTCAAGCTCTCCAAAAGCGGGCTTGTCGAAGGTCTACCTATGGTGTCTGCCGACCATGACGAAGTTGTAAAGCTTGCCAACTAGGAAAACTTTCCAAGTCTTCCTTCAAAAGTGTATTTATCAACGAGCAGACCTCTTCAACTGCGTATGGATCTCTTTGGACCAATCACATGACGGGATTTGGGAGACAAGTACACACTTGTAGTAGTTGATGACTACTCTAGATTCACTTGGATTGAAGCTATGACATCTAAAGATGGCGTATGATCTAGTCCTTGCTCTTTCGAAGACTTCAAACTCAAAAGCTTGAAGACATAAGCGACATAAGATCGGACAATGGCAGAATTCAAGAACAATGGTGTAGAAAAGAATCTGCGATGACCACGGGATCGGCCCATGACTTCTCTATGCATTGGTACTCCTCAACAAAATGGTGTTCTTGAGCGGAAGAACAGAACAACGATTGAAGCAGCAAAACAATGTGAAGCTAAACTTAGAAGTATTTAGAGCGATTAACCTTGTATGTTTTACGAGAATAGATCCACGGTAAACAAGTTTCATAACAAAACTCCATATGAAATATGGAGAGGAAGATCCCACAACATAGGATTTCTTAAAATCTTAATATAAATGTTTTATTCTTTATAATGGAAAATAATATAGAGGAAAATTTGATGCAAAATCGAGACGAAGGAATTTTTTAATTATTCCAAACATTCAAAAGCATTTCGCATTTTCGGTAAAACTAATTTAAAAATTTTAGAATATGTGCATGTTTCTTTTGATGAATATGACTTGTTAGAGCCTAGAAAGGCTCGAACGTTGCTAATGATTTTGATAATGATGAGGCAGGTACTAATACATCTCCACTTCCACTATCGGCGACAAGCTGCCGACCCTCAAGTACCGCTAACCCTTCAGGTGAGCGAGAACTCATGATGCAGATAACAACTCTTACATTGACCACGAACCCATCTCTTCGTCTTACCCCACCTTTGAGATCACTCATCCTTCTTGTTCAAAAATGAAAGTTTTGAAGATCTATCTCTTACAGACGATTTTGGTGAATCTCCTTCTCAACCTACTCCGAATTCTTAAGGGAAGAACCACGAGAGTGATCTTCCTCCAAGCTGTTATTGAAGCAAGAGATCATCCCATTTCTCAAATCATTGGTGATCTCAACACAGGGAGTTCGTCTGAGAAATAAAGTTCGAGAAGAAACTATGTTTGCTTATGTATTTGTATCGAAACTCGAACCAAAGAAGATTGATGAAGCTATCGAAGATCATAAGCGGATTGAAGCTATCTGAAAGAAATTTGAACCAGTTTGAAAGATGTAAGGTGTGGAGCTTAGTTCAAAGACCGAGTGATCATCAGTCATCCCAGTGGGTTCGAAACAAAAGAGATGAAAGAAATGTCACAGAAAATAAAGCTAGGCTGGTTGCACGGGGGCTACAGAAGCGGGAAGAAGAATTGACTTTGATGAAACTTTTGCTCTGTTGCTAGACTAGAGGCAATGAGACTCTTTCAACCTATGCCTCGTTTATGGACTTCAAAGTGTATCGGATGGATGTAAAGAGTGCCTTTGAATGGTGATCTTCAAGAAAATGTATACGTGGAACGACCTCCGGTTTTATCATTTTAGACAAAGCGGATCACGTCACCGACTCAAGAAAGTCTCTCTGCGGCTGAAGCAAGCTCCTGAGCTTGGTATGAAACTATCCAAGTTCTTAATAGAACAAGGATTCGTGAGAGGAAGAATAGACACCAATTTATTCATCCTCAAGCACAAAGGTCATTCTCTTACGGTACAAATCTATGTGGGCGACATCATCTTTGGATCAACTAACCAAAGCCTTGTAAAAGATTCGAGAAGGCGTCTGAAAGCAAGTTCGAGATGAGCATGATGGGTGAACTTACCTACTTTCTAGGGCTGCGGATACAACAGACTTGACGGAATCTTCATCGGCCAAACCAAATATGCGGAACTAATCAAGAAGTTCGGTCTTGATTCGGCTAAAGGATTCGAAACTCAATGTCTAGGCGGCCATCTTGACAAAGATGAGAAGGGAAAGCAAAGAGAACATGACAGAAGTTTATTGCTAGTAGACGACATTATGTTTCTTTGTTTGTGTTTGTGCAAGATTTCGAGGCGAGATCCAAGGAGTCACATTTACTTCTTTGCAAAGCGTATCATCGATATGTCTCAAAAACAACAAATCTAGGCATCGGTATTCCAAAACAACAATTTCAATCTAGTTGGATACTCGGATCTGATTATGCGACTTCTGAAGTGAGCGAGAAGAAGCACCCGTGGGACTTGTCAATTCCTTGGAAATAGACTTGTCTCATGGTCTTGTAAGAAACAAGGATCGGAGTTGCAAACTCAACCACGGAAGGTGAATACATTTTCTGGCAGGTTGTTTTTGCTCTCAACTCCTATGGATGAAGCAACAACTAGTGGACTACAACATCAAGGCGCAATTGCCCAATCATGTGTGACAACACATCGGCAATTCATCTCAAAAATCGATGATGCACTCCAAGACAAAGCACATTGATATCAGTTATCACTTCCTCAAAGATCATGTGGAGAAAGGTAACATCGGTTTGGAATATGTTCCAAGCGAGCATCAATTAGGCGACATTCTCACAAAACCACGGATGCCACCGGGTTCTTATTTAAGGAGAAATCTTGGTATGATTGATCCCTCTTGCTTAAATTCAAAGTTATTTGTTAATGTTTCTTTCATCCGGTAGACTTAGTTTTAGGCGATCGGAAGACGTAAGCTTCCCTTCTGGGAGGACTTCAAGGTTAGTACTCTTTACTTAGTCTATTTTTTTGCTAAAGAGGTTTCTAAAGCAATAAAGGGGTCAAGGATAAAATTTGGTACTTAAGAAAATATCTTAAGTTCCGCTTTCTCAACTAAAATTTTCTCGCCTTTAAATAGTCCTTGAACAGTCATTTGCCAAACTTTCTGAAACTCCTTTGCAAATTATTTCTCTCTCATTCATACTCTCATTGTAGCCTTTAAATCCAAATTCTTCTTGTTTCTTCTTCTCATCAACGACAATGGTACGCTTCTCTCTACAGTCCTTGAAACTTATTACGTCTTTTGCATTTCATTTCATAACCTAAAAATTTCGGAATTCAAGCGGTCATTTTTCGAGTTTACGATGATTCGCCATTGTTGTTCTTACAAACCGAATTCTAACGATCGTTTATGTATATTCATCGTTTATTCTTATGAAAAACTTACGTTATACTTTTCTCGGGTGTGGATTCTCTAAACATTCTAGGGTTTCAAGTTTTTCATTTCAAAAAATTCTAATTATTTCAGAAAACCTTGAAATTCCTACTTGTTTAGTTGTTGAGATGAAAAGCCCTAATTTTTGTTTGTATTTCTTTCAGCAAAAACTTCAAAATCTAAGCGAGGCAATGGAAAGAAATTGAACCGAGAAGCAGGCATTCCTCGATGCGGATGTCAACCAGGGCTATCTGACCTTTCCGCCTCTGTGACATCATAGTCGCTCACGGACCCTAAGTTGTACATTCGGAATGTGCATTGACCTTCGATCAATCGGCACAATAGGCGTCGGCGTCAAAGCTGCGAGGACATGAGCGCCTGCAGGATTCTACCCCTCTTACGCCTCAATGACAAAAATTATAGCATCTTTACGCGGAAGAATTCTATCGGCGAATGGAGCTCATGAACGAAGCAGCTCTTCGAGGGTGGATTCGAGTAGTCAATCTCCATTACAGCTAAAACAATTTCCACCATCATCGTACACTTTGGTGGACCTCTTGAAGCAACCATTCTTGAGGCGTACATGCACGGGAAGCGGCGAGGAATAGACACTCTGAGGAGAACGAGGGAAAATGTTCGAAATACATTCCCTCTTGGCGTCACTTGGACCACCTTATGGAGAATGGGCTTTTATTCAAGAGTGGAGCACATGATTTGTTGACCCAACAAATCAACTTGACAAGTGCCGTATTCCTTCAGCTTCGTCTCAACTGGGGGGCAGTCATTTTCAACGAATTAAAACAGTGGGTGGAGAAAGCCAAGAACAACCCCACTTGCAGCCCTTCGTCGGGAAGATCAATGCCTTCTAAGGGATGATGCTAATGTCAACTCTTCCTTGAAAGAAGATGAGTTGATTGTAGTGGCCAAGGAGAAGCAACTCACAGCCTCGTTCTTCAGTAAGTACATTGAATACGAGAACAAGCGATGGTTGCGAGGGTCTACCGCCGATCACCACTTGATAAGGTTGCTAAGCTTGTCTTGCTCTTGGTAACTTGCTTCAACATGGAAGCACATGGCGGCTAGAAGCAGCCGAAGGCCTCTGCAAAAATTTGATGATCAAGTGGCCGCGTCCTCCATCAACAAGCCAAAGACTTGGGCGATGAGGCGAGAAGCATTTCTACGGACCAAGATGGCGACCAAGGGAGCAAAAACAAAGACAAGGGGAAGACGCCACTCAAGCGAAGAAAAGGCCAAATGGGTGAGGAGAGATGAAGGAAGGCCAAAAGAACCAACCTTCGGCCAGACCAACTCCCAAACCCTCTACCCAAGCCAAATCTTCACAAGCCCAGTCTTCCTCTCAAACTCAACAAACCACTTCCTCTCAGCCACCTACCCAGGCAGGTCAACCAACTTCACCATCTCTTGCACCAACTCCTAAACCAAAGCGAAGGAGACTTAAGTAAAACCTTTGAACCAGCCATAGGTAGTCCCTCCAACCACTGGAGTGAAGCGGTGAGTCTCCTATGGGAAGAGAGCTGGGTCTATAAAGCCCTGCAGGCAACCAACTACCACGGCCCCAAACAACTACCACTGCCGAGCCTTGACCAACTACCACTCTAGGCGCCCAACCAACTACTCTGCAGGCCTTGACCAACTACCTCTACCGCACCAACCCTTCATCTATTCCTCTGAGTCATCTCTCGGAGGAATTCACCACCTCGAGAGGAGTCTATCCTCGGGAGGAGCCGGCCAACCCCCACTCCTCCTCCTCCTTCACCCTTCAACTACTCACGATCCATCTACACCTTGCTCACCTCCCCGATCCCAACCAACTTCATCAACCACCACATCCTCAAATCCCTCCTACTCGGCCATTAGACTGCTGGCGCCAGAGTTCCTTTTCGAACTTTAGTCAATAGTAGACCTATTTACTACATCAACCTCCTCAACCTTCTCAACCTTCCTTCGAAAACCAAAATCCCTCTTCTACCACCCGCTTCTTTACGGTTTTCTACCGACCCCTTCCCGAATCCTCATATCGGTGAAATTCGACATGTGATGAGATCCCACCAACTCCCTCCTCACCTCCTCCAGTAACCATATCTTCCTCCACAAACACCATACCCGTGACTTCGTCTTCTTCGGCTCCATCACTCCTCCCTCTCCAAACCCATACGGATTTGCAAACTCTACCTCTGCAGAGGCACCATTCATATTGGCCGAGGCAACCTCTTCTCATCGGCCAATGGTGAAGTTTTGTCACGGTGGATGCCATATATGGCTGAGGCGCTTACAAGCATGCACTACGCTACCTTGGCCGCTTGAGCCAATGGCCTTGCCCCGCTCTTCTACGACAATTCCAAGAGGATGTACGGACTCGCTTTGGGACGAATACGACACGACTTTACAGATGTCAAGATCAACGTTGAAGCTCAATAAGATGAGTGTATCACTTCTTTCTCACGGTTATTGCCATCCTTTCCATCTCGGCCATGGCCGCCTCGATTCTAGAGCTCAACCGCATTGCTTCGCAACTACGCTCACGGCGTTATGAATGCAAATCGTGATCAGTGATCTTTCGGAGGAGAAGCAAATGAGGTCAATCAACGAGAATCGATGGAAGAGAACGGCCGTCTTCGTGAAGAACGGACTACGTTCTCACCGGACCTCCTGCGAGATGACGAGGGAATGCAGGCAGCAGAATGGAAGAGCTAAGCGAAGAGGAAAAAAGAGGCTGCAGACAAAGGCAAAGGAAAAGACCTTGGTAGTTTATGTATCTTTTCTTCCCTTACCTTTGTATTTATCTTACTTTTGAAAACTTTGTGATATGTAAACATCTTGTTTATAAATAAAGAAGATAATTTGTTTTTCAAAATTTTCTTGTTTAAATTCTCGTTCCTTTATTTTCTTATCTGTTTAGAATTTAAACAATCAGTTTAAATTTATTTGAACTGCTACTTTTCTATGTGTTGTTATGTGATTTCTTATAACCTTGTATGCACTTAGATTAGTCCCTTACATTTGAGGTGTTATTCTGCTTTTGATAGAGGCATGTCTTCTCGCTACTCTATTTATAAATTCCTCAGACATGTTATTATCTATCACATAGTTTGTTTCAGCCCTCATTTGTAGTAATGATGACCGATATAAATAGGAGGCGATTGTTGATTCTTATGATAGATTTATATCTCGCCAAGACATTACATTAGTTTTATACTTCTGCGGCTTAATCGGGCTGATCGATTAGCGTGGCAACTGTGTATAGAACTTTGCCTAGTATAGTTTTTATAGGACTTTACAGGTTCAGCGGAAGACCTCTCGACAAGCTTAATCGGAAGACCTGCTTAAAGCCCACAAACGGTAGACCTCGTGTCCACCTGGTTTTGTATGACATGTCCTATCCTGATCCGACTCATTGGATTAATTCAGACTTATCCTAATCTTTATTTGAATTAATCCAAGACATTCCTTGACATATCAAGCCGCCGAAAGCAACTTTCCGAAAAGCAGGAAGACTTTTCGTCTGCATCAAAAGGTGAAAAGCTGCATCGTCTCCCACTTTCGCTACAACTCGATCTGACACTTAAATCGCCCACCTTTTGAAGATCTCAGAAATCATTACCTGCTCTAGATATCTGTGAAGACGAAAATCCTTGACTGACAGCCCCGTGCATTTAATGCATTATTGAAAAGAGATGTTGAAGTATTCGTCTTCTCCAACGGATCTTTTGAAGTGCACCTGCTATAAATACTGCCATTGAAGACTGGAACAAGAAGATCCAAAACAAGAGACAACTGTACAGAATCAATCGAACACTAAAAGGATTGCTCTGAAACTTCATAAACTCCAAGTCTTTCAGCTCAGTGCAATCAAGAGATCCTCTACAGATCTAGAATTCCTCGTCAACAACAAGAAGCTGTTCATCAACACTTATTGCTTTAACTTCTTGTTGTTTACTTTCATTAACTATACTTCTGCACGAATTAAATATCCTGTATTTACAGATATTTAATTCCCTAGACCCCAAACACAAGTCAATATTTTGTACACGATCCATTAGGGATATTCCTTGTAATTGATCTAGTGGAAAACATAGTGCACAATTTAAATCCAAGGTTGACGTAGCCTTTGTGGTGGACGTAGCACTCATTATAGTGTGAACCATCCCAAAATACTTGTGTTATTCCTTACTGTTTGTCTGATATTTGAACTGCTTAATTACTTTGATTATCTTTATCCATTTACAGTAGAACTTAAGTAACTTGTAAAGGTCTACCGGTAGTGCTTATCAGCTGACCTGGAACATCTACCTTGAAGGTCTTCCGCTACTTGAATCTTTTCAATAGATTGCAAGTACCTTTCAAAGTATTTACCAAAAAGTTTTAAGTGTTTAATAAGCTATTCAACCCCCCCTCTAGCTTATTATTGTGCCCATTGGGACCCACACAAGTTATTGGATTTGGTGGATCTGCTGATTCTAGGTAGAGGAGATTAGAAGTGTAAGGGTGTTTGAGAATACATTCAGCTCTCACTCTTAGACAAGCTTATGCGCTTACATAAATCTAATCTCTTTGGTCCTTGAATTAATTTTAGAGTACCAAAGTGGGCAGCAAAGTGTCCTTTAGTCTGTAAATATATACAAAAACAAACAGTGATTGAAAAGCTGGCAACCTCTACGATTCCATGTCGAGGAGTGCTAGGGATCCCAAAATAAACTGCCCAAATCTGACATTCTGACCTCCAACTGATGTAAAAGAGAGTACTTGGTGCGGCACCAAACCACCCGTGGGGCACGCTGACTTCACATCCTTGACACATCAGTTTCAGACTTTCCTTTTTATGTTTTGATCTCTAGCATGTTCTCTTTCATACTGCCTAGAATACCAAAGCAAGTGTGGTATCTTGATGTGGCTTGATAGATGGTGGGTCCATTGATGCAGCTTAACATTTACCATCCATACTTGCTACCATTAACAGCATGATTTACCCTTGCAGCCGTTTGTAGTGAGCTATTTCATTCCGAAGTGAGAATTGAATTTGTATTTCTTTCTGATTAGTTCTCACTTCTCAGATTATACATGCATGTATAACTAATAAACAACCATGAATCATGATTATGGTGCATGTTGTGGGCTTGCTACTTCTTTTATTTCTTAGGGAGCTTCCTACATTGTGCAAACTACTCTAGTGAAATTTATTGTCGACTGTAATAAAGTGAGGTCAGGTTGGTTAATTATACATCTTTTATTTCAGATTGTACACTTTGTCAACAATGAAGCAGAGGGCAGCAAATTGTGTAATGCCCTTGTTACTTCCAAATCTTCAGTGGATCCAGATCAAGTGAAAGTTAAACCTAATTTGTTCATATGTTTAGTTTCCTTACCTTCCAAGTTGTTTACTATTGCATTGGCATCAATTGGTTATACCAGTCACTTCTTTATTAGCTAATAGACCGAGACCTATTTCGAAGATTACCAGTACAATGAGAAAAAGAGAAGGTGCCTTCAAAACATATATGTGGAAGGCTGTCAAATCATTAATGGTATGTTTACTCAATTCCAGATTTATACTCTTCTCCAAATTATTTTAGGAGCTCTTATTGGTGCTCTTTATATCTTTGAACTTTTAAATCTGTAGTCAGTTGCTGTTATGAATTTTGGAGTCAACCTAAAAGAAACTTGAGATACTCAAGGCCATTCATGTTGAAGAATTTGTATTTCTACTATTCTCTTGCTGTAAGTTCAGGTGCCCCTTCATTCTTGATGTAGTATGAATATAAGGCTTGATTGCCACACCATCCACCACGTGGATCAGAAATGCATGCAAAAATGACCAATGGAGCTCTTACATATACCTTTTATTTAAGGGACAAACCTTCAAGGGAATTAGTCGTCCGAACTGAACTAGCTCATTGCAAATATGCAACACTACATAGTACGCCGACGTTGGTGCCAGTACTTGAGTTCTCCACATCACATATGCGTATCTTAGCAGATCTTCATCCTGGAATCCCTCCTCTGGATATAATTAGCTTATCCCAAGTATTAGCTTATCCCAAGTATTCCCAACAGGTCGTCGCCCCAACGCCTCTTCACCTTGCATTCACTATCTCGAGGGGTCTTTTCCTTGAGATCCATCAGTATAGTGTTTTGCTTAGTTCAGCTGGTTTCTACCCTGTCAGGGATCTCAGCCTCCAAAATACTTGGGGAAAGCTCAAGACTGGATGGCAATTGGCAAGTAGGTAAAAAGCTCTGATGGACCCCATTACAGGGATAAAGAGCTGCCCATGGTCACATGAATGGATGCATGACAGCCCCGTGACATCTCTCCACTCAAGATACACAACATGTCTTTAAAAAGTAAATTAGAATCATTCTCAAAGACAACACATTAAGAACTTATTTCAGAGAGAATTTGATGATATAGACTTTGCCCTTGCTCCCCTCTTTTTTGCTCTCTTGCTCTGAGTGATTCCTCCCTTAACAAAAAGCGTGGTGACTTGGATCTCATTCCACCACGATGGGTGCATGAACACCTATTGCGGACCTCACCCTGATCACATAAAACTCGTGAAATGCTTCTCCACTTTACCCAACTTGATTTAGTTACTTACGTCTAATATCATCTCTCAACTAGTGCTCTCAATCAATGTCTATAGATTTACTTGGTTGCCTAAGTTATCTAACTTAACTGAGTCTTTCCTGCTAAAGTTGCAATGCACATAGGATGATGTATTCCTACTTTGAATATGAGAGCTTCTTTATTCTTCCCTCCACCTTTTTAGTTCCACATTAGCCACCGTACCCCTCTTATCACCAAGGAAATTGTTATTGGTAAATAACATGCACTACTATATGTAATCATGAATATGTGCAGTTATATTTCTTATAAACAAAAATCGTAAGAGTGTTAGACTTGAAAGATTATGGGTTCTCTTCATCTATTACCATTAGTCCCCAAATTAAGTATTTGGTTGCGGTATTTGCAGAACTGCTCTGCCTGTCCCATAGTTGCATCCTAGCTGCATTACTTGAATTTAAAATCAGCAATATTCTGCCCTGATTTTTTTTTCGTTGTTTTAAAAAAAATATTATCTTGTAGGAGAAAAATCCGTTGCTACCTGTGGAAATGGTTGAACATTTTAGAAAAGGCATTGGAGCTCGAGGACAGGTCTCATATTTTTTCCCTGTTAAAACATTTAGAATGATAAGTTTGTATTTTGCTATGTTTATCTTCCCTGTACATTTTCTGTGTTGGGGCTCTTTGTGCCATTGCGCTGCTTTGGAAGGGGGTTCGGTTGATGTTAGTTGCCTGTATATCCAGAACAATTCTTAGAAAAACGTTGACGAGCCTATGCTTCCCTCATGCAGATTGTTCATGTTGAAGAGATTAAAGGGAGAGAAGCAAACTTTGTCGAGGTTCCAGGCGAACTTTCAGAAAGCACACGTTCTGCACTTATATCTATTGGTGTTACTAGGTTATATAGCCACCAGGTTATACGTTCGTTTCTACAACTCTAACCCTTTGCAATCCTATTGCTTTTTGGATGTCATTTTCATTCTTCTTGACATGCAGGCAGAGTCAATTCAGGCTTCTCTTACTGGAAAGAATGTTGTCGTGGCAACAATGACATCCAGTGGGAAATCTCTTTGTTATAATATTCCAGTGCTGGAAGTATTGTCTCAAAATTTGTTAGCATGCGCTCTTTACTTGTTTCCAACAAAGGTTAAATACAATACGCTTATCTATTTATATTGCACAATGATATACATGTGGTTCTTCTCAAGCAATGAAATGTCAATTCTGTTGCTTTCGTGAATTTTTAGGTGGTGTTTGGTTCGATGTAATGTTGGGCAGAATGGAATGGTCAATGGGATTTTTTCCATGGGACTTGGAATGGGAGTGAAACCGGTCAATGTACATGTTTGGTTCGAAGGAATAGAAATGGTGATTTCATGTTTGGTACGTGTGAACATCTGAATCATTAATGGAAAAATTCTACTTCTAAGCGTGCAAAGGTGATGACCTGATCAAGAAATTCTTCAAAAATTCATTATTTCTTGTTTTCTGGAGTCGGATTACAATGTGCGCAGTATCTGCAGGTTTTTTTTTACTGGTAACTGGTGTTTTCTTATATAATTGCTAAATTTTGAATTCTCACTTAACACTTAACAGTATGTACTTTTTGTGGACATAATACAGTGTGTTTCAATAGGAAGATGAAACCTTATTTGAGCTTTTTAAGCATAGATTCTTGAAGTTAAATCTTGTTTTTCTTATTTTAGGCAAGTAAAAAAGTTGTGGATCATGTTGCTCCAGTTTATACATATTGCATTGTATCAGTATCTAACATACTAACGACAACATGTCAATATGAGGTAAGTTGTTCTTTTCAGTGTTCCTTCACTTCTTCTCCTGGATTATTCTGCAAAGACTTGTTCAGATTACTCATAGAAATAATTATTTGGTTTAAAAGCCTTGGGCGCCGTATTGACATTCTTGACTAATCATTGCTTCAGGCTCTAAAATATGTCAGTTTTCCTGTTCAGACCCTGGCCAAATGTGCCAATATGATACCTGTAATGGTAAGTTAATGGTAAGATATTTTATTTTATTTGGTGCCTTGCTATATATTTATTTATTTATTTGAGAAAGATTAGCATCTTAGATTTATTTATTTATGAGAAAGATTAGCATCTTAGATTAAGGAAAGTTAATTCTGCGCTTGAGGGGACATTTAACTGACCTATTGTACTTGAATCTTAATTTTTCTCTTTTGCCCAACTAGGTCTGGTGTATTGTATGGACTACTTGGAGAAGAACATTGACTGGTTGGAGTCCAAATTGAAACCTCTGCTGAAAGGTTAGTATACATTCAAGGGGTAACATGTGAGATGAGAATGTCATGAGTATCCCCTCATGACATGTTTATGATCATCCGCTGTTCTGGTTATTAGTTACCTCTAGGGTAAAAGCTGATATTCTTTTTCCCTTTCATGGTTATTTCTGGGATTGTGCTGCTTATAATAGTGTTCTTGTTCATAAAGAATTTTGTCATTTTATTCTTCACTTGTTTAATTCCATATTTGCCAATTGATTTTTAGTCTTTCTCTGTATCTGTTGTATCCAATCAAACTAATTTTGTTTAAATTAGATAGGAGTGGTACTATTGCTCTCAAGCTATTATATGCAGCAGTAATTTTTTAAGCTGACATACTTAAAATTTCTTGTGCAGATCACTATCTTCTCTTTGATTTCCCTGGCCAAGTAGAACTATTTTTCCTCCATTCAAATGCCAAGAATGTTATTACAAAGCTTATAAAAAATTTTGGATGTTAGGGTACGTGATTCTTGTTTGTTGCCTATTCAATTATTATCAAATGTGGAAAGTTTGTGGATTGGTTACTTTCCTGCAAGACCATTCCAATATTAGCCTAGCTACTTATCTTATCCGGTGTGCGTGAGTGCTTGTGTGTAGGCAAGTATTCAAAGAACTCGCATATTTGTTTAACGGCAACATACCCATTTATTCTTGGGAATTGGAAGCATATACTTTATCCTGTTTCTTAGAGTTGTTTTACTGCTCATTCAAGAAGATACGCCATTCTATTTATTAATTGTTATCTTATTTATTTGCTTGTTGGTTTTCAGGGCCCTTGCCTTTCTAGCTTGACTACTCTCAACTCACTCAGGTATAGTTGGACCTTTAAAAATATCATTTCAACACCGAGCGCATCCTAGCTCACTGGTTTTGCATTCCTTGCAGACTTGCACCTGAATTGCTTTAAGATCTTAAGGAATTTGTATTAAGTTTTTTTTCCAGGGTCTTCCATGTCTTATAATCATTTGTATCAGCTTGCTTGGACGTTCTTATGCTAGTTTTCTTAGGGATATGTTGCCATACCCTTCTCCCGTTCAGGCATGGATTTTGTTATCGCGCTTGTATGCAAATGGTCAACCTGTAGTTATATTTCTGCCTGTTGATTCTGTCTTGGAAGGTAATTTGCTCTTTATCAAATAGAAGGAGCATTGTATATATCTAAAGCTTCTAGATAATCCAGACCCACAACTATTAAATATTCCCATACTCAGAGGTTACATTAAACTGATTTTATTGCATAATGCTCTTAGAGGTTTCAGATGATGATGAAAGTTCCAGCTCTAGAATCCTCTGTGAAGAAACAAGTTCAGTTAGACCATGGCAGTGTCCTTGGGATTACAACTTTTTATTTATTTTTATGTATATAGTAAGATATGGGCAATACGCTGTGAAAGAAACACTACATCACATAATTTGTTTTTCTCTTCTTACTACCACATCTCTCAAGTCCCAGCCATGGTGAGTCTTCATTTAGCTACATTGATCTCTCTCTATCTCATTTATGTGTCGTCATGGTTGGTGGCATTTGAAAGCCAACTCAATTATCTTTCCAACAACATCTTATGCATCTTCAGATTCCAAGTATTCTGGAAATAGTTATAGTTGTAGTTGTAGGTGAAGCAGTTGTAGTAGCAGCAGCCTTGGTAATTATTTCAGTAATTTTAAACTTGTGCTGGTGGGTCTATTTTGCTCATTTGCAGACATTACTATAATATAGGCTTCTTAATGAATGATGATGTTCTCTTAACGTTATGAGCATATCGCCACAGCCCTCTCGTCCCTTCCCCATCAACGTACTTTTTGTATGGGTTGCTTTTGTTTGCCTGTAGTAGCTGTTGATTATTGGTAAAAATAGGAGTTATTTTGCATAACTAAAGATGTTGCCTTTTCTTTTTTACTTGTGTTTGTGACATCAATTTGTGTTGCCATATTTTTTCAACATTGCATGTATTAATCTTGAAGGGGCGAGAGGTGTTTCGCTGTTGCAGAATGATTCCAGATTTACCAAAGTGATTAAAGAATGTGATGATCATATTACAGGTATGCTACTTAAGCTGCTACGTACTGAAGTTGAAAGTGTATGTGTAACTTACTAGTTGGACATGAACTGTAGCCGAAATACTTTAGCATACAAAATTGTATTTTTGTTCGTGCACTACAACAAATTATGTCTTACGAGGCTCTTAAAAGTGCCTCAATAGGTACCTTATTGAGGCTTTTTGAACCTTGAGGCACTTCGACTAAGTGTCGCTTGTTTCGAAGCCTTAATAGACTATTGAGGCTATTTCAAGTGCCTCAACAGGCTACCACTTTACGAGGCTTATATAAATGCCTTAATAGATTTTCTGTAGTATCATTTACAAGTGTCCCGTAAAGCATTTTAAAATGTAGAAAGTTAACTATTGCGACTCTTGCAAGTGTCGCTTTAGAAAATTCAAACTGTTTTAACTACCATAAAATGTCTTAATAGAACTATTGAAACAACCCCTAGAAGTGTCTCAATAACTACTCTGTGGAGGCTTTTCAATAATTTTCTATTAAGGCACTTCAAAACGCCTCTATATGTAATCTATAAAAGCTGTTTTACCACTTGCTATTGGGGAACGTCAAAAGGCCCCAAGTAGTGTTATTAAGGCAATCAAAAAGAGTCCCCCAATAGCATCAACCTGCTTAATATATATAATTTCATGCTATTAATGTTGTTTTATCTATAAACAAGATAAGAAAAAAATAGTTAAAGGTATAAAAAATTAAAAACAAAAACATATAATCATAAATAAGTATCATAAAATTAATCACCAACACTTTAATTATATTGTCCCAGACCAAGTATTTCGATAATTTACACATCAAAATAAAACTAATCATGCGTAGTCATTGTATCATACTAGCAAAAATAATCTAGCACACTAATAAAACATAAGTCGTTCATCGCAACTAATATATGAACTTCTCCATCTGCATTATTTTGAGGTTGCAACTAGATTGAGTCAAAATCCAATGATGTTACCTACAAAATATATAAATTTAAATTAGTAGAAGTAAAACAAATGACATACAGGCACATATTATAATGATTAATATACATAAATAATACAAACATACGAATGATAAAGGCCAAGCTATAGGTGGTCCAATCGTATCTCCAATTGTTGTAAAAAGTCCATATGGCCTAATTAACTCTTCGTCCCATTCCACAAGAACTTGAGCATGTACTTCACACCAATTACGACCTAAATCTGCACCCCCCCCCGTTGTGATTTTGGATCAATACTAGAAATGATTCCCTTGGCAACAACATGGTCTGCATTTACAATACTCTTGATAGAGACTACTTTTGATAGAGACTATTGCACTGGCCTAAAACATAAATAAAATAAACCCAACATTAATCTGGAGGTAAATCCACTAGGAATGACGTGAATGTAGAAATCAATGCAAGTGGAAAATGTCAAAAGAAGGAATTTAATAACTAATCGGAACAATATTGAAATAATCCAATGTTATTTAACGTGTTTCTAGTGATTATATTTCACTAGGGGTTATAAAAAATAAAACAATACAATTTACCTGCACTTACTTCAAGATGATTTAATATACATGATTTAATTTTTTTCTTAAAAAAACTTTAATGGGAAGCAATACATTGCACAAACAAAACAACACAATGTAATGACATTTACTTCAACATGCATAAGTAAGTTTAAGCAGTTCAATAGTCATTTCTTTCACCAAGGTTGATGTTCCTGTTTCTCTGTTGATCAAACAATCTTATTTTTTAAATCACTTAAAATCTTCCTAATTAAGAGCGTAATTAGGTTAACAAACAATAATGAGACATTGTCTGGAACTGGAAGGGACTAATACTGAGATCGAAGAGTAGGATTCCGGCAGAGCTACTCTACGTGCTAGTAGGGTAGACATAAAAAGACATGTTGTCCCAGGGTAAGACACGTTAAGCTACGAACCAAAGGGTGATAATGGGACCTATACCCGCGGGTTTGGCAATGACCGGTGCCCATCAAGCAATGAGCATTAATTTTAAGAAGCATCCATTTTAAAATCTGCTGATGCAGAGGCTCTAAATCGGTCTTACGTTAATGGGCATTGGGCTTTGATGGGCTTAATGAAAGTTACTAAAAGTGTTCTTTGGAAATCTAAAGAGATGCAGATAAAGTGATCTGGGATAGATTTCAACTCAATCACTTATCAAGCAGAGCAAATTAATGTAGCTGAATATCAAGAAACTACTGAAGCATGGCAGATGATGGGAAGAATAATTCAAAAATAACGGTGACAAGAATAACGAAACCAAGATAAAGAAACCCCAAATTTCCAAGCAGGGAAAATCACAACAAATCAAGCGGAAACATAGCAGATACATACCAAGTAATCAATCAATAACAACAAAGACAACAGAAGGATAAATGGTTTTCTTTTAAGTACTAATGAGACTTACCCAAATTGTTAGACGTCCTACGTTGGATGACAAGTGACCCGATTGACGTTGAGAAGACACATCACGCTCACTAGAGTGGTTCAACGAAGAATGAGAAGATCCATCGGGTTCTTTGGAGCAATTCGTTGAGAATGAGAATACCCAAAGAACTTCGATAACCTTCACTTTAATGTATCTCATCATGTAAACAAAACAACCATAAAATTTAAAAATTAAGACAGTTTCAATAACAAAATAGCAGAACATTTATATGCAGACATAGAGTTATCTAGGGCACAGTTTAAAAAAAAAAAAACGCTTATGCAAGAGAGGCAATACTTACGACTTAAAAGCTTATGTGTGTATGTTTGAAGAACCTTGAAGGAGTATGTATATCATGTTTTAGCTTTTTTCGTATTAGAATATAGGAAAAGCTCATGCAAGTTGCTAGGGCATTATCATCAACGGTGTATGGTCATGCATTCCAAAAACAAGACTTTTCAATAATGAAGATAACTTTTCTCACTTTATTTTTTTCTAAGATGTATTCCTAATATATTGCAGGGTAACAAAGGAGTTTTACTTGAACACGGTGGAGTTCATTGGAGTCCACTTGAAAGTCAATTTATGAATTCCCTGTTATATCAATATCAAAGAGATACCGGTCAAGTTGTTGTGCTCAAATAATTTCCAACTATCAATTTTCCCATTAAAATTTAGACAAGAGTGCGAGCATCATTGAGCAAATTATATCCGTCCATAATATTAACATGTTGGTTTCTCTGCTCAACATATATGGCAAAAATAGACATGATCGGCATTAGTAAGAGAACAAACAATAATTACTCGAGAATGCAACATCTATAATCGCAAAGATAAAATTACAACTTCATTTCCCAGTATTCATGAAACAACAAAGTCATCCGCAGATCTTATTCCCCCGTCCTCTTCTCCCCACCCTCTCACACACACACTCCATTTTTTCCTCGGACATTTATCGGCCCTTTCACCCTTTTCCCAGATCAAGTATACATATGCATAGTTATTAGTATCATACAATCAATACGACAATCACCTTGTAGGATACATATTTTCTGGGCGATCATTGGTACACAAATACAAAAAGTACTTGCATATTTTAGGCCCTAACATATACATTTGCGAGGACTCAACACCGGATTGTAGAAGAGTAAATACTAACGCAACAAACAAGATTAAAAATGAGTTTAAAAGAGTAAATTATGTTTCTCGATTTGTCAAAACCTTCTAAATTTTTAGTTATTCAATCAACAACAAAAATAATAGTATTGCGGTTGGCTTTTCCCAAGCGATGAGGCGACAATAAATACACGACCAATAAGTTCGAGCACACATACGAGTTAAATCATTATGAAGTAGCGCAAACAGCACAAACCATCTATTGCGAGGAATTGCGAAAATAATATCACAAGGCGATACTAAATAATGAATTAATTAAAATTTGTAAATTATTTTGCTAGCAACACTAAATTATAATTAATAAAATCGTAACATTACAAAAACCAAACACATGAGACTTACCTCAATTGTTGGGCGTCCTACGGTAGATGATGAGTGACCCATTTGGCGTTGTGAATGGAAAACACTAGCCCTAGAAATTAAAGATACCAATGCTCTTCGGTCTTGCTGCATAGCGATAATGTCCTCAATAGGCACCCTCGAGGTTCAAAAGAAAGGACTACTACTAGCGGTCCCCATAAAGAAGCCATATACATGAGCCCAAGAAATTCAAGATACCAATGCTCTTAGGTCTTACTCGCTGAGGTTAAAAAAGAAGGGACTTCTGCTAGCCGCAATAAAGAAGCCATATACATGACTCTATCCAACAACATTTGTCTAGACATCCACTAATCCTTAGAAATAGGAAATAAGCCATATACATGACTCTATCTAATATCATTTATATTTAAAAATTTCTCTTCAATTTTCGTGGGCTTTATTTTGAAGTTCCCTAAACGTCCCTGACCAATGAGGGAACAATCACCACCTCATACTTTCATTGCCTAATTTCTTATGTGAATGAGTTTCTGCTTCATTAAAAAAATTTAACTTATACTTACAGTTATCTTTTTAGAACATCTCATATATGAGTTCTTGTGTCAACTCTAAGAAAAAAAGTTTTGTGAAGTGAAGACACATATATAAGATTGCATAATAGGTTAGAATAGATGCTTTGACCTACAACTTAGTGAAATAAAAAGACAAAAGATTTAGACTTTGAAAGAGAGGGCTATAAAATCTTACTTGAAAATAAATTGTTTTCTACACTTCCACGAGCCATATACTCGTGGGTAATGTTGTTCTTCTTCACAGCAGTATACGATCAAATTCACAAAATTTGGATGAGAAAGTTTCCCCAAAAATATGACCTCAACCTATAATTTCACAAAGTTGTGAATAAAGCTGATTGAGAAAATTAAGAGAGAGTTTTCAATGTGTACTAGCCATTTTCTATGGCCTTGATAACTATTATTTCAATTCCCCATTATGAACCTCAAAAGCACTTGGAAGTTGGAATGGGCTGAATTCCCTCTTTTAAGTCTTCGGTAATGAACCCTTAAACACTTCCAAATCCTCCTCCACCTAACAAGTGATCTTGTCTTAAGTTTCAACTGATTTTCTCCTCAATTCGTTGTAGCTAAACACTATTAATAGATTAACAACTGAAGTACGATGCAAGTGTTCTACTACTTTACATGGGCTTTGTGAAGATATTAACATTCATTTCAGGCTGCAATGCTCAAGTATGCCAAAAGATGTTTGCATTTATAGCTTTGTTATAATTATGCCAACAAAAGTTAGTTTATGTGTTAAGGCAGTAGATGGGAAAATGTGTAGCTGAAGCATATTGTTCTGTGTTCTACCCAACACAGAAACATCTGATCTATTACTATGCTTTTATCCAACAAAAATAGCAAAAAAGAACATAATACTTCTCTTAAAACTCAAATCACCATTGCTAGATGTTGATCAACATTTAATGGAAGTGATTATCTGGTTTTATTTTTTGTTTGTTTTAGTACTCTTAGGGACTTGGCAATGTTGTTTTTTGCTTGCTTTCTAGAGCAGAAGTAAGCAGAAATGTGTCTTTCAATGCTTGAATCTACACCCTTTCTGTGCAACGCTGATTGAACCTCTTGCATGGTTTCCTTTATTAGAGTGATCAACTCTTTAAAAGTGGCACATGAGTCTAGTAACATGATTGAACCCTTGAGGGCTTCTTCCACTAGGACTTCGTTCCGGTACTGAAGAAGGGCTTGTTGGGTATGTGGAGAATGAATTAATTCCTCAACACAACTGTACAACTCTGCTAGCCCAACAAGACTATTTTTAATGGTGTCTGACCTTGAGGAAGATGTGGCAGAGACCAATGTTTTCAACTTGTTTAGCTCAGTTTTGAATTTTGATAGGACATGAATGGAGCCTAGAAGGTAAGCTAATGGACTGTACCTTGCTCGCTAATAGATTTTATTGAGCCTTCCATTTGAAATGGACTTTCTGTTGAATAAAATCAAGAAAGTGAAAGAAATGTCGAATTGAAGCTTAGGTTTGATAATGGTGATTTCAGTCTATTTATAGGGAGTATGTAATGGTTGAAAATGTGGGCCATGCAACCTTCTGAAAAAATCTTGTGTCATTGAAAAATGCTGGCCTCATGGCTGTAACTGGTAAGGAACATTTTTTTTTGAATAAGATTATCTTATTCCAACACACATGCATACACACACATAAAGACTAGAGTAGCAATGATGAACAAGAATGGCTTTGGCTAGAACCAAATATCTATGTTAGGAATATTATAATCATAATATGCGAGGTGGTGAATAGTTCGTTTTCTAGGGAGACAAGAATCAATTAGAAAGATATTTATTTCTTTTCAAAAAATATATGTAAGCCCCAATATTGACACGTAGAGGATGCTTTTACCAAGTGTCACTTGATAATTTGAGCAACATGTCAATTCTTTGGATCGCACAGGAGGATTGCGGCACGGACGATAGAAGGGCGAGTGTTCTTTGTAAGGTTAAGCTTGTTGCACAATGACCGGGTAGGTATAACAAGTTTGACCCACGGTAACCACTTCCACTTGCATGAGAAAACGTGCGAGGCTTCCATATACTAGGGTCCTTGTAAACCTTACAAGAGCAGTAGCTGCATTATGCAATCATTGTTGAACATCAATTAGGGTTAGGTTCTATATATTTTCGTGTTTTTCCATTGTTATATTAGTTTGGCTGGATTCAAGTTTTATGTATCATCTCTAAAACCTAATAGTTTAAAATCTCATCAACGTAGATAAAAGCTATAGTTCATTATCAAAATATTAATATTTGAAAAAGTACCGAATATAAGGAGCTTTAAGGCATTATTGATTAACAAACAATGGAAAATGCATCTTAAAAATACTCTTATGTATCACTCATTATGCAAGCAATCCCTTATATATACCAAGTTATGATGATGCAAGGTATATTGAGTTTCGAGGACATTAAGTATGAAATCCCTATCAAAAGTCGTTCTCTAGTATTAAAAAGGATAAAGAGGTAAATGGTCACAATGCTAATAAGCGTAAGAACTAGTTCTTTGCGAGTGCTTCTCAAATTCAAGTCGGTTTATTCTTCCCTCCGTGATTATTCCATGAAAAAGGCCAAGCATATGAGCTAAAGCAAGCATTCACGGTTTTAATTGCAAGTGAGCAAATGTAAATTGATGAAAAGGTATATGACGAAACACCGGTTTAAAGAATACCCCAAGAATTCCAAAGATAGTTGCTTAATCTATATATTTTAGCATGCCATAATTTAGAAACACATAATTGTGGTGGCAAGTGCATTTGCAGAGGAAAGAAAGCACATCCAAGAGGCAATCAAAACTAAATTATTATAGGACTACAATACTTGTTTAACATATATGAATTATGTTTGTGGGAAAGAACTGCACCTGAAGAGATGAAAAATGCCCTCCATTAAAATTCCAATTGAAAGCATCCCGTAACAAACCACCAAAGAAAAAGTTCGTTTCTCTAGAAAGTTTTCAAACTCTAACCTGACAATACGAAAGAAAGGGAAAATCCATTGATCAAACATTGCCTCCTTTGGAGATCAAATAAACAAGGAAATGGACAAAGTAGCAAAAGTATTACCTCTTTAGGATGTCAAGATATTAAAATTTTGAAGGTCAAAATCATCATAAAAAAATAGAAGATATTTAAGCAATGGGCAAGGAAAAAAAATAAAACGCAGTCCCTAACAAACTCTAAAAACACTGAATCAGTAAAATAAAAATGAAAGCTAGAGAGACTATATATATATATATATATATATATATGTGTGTATGTATATATATGGAAAACCGACCTTGAAACCCCAAATCAGTATGACAATAACAAAGATTTAAAAAGAATTAACCTTGAAATTGTTGTAAAAAGTTAAGATAGAATAACAATTAAGTACACTCATGAGAAGCATCCATTAGTAGAAAAAAAAACCTGCATACACAAAGATGGAAAAAGGAAATTGGTAGAGAAATGGAAAGACGATGAATTGTAAGAAAATGGTACCTCAAATTGTTCCCAAGTAGGGCATAAAGCACCATGAGCTGCCCAAAAAGATCAAAGAAACTGATTTAACCCCAAATTACAACCCGCAACTATAAAAGAGGACTATTGCCTCAAAAAATAATTACAAGTCTACGATTTTATGAGCAAACTATTTTATTAAAAACCTAATCCTAGAGGCTGAAATGATCCAAATATTCTGCCAGTCGTTACTGAGCATTGTCGATAGTGACGAATACGCACATGAACTACTCATAAAGTAGCAGCAAAATCACAGTGATTTATAGCTTTGAAGAAGAATGCTACAACTATAAGATAGTCAAATAAGGAAGCATGAGAGGAGCAAACACAAAAGATTAGGGCACAAATTGAAAGAGACTTTCAATATCAGCAGTGATTTTCCATATGCCATCATAATAGATAATAAGTAGCATTTTAGCTAGTAATGTTTAATGTGAGAACTTACTGCCCTGCTTGATATTACCTTTAATTTTGGTACATCTTTTAACTTTTACGCTTCTGTGGATAGATTTTAGTTGGATCAATGCTTGGGCTCTGGTGAAAGCGTAAAATGTGCTTAGATTGTGAAGATTGTATTTATTGGAAATAAGTGTAAATCCAATGAATTCATTCAACTTACGTTTAGAAAAAATATCCAAAAATAGGTTTTATTATGAATGCATTTTTCTTTTTTGCTTTCTAGTTCAAGCTCTACAAGAAGAAGAAAGAGTTAGAGTTCTGACAGTAGCTTTAATACCCTATACATATGAATTTCTTTTAAAAATCTCATGGGCCCCATGCGACCCACCGTTACCAACATGCATCTGTCTGTGACTGCGGACCTCGGAAAGGTCCAATGTATGTGGTCGTATAAACCCCTGATTCAGAGATGTTGAGAGAGAGAGGGAGAATGGGAGCATTTTCCTTGGTTTTTGTAGAATTTCAAATTCTTTCAACCCTCAATTGTCTCCAATCAATATATCTAACAATTTCAACTATTATATTATCTACTGTAACTAGATGATCCAAACAATTTATGTTGTCACACCTAATCATACTACCAACCAGAGGAATATATTCGAATTTCAATAATCTAAACATTAGATCAGATCTATGTCAACAAGTAAGTCCATAGAGGTTACTGTATTCACCTTTGAAAATTGCGCACCGAATCACTTCTTAAGAACCTTATTTCCTCACCTAGCCTGACTACTTAGAACCTAATCATCTGATATTATAGGACACTAAACCCAGCTAGTCTTAAGCATGTTTAGAAACACATTCAACTAACACAAATCAAGCAAGCCTATAATCCGGTTTTGGTACTTTGAAACAAAAATAACCAATAAGATTTATAACATATGTATTTTAGTTGTATTTATCTCCAATAAGTAGCAGTAAATCAGAAAAAGCATGCTTCCAAATTAAATCTGGACAGACACAAAGCGCAAATGATGTACATTCATCCACACCCAAATACAAAGATGAGAAAGTTTTGTTGAGGGAAAAATGATTATAGCTATCAAATCTATACTGCCATATAGAAGACAGAACACCATTAGTAGAGACTATACGTCTATACATCCCAAAATTTAAACCCACCAAATACTTTCTGATACAAGCTCTGATCATCAAGCTATCTAATTTTAATACAAATAAACCCTAATTTGCAAATGAATAAGAATTGAAATTACCTGGTTGCAACTTGAAATTGGAGCAATTCTTCAGTCGACTTTCAAAGCCGCCCTAGTTCTATGTTGGAAAGATCGATAGACAAGGAGAGGAGAAGAAAGCGGTTGGGAAATTAGGGGAAAATGGTGTGATGGACTGAATGGCAAGGAGAGGAGAAGAAAGCGGCTGGGAAATTAGGGGGAAAATAACTAGTGCGGGAAAGCCGAAAAGTAAGAAGTGAGGGAGTACGGAAAATTTTGTGCTCCCCAAACAAAAAAAAAAAGCGCGCGTACGTGAATTATGAAGGCGGCAACAAAAAAAAACGGGTTAAATTGGGAAGTGTCTCAAGAAGATAATTAATTAAACAACACTAATAAATGCCTTAATAGATCATTTTATGAGGCATTTTAAAAAATAATTCGATATTTAGTAAAATGACACTTAGAAATGCCTTAACAAATAACTTTAAAAGGTCTTTCAAAATATAAACTAATAATTTCTAAAATGACACTTATAAAAGCCCTAAAAGATAGTTTTATGAGGCATTTTGAAAAGAGCCTCTAACAAAGAGTCACAATAAGTCAATTTTCTTGTAGTGGTGGAATACCTCTTACGATTACATTATAGCTTAATAGTCCAGAATGATAAAGTAACTTACAAAAGTAACTACTTGCACTGAACGTGGGTAAGTAATTGACTTGGCCACATTGTAGCCTCCTAATTAAACCACATATTGAACACACTGTAACGCCCCAAATTCGGCACCGACACCACGGTCCCACAATTTGGCCACGTCACCAGCAATCATAACTTAAATCATAAATGTTCTAATCTCGTAATAATTAAATCTTAATATCCTTGACTTAATTCAAAACAACCTAATTTAATTAAATACAAAATCTATCTAAAAACTTGACATGAATCCATAATTAATTTAAAATATTGTCAAATGATTCAATAAGTAAGACCAAATCTAAAATTCTTGGAAATCTCCATCTTGGTCTACCCGAGCCAAAATCCTCTAATAATTTTACTCATTACCTGAGAAAGAAGAGTATGAAGGGGTGAGCGAACAATGCTCAGTAAGTTCATATACAACCCCTCCGGTTACTAAGGAGGAGTTGACCAGAATAAATCAGAGATGAATATTTTTAGAGTAGTCAAAAATTCATTATTTAAATATCGATAAGCGGAAGCAGTTTTTCAAATGTCAACAGAGGATCGGAATTCCAAAGGAAGATAATACTCAACGATTGACTCGAGTAGCACACTGCCATCAACCGTCCCATACCAGTTGAAGACAGCAAACTACTCACAGATATAAACTCAGGATTCCAAGTGAAAGATAATAATACGACAAGTAAATTCGAGTAACCAATTGTTATCAACCGTCCCATACCAGTTGATGACAACAGATTACTCACAGAATTCCATGATCAAATAAACAATTCATATATATCATAGTTCATAGATCAAAATTCACAGATCAAAATTCATAGATCATAATTCGAAGATCATAGGTATATCCGGATAACCACACCACGGGCCAGGTGACGTTCACAAGGATCATAGTTCATAGTTTCATAATTCATAGTGTCATAAATTCAACTTAGTGATCATGGTAGAATTTCAAGCAATCAAATAATTTTACAAAATTAGGCATCGCCAAAAATCATATTTTTCATATAAATGGTATCTCACATGGAATTCAATAATTATGTGAGAATAACAGATAATCAAGTCATGAGTCCGAAAGAAGCGTAAACGACGGAGTTCAAATTCAAATGCCGATTTAAAAATCGGCGTACGTTTCAAGAAATATCGAAGTCAATAATTTAATGGAAACCTAACAAACGATACATAAAAGATCGGAAACCTAAAAGAGGTATAATCCCTTACCTCGAAATTGCTTAGCGTAGATGATCCCGCAACACAATTGATCGTCCTGTCCTAAGCCCGCTTGTCCGATTCTAAAATTACAACGTAGCAAGTCACTAACTAATATTATTCTACTAATTAATTTCTTACGTTCATACCAAATCATAATTCTCAACAATTAACATATCCTAAATGTACACTTAATACCAACTTAACGTAAAACTTCCAACAAGTACCTTACCAATGTATTAAAATATTAATATATATTTTCTTTATAAAATACAACTTGTTGACACTATAAAATACTCCTATTAAAACATTGTAAAATTTCATTGACCAAAAGTCCAACTTACATACTAACAATGTTGTCTTTAAAAAAAAATATATATATATCATTAGTAATCATAGTTATTTTAGATTTTTTTTTAAAAAATAAAAATAAAATAAAATATACTAACACACACACTAACACATGAATCCAACACACACACTGTATACACACACACTTAAATGGATACAAATCATAATGAATAAATGTAATATTATATATTGTAATAATATAATTTAATAATTATATTTATACCCACACACAAAACAAACACACACACACTGAACACACGCACACAAGCACACACACTTGCTACTTATGTATTCATATATTGATATATTATATATATATATTCATGTACTACACTAGGCAATCAAATTGAGAAGGAAAAAAAATAATTTCTATACCTCTTGTACTGCTTCTCTCCGGCTCTCTCGGCGCTTTTTACTTATTCTCTTTTTCTTTTCTTTTTTTTTTTCTTTCTTTACCGATCATTCTATTTATATAAAACCCTATTAGGTTTTCTAACCCTAATATTAAATGGGCCAAGACCAATCTTAATTAGGTAATATTATTAGGAATTGTAATTAAACCTAGTCACGTCCAAGCCCAACCCAATTTAATTAGTTACTTAATAGGTTCAAACCATTAATTTAACTCAAATAATTATAACATTAATTATGTAGGTCCAAAACGATCGTAATATTAAATAAATAAAAATTAATATTTTATTAAAATTATCGGTATTACACTCTCACCCCCTTAAAAGAAGTTTAGTCCCTAAACTTACTGCATCTACTCAAACAAAGTCCAAGTACTTTTCAGTATCCCTTTCTTCGACTTCCCAAACGGTGTATCTTTCAATTAGTCTAATAAACCCGATTAAGATCTCACCAAAGCATATTATCTAGTCACTATATATACGTCCATTGAAGCTCAAAACCAACAAATACGCAAATGAAGCTTAAATCCAATATTTAATGATTTGCATATTTTCTTTCTGAATGACTCCTACAAATCTTAGTGGACAAATCACAAAGATCCAATTTTCAAGAAACTCAAATAAGTTATGATGATTTTTTATGAGTTTGAATATTAAGGGTATTATATTCTCCCCACCTTCAAGAAATTTGGTCCTTCAAATTTACCAAACCTACAATCCCATAACTTGTCCATCATGCTTGTTGTGCACTCTAACTTTTACTAGCACGAATGTTGTCCGATGTATGAAACGATAACTCATTATTGGGAACACAAAGATCTCTTAACAACCTTCCACTTTCCAACTCTTAATACCTTGAGTTGAGTCGATCCAAAGTCTAAGGTGTAGCACTTAAATGAAATTTACACTTATTGCCAACCTAGTACTATTAAGACATCCACAAATAAAAATAAAAGGACTAAAACCATAAGTTTTCACTAAATCATAACCTAAGTTCTCCTCGAACACTTTTAAACAAGCACCTTACTATTCTACCAAAAGAAACTCCTTATTCATGTCCAAAACTCCATAGATATTGATTCAACGCTCCTCTCAAAACCTCGAAATAGACCAACATATCATAGTGAATCCCGTCACATATCAATCGAGAAACTCTTATAAAGATCAATTCATTAAATCCTTTAATGTAGCTAGGATCTTTGTAAGTCCAAACGTAACTACCAAAACTCGTCTCTAATCTAACCCGAACGCCCTAAAAGCAATAACTGCACTCATTCCAAAATTATGTCAAATTCATAAATGTGTAGTAGAACCAATCGATAGGCATCCTCCACTCCCAACTCAAAGGGTAAGATCAAATACCGTGTAACCAAAATGTACCTCGTGGTCGTGGTTCATAACTAAATCAAAGTATAAGTTCCGGTAAGAATCTAAGTTGTGCAATTGAGATAACATGATTGAGTATGAAACACTAGGATCAATAAAAACTTAATCGTCACAAAGATAAAGTTGCATGGTACCTCACCTCATCACTTGTTGCTCTAGCATCCCTCGATAGTCATTGCAAAATTCTTCCCGAACTTTCGGTTTGCTTTATCGCCACTTCCCGCTCCTCGCACAAAGTTTTCCTTTAGTGGCTCGTGGCAATCCTTGATCTTATGCTCCATCACAATTAAAGCAGCTCCCAATCCAAGAACAAGTATCTGCCCTATGCTTTCCGCCACACTTGGTACACGCAGTTGTTATTATAGAGATTCCGATCCAAATTTTGATTCCGCCATTGATTTTTGCACGACCTTGATTATAATTTCGATTTGGCTGGTTGGTCTCCCCGTTATTATTGTTCTCCGTGTTCCTTCTCTTATTTCCATAGCCATTTCCCTTGATGGTTACCATGATTCCCCGTCGAGCCATCCTCAGAGCCCCTCTTTCTCATCCTTCTTCCTTTGATACTCAACGACTCTAGTTCCATTACACCTGCCTGGCCCACATCAAAGATAGGTAATTGAAGAGGAGTCAACCTATAGCTAATCCGATTTAGACCTCTCAAACTTCCTAGTCGACCTTCATCGCCAAGAAAAAGAGAGCAAATTTCGACAACTCGATGAATTTTGCGTTGACTCCAACCGTCATTATCCCTTGCTCAAGGTTAAGAAATTCCACTAGCTTGTCTTTCATGCTTGGTGGAAAATACTTCTTGTTGAACGCCTCCACGAATATGTCCCAAGTAATCACCTCAACACCCGAGACTCTAGTGTAGTCTTCTAATCCCACCACCGACTAGCTTCTCCCCGCAGATAAAGGTTGCTAGTTTCACTTGTTGTTCGCTGGAGCATGTCATTGTCTCAAGGATCTTCTTCATGTGATTCAACCACTCATCGTTTCTCCGTGCCCTGCTCCTGCCAGAACGCCTTGGGTTTCGCTTTCTCGAAACTTTCTAGCGGA
>CM028377.1:13811589-13907790 GCA_013146195.2 Codonopsis lanceolata
TTGTAAAGCGTTTTCAAAAATTTACAAAATATGGAAGGAGAACACACCAACAACCTTTTAGGAAGAATGGTGAAAAGCTCATCTAAGGAAGAGCTTGTGTGTTATAGCTTGTAGAAACACAGTCATTTGCCTCAAAATGTCCTAAGCCAAAATTTGAAGCATCACAGAAAACCCTCTCTTAGAAAATTTCAAAAACAAAAAGGTATGTTGGTGAGGACATAGAAGACAAGCGGGTTGCTACATGGTTTTGAATTCGAGAAGAGGAGGAGGATTGTGAAAGGCTAACATATCTTTAATAGCTCGTGATTCAGATTCACACCTATGACTACGAAAATGAAGTCAAGTTTCACCTAGTCCTTTGGACAAAAATGAAACCAACGGTGACAGCTTCACTAAGGAAGAACTTCTCAAGGATAACCGAGGATATGCTTGAAGAATTTAATTCCTTTAGAGTAGCCTATGTTAAACTTGCGAAAGAGCTATGAGAAACTTACGGTGAGAAATCTTTGATGGCGGTGAGATTCAAACTCTCCGATAATTGTCAACAGAAGTATCAAGGCGAAGGAAGAAAACAAATTCCTTTATGACAAAATTGATTGTCTATCGAGCACATCAAAGGACTTGACTAGAAAAATGCCTTGCGAAAGACAATGACTCTGGAGGCAACTCAAGGATGCATTCGAAGAAATCCTTTCAAGCCAAAATCTAGTAATGATAAAGCGGCATAGGATATTCGGATGTGCCTCTTAAACGAACAATCTCTTCGGTCATAGAAAGGTGAATCCTCAGGGGCGCTAATGATATATCTTTTCTACTTGAGACATTTGGAAATATAGGGAAACAAGGCCTTGGTTATTCAAGTGTTCCTACGTTTACCCCAAAGTTCGAGAAAGGTAAAGCCAAAATGGTGACTCAAATGAAACAAAGGTAGGTAGCGGTAGAGAAAGTGAAGTCTGTAGGCAACAACTATGCTAAGGCAAAGTCTGTGGCGGTAGACCTACTAAACCTCTCAGGTAACTATCAAGTTTGTCTATGAAACGAGCAAGCTCCTTTTACATTGAAGGTAAACTTAAAAGGTATTCTACCAAATCCTCACGAAAAGGTAATCAACAGAAAAGCTAAAGAAAAAGCTAAGTCACGTTGGTAACCTACCTAGGAAGATTGAGAAAGAAACCAATTAAGTCTACCATCAACAAGCAAAATTTGAACCAAGAATGGATGTCAAGAAAAGGAATGATCACAAGCACTCTTCGATTGAAGACACTAACGGTTCTCAATGGACTTTCCATTTATGTCATTCTTGCAATTGCCTAGGCCATCGGCCCGAGAATGCTGCTAAGGTTCACCCCAAGATCGAGAGACCTAGTTCTCTCAAGGTCAGCAGGTATGGGTTCCAAAGGTTGCTAATCCTTAGGACCGAAAGAAAATAAAGAGGGTACCTTGTTGCTTTAATTCTTTTCGGGGGAATGCTTCATGGCTATAGAATCGAGAAAACAAAGACATCGGTACAGGCGGTGGGCTGCTCAAGACACATGGCTGAGGAGCAGTCTTCTTCACGAATATAGGTGAAGCTAAAGGACCACTTGTTATTTTCGGAGATAATGCAAGAGGAAAAACAATTGGATATGGCTCAATCACTAGAGGAAGTCTCTCCATCAACAAAGTTTCTCTAGTGAAGTGGTTTAAAGCACAATCTTAGAGCATATCTCAATTTTGCGACAAAGGACTTCTATGCCAATTCAACTCCAACCGGTGCCTCATCAAAGATAGTGAATCTGCTCTACAATCTTGACCAGGCAATAGACAAGGAAAGCGTCTATGTCGTGGACTTAAATCTTCTAGGGAGATTCTCAAACACGTGTCTAGTAGCCAACAACGTTCGTGACAACGGTGGCTATGGCACAAGCGTCTCGATCACCTCAACTTCAAGCACCTCTCCAAGCTCTCCAAAAATGGGCTTGTCGAGGTCTACCTACGGTGTCTGCCGACCATGACGAAGTTGTAAAGCTTGTCAACTAGGAAAACTCTCCAAGTCTTCCTTCAAAAGAAAGTCTGTTTTGTCAACAAACAGACCTCTTCAACTGCATATGGATCTCTTTGGACCTATCACAACGACGGTATTTCGAGGAGACAAGTACACACTTGTAGTAGTTGGCGACTACTCTAGATTCACTTGGATTGAAACTATGACATCTAAAGATGAAAGCGTATGATCTAGTCACTTTGCTCTTTTTAGGAAGACTTCAAACTCAAAAGCTTGAAGACATTAGCGACATAAGATCGGACAATGGCAATTCAAGAACAATGGTGTAGAAAATCTTGCGATGACCACGGGATCGGCCACAACTTCTCTGCGCGGTACTCCTCAACAAAGCGGTGTAGGCTGAGCGGAAGAAACGAGAACCGATTGAGCGGCAAGAACAATCTTTGGCGAAGCTAAACTTCTAAGTATTTGGGCGGCCGTCAACAACTGCATGTTTTACCCGGAGCAGATCCACGGTAAACAAGTTTCATAACAAAACTCCATATGAAATATGGAGAGGAAGATCCCCAAACATAGGATTTCTTAAAATCTTCGGGTAAATGTTTTATTCTTTATAATGGAAAAGAATATAGAGGAAAATTTGATGCAAAATCGGGACGAAGGAATTTTTAGGGTATTCCAAACATTCAAAAGCATTTCGCATTTTCGATAAAACTAATTTAAAAATTTTAGAATACGTGCATGTTTCTTTTGATGAATATGACTTGTTAGAGCCTAGAAAGGCTCGAGCGTTGCTAATGATTACGATAATGATGAGGCATGTACAAATACTGACATCTACTTCCACTCCTCATCGAAAGCGACAGCTGAGACCCTCAAGTACCGATAACCCTTCACGGTAGGCGAGAACTCTGGTGCAGATAACAACTCTTACTGTTGACCACTGAACCCATCTCTTACGTCTTACCCCAAGCACCTTTACGGATCACTCATCCTTCTTGTTCACGAGAAAATGAAAGTTTTGAAGATCCTATGTCTTGAACAGATTTTGGTGAATCTCCTTCTCAACCTACTCGGAATTCTTACGGAAGAACCCACCGAAGTGATCTTCCTCCAACCGTTATTGAAGCAAGAGATCATCCCATTTCTCAAATCATTGGTGATCTCAACACGGGAGTTAAATGCGAGAAATAAAGTTCGAGAAGAAACTATGTTTGCTTATGCATTTGTATCGAACTCGAGCCAAAGAAGATTGATGAAGCTATTCGAAGATCATAAGCTGGATTGAAGCTATGCAAGAAGAAGTGAACCGGTTTGAAAGATGTAAGGTGTGGAGCTTAGTTCAAAGTGATCATCCGGTCATCGGCACTAAATGGGTTTCGAAACAAAAGAGATGAAGCGGAAATGTCACGAGAAACAAAGCTAGGCTGGTTGCACGGGGCTACCGGCAAGGGAAGAAGGAATTGACTTTGATGAAACTTTTGCTCTGTTGCTAGACTAGAGGCAATCGAGACTCTTTCTAGCCTATGCCATCGTTCATGGACTTCAAAGTGTATCGGATGGATGTAAAGAGTGCCTTTACGAATGGTGATCTTCAAGCGTATCGTGGAGCGACCTCGAGGATTTGTCATTTCGAGACAAAGCTGGATCACGTCTACCGACTCAAGAAAGCTCTCTGACTGAAGCAAGCTCCCGAGCTTGGTATGAAACTCTATCCAAGTTCTTAATAGAACAAGGATTCGTGAGAGGAAGAATAGACACTACTTTATTCATCCTCAAGCACAAAGGCCATTCTCTTACAGTACAAATCTATGTGGGCGATATCATCTTTGGATCAACTAACCAAAGCATGTGTAAAAGATTCGAGAAGGCGATGCAAAGCAAGTTCGAGATGAGCATGATGGGTGAACTTACCTACTTTCTAGGACTGCAGATACAACGGACTTCCGAAGCGGAATCTTCATCACCAAACCAAATATGCAAAGGAACTAATCAAGAAGTTCGGTCTTGATTCAGCTAAAGGATTCGAAACTCCAATGTCTACCGCCATCTTGACAAAGATGAGAAGGGAAAGCAAGAGAACATGACCAAGTACCGAGGAATCATAGGTTCACTTCTTTACCTTCTTGCTAGTAGACGACATTATGTTTCTTTGTTTGTGTTTGTGCAAGATTTCGAGCGATCCAAAGGAGTCACATTTGCTTCGCCAAGCGTATCATCGGATATGTTTCAAAAACAACAAATCTAGGCATATGGTATTCCAAAAACAACAATTTCGATCTAGTTGGATACTCAGATGCAGATTATGCAGCTTGCAAAGTGAGCAGAAGAAGCACCAGTGGGACTTGTCAATTCCTTGGAAATAGACTTGTCTCATGGTCTTGCAAGAAACAAGGATCGGTTGCAAACTCAACCACGAAGCTGAATACATTCTTTGCCATTTGTTGCTCTCAACTACTATGGATGAAGCAACAACTAGTGGACTACAACATCAAGGCGCAAAGCGCCCAATCATGTGTGACAACACATCGGCAATTCGATCTCCAAAAATCGATGATGCACTCCAAGACAAAGCACATTGATATTCGTTATCACTTCCTCAAAGATCATGTGGAGAAAGGTAACATCGGCTTGGAATACGTTCCAAGCGAGCATCAATTGGTGACATTCTCACAAAACCCTTGGATGCCACCGGGTTTGCTTATTTAAGGAGAAATCTTGGTATGATTGATCCTACTGCTTAAATTCAAAGTTTTTGTTAATGTTTCTTTCATACCGGTAGACCTAGTTTTACACTAATCGGAAGACGTAAGTCTCTCTTTACCGGAAGACTTCAAGGTTAGTATTATTACTTAGTCTATTATTTTAAAGAGGTTTCTAAAGCAAAAAATTGGGGTCAAGGATAAAATTTGGCACTTAAGAAAATATCTTAAGTTCGCTTTTTCATCTAAAATTTTCTCGCCTTTAAATAGACCTTGAACCGCCTTTTGCCAAACTTCTGAAACCATTTGACAAAAATATTTCTCTCTCTATTCATACTCTCTCTCTACGTGTAGCGCTTTACGCAAATCCAAATTCTTCTTGTTTCTTCTTCTCATCAACGACAATGGTATGTTTTCTCTTCTCTACTTGAAACTTACTACGTCTTGTTACGCATTTCATTTCATAACCTAAAATTATTTTGGAATTCAAGCGGTCATTTCGAGTTTCTACGGTATTCGCCATTGTTGTTCTTACAAAACCTAGGAAAACTAACGATCGTTTATGTACTATTCAATTGTTTATTCTTATGAAAACTTACGTTTTACATTTCTCGGTATGGATACTCTAAACATTCTAGGGTTTCAAGTTTTCGTTTCGAAAAATTCTAATTATTTCAGAAAACCTTGAAATTCCTACTTGTTTAGATGATGAGGTGAAAAGCCCTAATTTTATTTGTGTTTCTTTCAGGCAAGAACTTCAAAATCGAAGAGCGGTAGCGGAAAGAAATTAAACCGGCCCGACATTCCTCCAAATACGGATGTCAACCTTAGGGCTATCAACCTTTCCGCCTCTCATGACATCATAGTCGCCGGACCGAAGGCGTACATTCGAGGAATGTGCATTGACCTCCTGACTCGATAGCTTCGGCGTCAAAGCTTGCGAGGATATGAGCGCCTCGATATTCTACCCCTCTTTTCTGCCTCAACGACAAAAACTACAACATCTTTCTGGCAGAAGAATTCTATCAAAGAATGGAGCTCATGAACAAGAATGCTCTTCGAGGATGGATTCGAGGCCGTCCAATCTCCATTACCGCTAAGACAATTTCCACCATCATCGGCGTACACTTTGGTGGACCTCTTGAAGCAACCATTGCTTTAAGGCCGTACATGCACAGGAAGCAATGAGGGAGTAGACACCTCTGAGGGGAACCACAAGGGAAAATGCTCAAAATCTGTTCCCTCTTGGCGTCTCTTGCACCGGCCACCTTATTGACAAGGGGCTTCTATTCAAGAGTGGAGCACATGACATGTTCCGGACCAACAAATCAACCTCACAATCTTCGTGTTTCTTGACTTCGTCTCAAGCGGGGGGCCATCATTTTCAACGAATTAAAAGCGGTGGATAGAAAGCCAAGAACAACCCCACTTGCAAGCGCCCCTTCGTTAGGCTGATCAATGCCCTTCTAAAGGATGATGCTAATGTCAACTCTTCCTTGAAGGAAGATGAGTTGATTATAGTGGCCAAGGAGAAGCAACTCACAGCCTCGTTCTTCAGTAAGTACGAATCACGAGAACAAGCGGCAGGCTGAAGGGTCTACCGCCCGTCACCCTTGATAAAGTTGCTAAGCTTTGTGCGATCTTGGTTTACTCGCTTCAACATGGAAGCTCGTGGCGACGCGGCCAGAACCTTCAAGAAGGCCTGCAAAATTTGACGATCAAGTGGCGCGTCACTCCATCAAAGGCCAAAGACTTGGCGATGAGGCGAGCATTTGCTTCGAACCAAGATGGCGCCAAAGGCAAGGCAAAGAAGACAAGGCCGGAAGAGGCCACTCCAACTGAAGAGGAGCAGGCCAAATGGATTAGGAAGGAGATGAAGGAAGGCCAAAAGAACAAGGCACCAGGCCAGTCCAGCCATCCTTCACCTTCACCAGCCCAAGCCCAGCCAACCTCTCAAACTCAACAAACCACTTCCTCCCAGCCACCTACCCAAACCAGTCAATCACCCTCACCCTCTCCTGCACCCACTCCCAAACCAAAACGAAGGAGACTTCGTAAAACCTTTGAAGACCAGCCACGGCTCACACTACCGATGAAGCAGTTGAGCCTCCTACTCGGCCGGAGAGAAAAGGAGAGCTAGATCCCAAACCAACTACCGCCAACCAACCAACTACCGACGCCCAACCAACTACCACTACCTCTACCACCTCACCTACCCAACAACCCATTCCTCCTGAGTCATCTACTCAGAGGAATTCACCACCTCCGGAGGAGCCTATCCCTCAGGAGGAGCCTAAAACTCAGGAGGAGCCAGCCAGAACCCCCACTCCTCCTCCTCCTTCACCCTTTAACTACTCACCTGACCCATCTACCCCTTCCTCACCTCACCAATCCCAACCAACTTTCTCAACCACACCACAACCAACTCCCATCCCTCCTACTCAGCCAATAGACTCTGCTGCTGCCAAGTTCCTTTTCGAACTTTCGTCAGTAACAGACCTATTCACCCCTACCCAACAACCTCCTCAACCTTCCCTTCGAAAACCAAAATCCTCTTCTACCCCCCTTCTTTACGGTTTTCTACCGAACCCTTACGAATCCTCCCATATCGGTGACAATTCGACACCGATATGGAGCTAATTCCCCACCAACCCTCCTCCACCTCCACCTATAACCTTATCTTCCTCTACCTCCTCTTCCGACTCTTCCTCTTCCGACTCATCTCCCCCTCGTCCTCAACAGCCCTTCCGGCCTCCATCTCCGAAAGACGTTATTCATATTGGCCAGGCTTCCCCGTCAACTCAACCGGCCAATGATGAAATTTTGTCACGGCTGGATGCCATATATGAACGGCTAGGCGCGCTTACCAGCATCACTACCGCTACCGCTACCGCCGAAATAGCCACTACCGCTTCAAAGGCCAATGACCGAACTGTAGCGCTTCTACGACAATTCCAAGAGGATGTCTGGACTCGTTTTGGACAGATACGACACGACTTCACAGATGTAAAGATCAACATTGAAGCTCAACGAGATGAATGTGTCCGTATCTGCTCCTCCCTTTTTTAAGAGTTGTTCCATGCCATCACTCTTCATCTCGGCAATGGCCGCCCTCCGGTTCTAGAGCTCAACCGCATTGCTCGCGACTCTGCTCACAACGTTATGAATGCTAATCGTGATCGTGATCAGGCCATCACGGAGGAGAAGCAAATGAGGTCAATCAACGAGAATGCGATGGAAGAGAACATTGTCGTCGACTGAAGACCGCTCGCTCCACCGACCTACCGACTACCGTTCTCGTATGACGAATACGAACGAAGAATGGAAGAGCTAGAGCGAGAGCGAAAGGAAAAAGAGGATGTAGACAAAGGCAAAGGGAAAAGACCTTGGTAGTTTTGTATCTTTTCTTCCCTTACCTTTGTATCTATCTTATATTTTGAAAACTCTGTAATCTGTAAACATCTTGTTTATAAATACAGAAGAATATCTGTTTTTCAAAATTGTCTTGTTTAAATTCTTGTTACTTTACTTTTCATATCTGTTTAGAATTTAAACAATCAGTTTAAATTTATTTGAACTGCTGCTAATCTGTGTGCTATTCTATGATTTTTATACCCTTGTATGCACTTAGATTAGTTCCTTACAATTGAGGTGCTCGTCTGTCTGATAGAGGCATGTCTTCTGCTACATTATATATAAATTTCTCAGACATGCTATTATCTATCACATAGTCTGTTTTTAGCCCTCATTTGTAGTAATGATGACCAGATATAAATAGGAGGAGATTGTTGATTCTTATGTTAAATTTATATATGTTCAAAACATTACATTAGTTTTATACTTCAGTGGCTAATCGGGCTGCGTATCGATTAGCGTGGCAACTGTGTATAGAACTTTGCCTAGTATAGTTTTTTATAGGACTTTATAGGTTCAGTGGAAGACCTCTCCACAAAGCTTTATCGGAAGACATGCTCTAAGCCTACAAACGGCAGACCTCGTGTCCACCTGATCTTCTATGACGTGTCCTATCCAGCAATGACTCATTGGATTAATTCAAACTTATCCTAATCATTGTTTGAATTAATCTAAGACATTCCCTGACATATCAAGCCGCCGAAAGCAACTTTCCGAAAAGCGGGAAGACTTTTCGTCTGAGCGAGTGAAAGCGAGGAAAAAGCGGTGTCTCCTACTTTCTTTGCAACAACTCTCGGATCGACACCTAAATCGCCCACCTTTTGAAGATCTCGAAATCATTCACTGCTCTAGATATCGTGAAGACGAAAATCCTTGATGCTTGACCCCATGCATTTAATGCATTGTTGAAAAGAGCTGTTGAAGTATTCGTCTTCTCCAACGGATCTTTTGAAGTGCATCTGCTATAAATGCTTCCATTGAAGACTGGAAAAACAAGCAACTGTACAGAATCAATCGAACACTTAAAGGATTGCTCTGAAACTTCATAAACTCCAAGTCTTTCAACTCAGTGCAATCAAGAGATCCTCTACAGATCTAGAAGTCCTCGTCAACAACAAGAAGCTGCTCATCAACACTTATTGTTTTATCTTCTTGTTGTTTACTTTCATAAACTATACTTCTGCACGAATTAAATATCTTTTTACATATATTTAATTCCATAGACCCCAAACACAAGTCAATATTTTGTACACGATCCATTAGGGATATTCTTTGTAATTGATCTAGTGGAAAACATAGTGCACAATTTAAATCCAAGGTTGACTGCCTTGGTGGTGGACGTAGCACTCTTTATAGTGTGAACCATCCCAAAATACTTTTGTTATTCCTTACTGTTTGTCTGTTATTTGAACTGGTTAAATACTTTGATTATCATTATCCATTTACAGCAGAACTTAAGTAACTTGTAAACGGTCTACCGGTAGTCCTTATCGGCAGACCTGGAACAACTATCTTGAAGGTCTTCCGCTACTTCATTCTCTTCAATAGATTGCAAGTATCCTTCAAAGAATTTACTTAAAAGTTTTAAGTGTACAATAAGTTATTCAACCCCCCTTCTAGCTTATTATTGTGCCCATTGGGACCCACAATAAGACATAATATCTTCAGACTCATTCATTCTTGTATTTTCAAATTGTGTGGTGAGCAGTCTTAACTTAGAAGCGCGAACACTGGCAGGTCCTTCACACAAGGTCTGAAGGGCCTCCCAAACATCTTTAGCAGATTCATAGTTGGCAATCACCCTAAAAGTATTAGCATCTAAAGCTTTATATATAGCAGACAAAGCTTTTGAATTAAAAGACGCAATATTCCTATCTTCATTAGTCCATTCAGATTCTTTGGTGATCTTGACATCACCATCAGAATCAGTAGTTTTAGGAGGACTCCATGTAAGACCCTAGACCTTTGTGTGTTTGACTTCCTTGTTTTACGTGTCAAATGGCCATAACGTTCTTGTTGGCTTTTTGTTAGTATGAGAACCCAAACCTTGGTTACTTACCATGATCATTATTGTTGCTTAACATACTAGAAATAAACCTAACATATTTATCTTAGTTCTAGTTCTTTTAGTGGAGTATTGGTTGTCTTATAAGATTTTTATACTTTGTATGCATTTTCGTGGTAGCTTTGTGTATCGCCTTAGCTTCCTTAACTCTTAACTAAGTCTTAAAGAGTCTTGGTATGATTTCTACATGTTTCTTGGTCATTACTTAAACCATTGGAAGTTTAACTTTGAGGTTGAGACCCTTCTTGCTTGTATTTGAACATTTGGAAATTAGGATGCATGAATGCATTCCTTTGCCTTAGAGACTTGTCCATGATTACTTGTGGTTCATGTGGGTTGAATTCTATACCAAGGTTACTAGTTCTTTCATGTTTAACCATCCTTGTTCGTGGACTTGTTAATTGGAAATAAGATGACCAACTTATAACTTCACAGATTCAGTCCTATTCTTTGGCAAACTTCGGGAAAATTCTGGTACTAATCTACTAAAGATAATTGGCTTAAATTTTAGTGGGTGTTACCTACATATGTTAAGTTAATCCCTGTAAATTTTCATAATTTTCCAATGTGTTTAAGTGCCTCAAATAGGCCACGTATTATGGCTGTGTCTGTGTTCTGTTTTGAGAATTCAGAATGTTAACATGAACTTGGAGGGACTGTATTTTGATGAATACAAGTCCGAATTGAGAAATTTAAAATTCTAAATTGTATTTTAAAGAGTCTAGTTTCAGAAAAATCAAAAATTACCTCAATCGGAGTTGTGAATGATTTATGGTAGATTTTACAAGATTAACTGTCCAATAACTTTGCAAATGAAAAATCTGTTTTCCAGATTTCGGGATTTTTGTGGTTGCAGCCATTCCCCCTTGCTTCCTTGACCCAAGTCCGACCTTGACTGACCCAAGTCACTTATCTTGACTCACCTTAGACCCATTTCAGCCCTTAGATGAGTTGTTAATCAAAGACCCACATTAATCAACCAATGGGAATCCTAATAACTCCTTCACTTGGATTGAGAATTGGTTTACATCAATTGTGAGATCACCAACCATTCAGCCATTTTCTTCTTCATGGACCATGAGTTCTTGCTGGGTTTGAAGAGAAAGAGGAGACTCAAGAACACTCCACCTTCATTGAACGATTGCCGGAGCTCCGGTGACCCGATCGGACTTCCGAGACCGCCCTTTCGAAGCTCTTGCTCTCCACTACGTTTATCATTGATTTATTTCTTCATGCATCCATTAATCTAAGGCTTAAGGTACGTTTTCAAACCCAGAAAATTTGTAGGTTCAATATTAGGGCATACTCCCTTTATAATAGTTGTTGTACACATGCTTAGGAAGACTTTTTGTGAAGTAGAAATCTTCATTTCAACAAGATAGAAATCTGAAAATTTGGGGCTGCCATGTTAACTTACTAATTTGGGTTAATTTCAAGCATGAATGTTGTTCTAAATTTGCCTAGGAGTAGTTCTTGTGAAGGAATCAATCACATTTGCAAGATGTTGAGAAATTGTCATTTTTAGGTGTGAAATCTGAATTTATTGGGGCTGCCCTATAAGTCAATAATTTGGACTTGAGTAAAGCATGAATAATGTCCCAAATGTGTTTAGGAACAACTCTCGTGAAGGAAGTAATTGCAATTGAAAGTCGTAGAGAAAGTTCTATGCTAGGGTTTCAAATTGTAGAATTTGGGTCATCGATAGACTAAGGTCATGTTTGGCTTGGTATTGTGGTCCTAATTGATTTATAAAAAGGGTTAAAAAAAAAAAAGGATTGTAAGACTTGTAGGAACTTGACCTACCCATGTTTTGGATCCTATGGATTTGTGGTTATTGATGTGAGAACTCCGACTCACTAGAGTCGCCTTGTATGTGTGAATGCACCCTAACTTGTTTAAGGGCTTGATTGGGAATCTTGGGATCATCTCGGGGAATCCTAGATGGTGAATTAGAGAATCTCCTAAATAACGAATTTTGATGGGTTATGATCTAGTTCTCTATATATAGAGTCTACTCGTAGAGTTGCAAAGATAATCAAGTTGTTATCCAAAGCATGCTAGTATTGCCTTGACCTTGCGAAATAGTATCGCACGGACATCTTTAGAACCTAGACTACAACCCATGGGTCTTATCATGTGAGTGTACTACTTGGTACTTTAACTTAGAAAACCTCAATGAGGTCTCATAATATTGCAACGTAAGTTAGCGTATGGCTTCAAGGACTTGAATGTGGCAATAGTGGTTTATGACTATTACATAAACCTTAATGGATTTGAGATTTTGGGATGAAATACTATCCTAAAGAGAAAGACTCTAATGATATAATCTTGTTATTTGGAGCCTAGACAATCTAGGTAAACCTTGAGAATTATATAAATTGTGATTTGGTATTCTTACTTATTTATTGAATATGACTTAATAAGCATATTTTCCATTTTTGACTTGAAGTATATATTACTTTTGATTACCTTGTGGTTTTATCGGCATTATATGACTTATGAAGCATATTTCATATCTTGGCTCAAAGCATGATTTATTCTTGAATGTCTTAATGACCTATTGAAAGTTGATTAGTGTACATGTATTGAACTTATATTTCACTAATAGGTGGAATGGTGAACTTGTTGAACTAGGGTTTCTCAATGAAATAAAGACCTAGATATATGTGAACTGTGAACATGGAGAAGGGATATAAATGCATATAGCATTCGTATTCTATTTGGGAATAATTGTAGCGAAGACTCAACGGAGTCGAATTAAGGAACGATTGGACCTTACTAGGATCGTGGTGAGATCCTTTAACACTTGGAAATCCATTGGACTAGATTACTAGCTTTTGGAACTTGAATAGAATTGAGCAGACAGCTTGACACTTATACTTGAGACTCAATCGGGCTCCTTTTGTAATCCATATGATTAATCGTGAACATGTCGTGAATAACATGCCTGCTTGTCTTGAACGAGTTCGCTCTTGTCGAGCTCGCTTCCTACTTGATTTTATTTGAGTAAACATCTACTTGACATGGACGAGTTCGCTCTTGTCGAGCTCGTTCTTTACTTGATTTTAGTGCCAAGTAAACATCTACTTGTCATTCCATTAGTCTAGCTGGCATACTTGTCTTGTCTCGATGGTAACGATGCATCGCCGTCACGAATTGTGAGATTCGTGGTAGTGATGGGTCGCCAGCCCATCATCATGCACCCACCCTCCACTATTTGATCACAGTGGAGAAGAGTACCTTGTCGTAACCATTAGGGCGCTTGGAATAATACTATCGTGCTTGGTCGATGTATCACTCACGTGCATCCGACAACCCACAATCGTGATAACCGTTTTCATTTCAGGATCTACGTTGCGGCAGCGGCTCTATAACATATCCTCCTGTTATGTGATTTATTTCAAGCACTTATGTGACAATAAAGTGTTAATTGAGACATGGGATCGAAAGTGACCATGTGTATCTTGATTGCGCATGATTGAATTCCATGGTGTGTATATCTGTAGGTATACATACTTATACTTGATAATTCTATGACTTGATATGAAGATATGTGAATATACATGCTCATACTTGCTAGTTTCATGAATGACTTGACATGTATATAAAAATTTATGCATACTTACATGTAATGCTTTCATGAGAATTACTTTCTAGTTCATTTGGTTTGTGTTGAGCAGGAATTCCACCCTAGTTCGTTTGGACAGTTTAGTAAGTGAGAAGGAGAGATTTCTTGTAAAGTATACGACACGTCTTCACGAGTTTCGTCGTTGTAACGCGATGTTACTGTTATTATAACAATGTTTCATATTATGTTATATTGTTCAGTAGTAGCGTACTGAGTCATTATGACTTATCACGTACTTTGTTTTCTAGTTGCAGTAACTTGTCCGCCACGTTGAGGCCGTGTAGATCGTGATTGTAGCAGATAGCAACTGATCGATAGCTCGAGCTTAGTTCGTGCGAACGTGTGTTCGTGATTGTAGCAGCCGACATTCCCGAGTAGTAGCTTGTGGATTCCTATCTCATCTAGCATCATTGATTTGTCTATTGTACTGTACTATTCTTGTGAGCTCGTTATATTGTAAAGTTATTTAGACTTTACAATCGGGTAGAACACTTGGGTTCTGATTTGGTTCTTCTTTGGGCCGACGTATTGTGTCGTGCCGTTATTCGGAATCTTAGTTTTATATTCAGTTGTCTCCCGGGCACGCAGTAGCTTTGGGGCTTTTCTTTATTCTAGTTGTTTCATTGTTGGTTAACCCCGGTATGCTTTAGCCGTGGGTAATTGTTATATCAGGTTAGTTCATTGTTGAAACGCCGGCCTGGAATGCCGATGGTTTGTTCGCGTCTGCAATGTTGCGGCACGCGAGTTTTGTACTTTCTCCTCTCGAGACAATAGTCTCTCTTGGTTTCTTTAGTGTTGATTTCGATTTTATTAGCTCGGGTCTTCACTCTATTAACGCTTCCGCACCTTCGATTTTTGTTTACCCATATTTTTATACTATTACACATCCATGTTTAGAGCTTGATAGCTCTATTGTTTGACTAGCACTATTATTTACATCGTGCTTGTCCTCTTCTTGCCTTGTCCTGTCGCGACCTTGGGATTCCGTTTCGGAATCTGGGTCGGGTCGTCACACTCCATCCATTCAAGACAGCAAGCCACGCTCTTTCATCAATTGATTTGATGAAGATGCGCATCTTGACTTTCCAAATATAATAGTTTGCATTAGTAAGAGTAGGAGGACGAACGACATTCTCATATTGAGAATCCATCACGGCTATGACCAGAATCAACTCTTAGTGATGTCAAGAGAAGGCCCTGATACCAATTGAAAGAACACAATAGCTAGGATTCTCAAGAGAAACCGAAGTAATTTTCAATGTAGCTGTGAATGAAGCTACAATGGGAACCACAATGGTCAAAAAAGATTATAGCAACGGAAGAATAATCAAAACAGTGAACTGAATGCAAAAGTTTACCAAAAACAATCCACAAGATAATACTTCTAGACCTAGCCTCAAGGACACAAAGATTTCACTAAAAATAATAATCGTTTTACAAAAACAATTGTGAAATCACTCACAAAATATTCTCACAAAACAATGAGTCTTGGAGAACAAAAATCTCACATAAACAGATTAGACAAAACGTGGGAAGAAACAAAAAAACAGCTTCCTAAACTGAAACATGAAGACACAAACAGTTTCCAGATCTTCAATGTTACTGCCGATGTTATAACATCAACAGCATCAAGCGAACTGCTGAACTTCAGGACTGGAAACAGCTTCTAAAACTCCTTACTTCTGAACCCAGCTTTATGGCTTTTTATTCTCTCTCTCAAGCTCTGTGCACAACCCGTATCCTTGCTCCTTTATTTATAGTATTCCGAAGTCCTACACACACGCAAACAATCCACCTTCTACAAAGAAAATGATTAGCAAAAAGGAAAGACCAACAACTTACCAATTCTGTGAGATTTTATTTCCAAATCTATAAGTGTTTCAAGAATCACGGATTGCCTAGGATTTATAAAAAGATTTAGTTACCAAAAAAGATGTACCATAATCTAATAAAAGATTTTGGTACCAAATATACCTCAACTAAATCTAATAAAAGATATTAAATCCTAAAATACCACAAACTTAACAAAAATAATATTTTGACCATGAAAGGGGAAACAAGTAAAAATAGGCATGACCTATTTTACCCTTACAATGTTCTAATAAGATTTTTTTTTAGATTGCATTACCAGCCAAAAGGTCAAAATCGAAGAGACTTAATTCTTACATGTAATCATAATTGAATTTTTTTCAAGTCAGCTAATCAATTTTTAATATTTACGTAAGTATATGAGTTTATGTTTTCTCCTTCAAGGGATTCCTAAATTTCAAAGAATTGCATTCCATCAATTTTATTTACAAATCATCCAACACTCATTGAATAATTAAAATATCTGTATAAATGTGAAGCTAGGCAAATTCATGAAGATTACATGAACCAACAGAGTCGAGCAACTAACAGATAAAGGAAGTTTCGTCTACGGACGGACCAGTAATTAGGATTACAAAATCCACAATTATCTGTTAAAAATGGAGATTGGTACAAATCCTCCATATGTGTGTGTGTATATATATATATATATATGCATATGTATATTCAAAAGAATACATATTAAAAAAATTATTCAGTCTTATTAGATTTGCATAAAAATAACAAAAAAATTATATCTTTCGCAAAACAAGAATATTTCGAGACAAATCTAACATTAAAGAATGAAAGGAAAATTAAAGAGATTAAATCACAGTATATAACGATTTTTTCTAATGATTAAAGATAATACATATTACGTATTCGTTAAAAAAAACAAACAAAAATCTAAGTAAACACTAAACATAGGCCTTTCATAAAATGTAACTAAAATGTAACTTAGAAAGGGGGAAATTTAGGAGATAAAGGTGGGCAAAAATGGAAAATAAGAAAATGAGGAAGATGCAAATGACCTTGGATAGATGAACATGCAGAGCCAAGTGGGAAGAGATCTTGAATACGAAGAACACTTCAACTCATTCTGATAAAAGAACATGGAAAAGCTTCCTTTGGATTAAACACCACACATAAAAATTCTGTGTTTGAGAGAGAGGGTCTGAAATTAGTAGGGAGAAAGGAAAAAGAAATTAGTTTACAGTGTTGACATACGAGAAGGAAACGAGAAGAGAAATTTGAGTGATTGAGGCTCTTACCACTACTAGAGAAGAGAGAGGAATGCCTATTGCCGTCGGCGCAATCACCGTCAAAGTGGAGACTGGAGAAGAAGACTTGCAAATTGGTCGTCGTTAGGGTTAGAGGTTGAGAGAGACGACATAAAATGATAAAATGGAAATTTCTAGATTTAGATCTAGATCTGACTAAAATTATGGAGTAGTATACATTTAAACTTGATTCGGTTGTAAAGCCCGCTTTGAGAATTGGTAGACCGATCTGAACTCAAATTAATTGGTTCCTTAAAAATAAAAACTTGACAAAACACCATTTCCATGATTTTGGGTTTTTCAGTTTCGGGGGTTTTTTTTTTTTTTTTGTTACTTTTTCCTGATCTTTATGTTATAATTATTTGTTTCATTTATATACATTGAATTTATGCATAATCTTTATGTTATAATTATTTGCTCATTTATAAATTAAGATAAAATCATAGTTTAATTTTATAAGAGTAAAAACATACAATAACTACAATCTAAAAAAGTTTGACTTAGAAGAACAAGATTAATTTTTGGAGACGATGGAGTATAAATTATTTGTGAGAGTTCTTAAGACAATATTATGGTGATTACATTCCAAATGAAGTAGTATAATACTTGCTAACTCCCTACAAAGGTAAATCCTAAATGGAGGGTAGTTCGATGGACCAAGAAGATAGGCTAATTACGGTCATTGATAGAAATCGTACGATTTTGACAACAAATGTTGCTTTTAAAGAGGCACTTCAAAAAATAAATATTTTTTGGGGTAAATTTGGACAGGTCTAATTTCAAAAGTTTTAAATCGTTTCAATCCATCATATATATATATATATATATATATATTCAATCGGAAAAAACCACTTTTGGTGGTTAAAAGACTACGATACCCTTATTAAGTCTGAACGCCCTATGGATCACTCACTCAAATGCACTGCACTGCATCAAATTTTGTACCGCGATGCATCAATTTTTATTACCGCGACGCATCGATTGAAATCCCTAATCCAATTTTTTACCTCAAATGCATCAATTTATGTACCGCGATGGATCAATTTAAATCATTAATCCAGTTTTTGTACCGTGATGCATCAAGTTTTGTACCACGATGCATTAATTTAAATCCCACATTCAATTTTGCATCACATTTTTACACCGCGATACAAAACCATAATGGACCAGACTTTCATGTCCTCCACATGAAGATAATCACATTAGAATGAAAAGGAATTAACATTAGCATATGAGGGTACTCACATTTCACCTATTTTTTTAGCAATGTAATTCTCTAAAATTAAATATACTATTTTTTGTCTTTACGTTATTTGTATTTTGTCTTAATATAACTTTATATATATATATATATATATATATATATATATATATATATATATATACACACACACATCGCGCATCGCATGGAGGCATTACTAGTTAGTATATATAACAATAGAAGTTCTTATCTAAAGACTTGTAAAGTTGTAATTAGTAACAATTGGTAAGACCTATAGCTAACGAAATGAAGCATGCTCATCCAAACCCAAGGAATTTTCACAAACAAAAGAATAAGCCAAAGTTGAATGTGCAATGAAGGTTGGGTGAAAGATGTTCTTTTAGATATTTGTGTGATCATGTATCAAAAAATGAAAGTATAACATCCAATTAAATCATTTATATTTTCTAACCATAAATGTTCTAAAAAAATATTTAAAATTTGTAATTATATTCTATCCTTGAATGGTTTCCCTTTGTTCAAAAAGATGCCCCAAGTAAATATTCTTTCTTTTTTTCAGTTTTGTAAAACTAATATACGAAATGACCACCAATTTACATATATTGACAACACCTAATTTTTATAGACATAAAGCTAACAAATGTCTATGTTTAATACTGATAATTTTCTTATAATATGTTTTTTGAAATGTATTACTTAATTTCAAAATCAAATTATATATGTGCGGAACACGAACTTTATAACTAGTATAGTGATTAATTACAAGATACATATGCATGTTTGACGCATTGTGATATATAATTTGGACAAAAATTAGAGCATTAAATATTTTAAAATGAATGAGATTGTTAGTAATAATGAGATTGTAATAAATTGTTTGGTTTTTGACGGGCAGTTCTCTATCATTACTACAACGAATCAAATTTTAGAACTTCTACATTTGGTAAGAATAATCTAAGTAAAAGACATTATCCTATTTTGAATATTGAATTATGTGGTGTGAAAGTTGAATGTGCAATGAAGGTTAGGTAAAACTGTGAAAAATGTTGTTGTATTTGCAAGTCTGAGATCTGTCACGCGAAAGACGAATGTGCAATAAGTGTTAGGTAAAAAAAAAATTGTGGTGTTTTGAAAAGCCGAGCTCTGTTACGCAAAAGATGAATGTGTAATAAAGACTAAGAAAGATAAATAAGTTGTTTTTTGAAAGTTTGACGTATGTCACACGAAAGACGAATGTGCAATAAATCTTATGTAAAAGATATTGTCATGTTTTGAAAGGTTGAGCTGTGTCATGCGAAAAATGAATATGCACTAAAGGTTAGATGAAAGATGTTGTCGTGTTTTGAAAGGTCATGCTCTGTCAAGCAAAAGATGAATGTGCAATAAATGTTATGTGACATAAGTTGTCATATTTTGAAAGTTTGAGCTATGTCACGCGAAAGACGAATATGCAATAAAAGTTAGGTTAAAGAAATAAAGATGTTGTCATATTTTGAAAGATCGAGCTCTGTCACGCGAAAGATGAATGTGCAATAAAAATTAGGTAAGATATGTTGTTGTATTTTGAAAGTTTGAGCTCTAGGAACGAATGTCCAATAAATGTTTGGTAAAAGATGTTGTGTTTTGAAAGGTCAAGCTCTGTCAAGCAAAAAATGAATATGCAATAAAGGTTAAATGAAAGAAGTTGTCGTACTTTGAAAGACTGAGCTTTGTCACACAAATGACTAATGTACGTTAGGTAAAAGATGTTATCGTATTCTGAAAGGTTGAACTTTGTCACACGAAAGAAGAACGTGCAATAAAAGTTAAGTGAAAAATGTTATATTTTGAAAGGTTGAAGTCAGTATGTACACTAGGTCTTGTTTTGATAATTGATTCTTTTTGAGATTCGTGATAAATGAATGTCCACATACGCAATGTTGCTAATTTATCACATTATTAGTAAATAATTAATAACATCATGATTATTGCATTTGATATTTACGTGGAATTGCAATTCAAAGTTAGAACTCTCAACAAACAAGTTAGTAGTAAATAATTAATAATGTGGGTATGAAAAATGGACCTTTTTTTTTTTAAATGATTGCGCATCAACGCAGTGGTGAAGCCACTAAAAGAGTCATCACCCCAACCTTTTGTTGATATGTAACCTACCCCTTTTAAAATAGAAAGCATACTTATTTTTTTGTCCATCGTAAAATTTGGGGTACACAATTTAACAAGGCAAAATTTTAGAAAATACCGTCTTACGGGTATTTTCGGTAAGACAGCTTTTCTTGACCCAACCCACCGTGTGTTAGTGGGTTGAATCGTGGCTCACATCCGATGTACTCATTTAACAAACGTAGTTTTAATATCCAAAATATGACAAATATTGACACAACAGAAATAACAACATGAATTCATTTTACGAGAAATTCCTCAAAATAAGGTTGAACACGTCAAACCTTAACCAACCTAGAATCAGCTAGGAATAAATAACTAGAATCCACCAGATAAAAAAGAAAACTCTAATTTTATTTAAAAAATGAATTAATTCGGAATTATAATGAAACTTATTTTTATAAGATTAGTAATACTTGGAAAACAAGTTAAAACCTCCTAAAAAGTAGCTTAACATATATAGTAACCTAGGACTTAAATTCATCACTTAGATACCTAAATCTACTTCTCAACATAAAAATATCACCCTATTAAAATTAAATACGAAAATTAATATAAAATAAAAATATTTAAACTTAAAATTAAAACTAATCAAATCTTGTCATACATCAAATATACTCATGATTTTCGTAAAACATGGTCCATGTTAAGTCTATTGTAAAGTTTAGATACGAAACTTTCTATTAATATGATCTTAAGAACTTGATTACAGCCATAATCCCTAACACGACCTATTTAAAAGGGAAAACTATAACGGCTAATCTAAGCAACAGATAACTAAACAATTACAAAGTGACCCCTCCAAGTATATAACTATTAATTCCAAGTACACCAACTTTCCAGTGTTATGACATTGATAAACTTCTTCCATTCAGTGTTGCACTCTCCATATTTAACATTGGCCTGGGCCTGATGACTTGACCTGTACCTTGAATTGGCTGAACAATTAGCACTTAGTTTAATACCCTCCCCACAAGTTGAGGATGTAAGAATACTAACAATCCCCAACTTGGAAAGAAAACTCCAATGCAAACTCTTTCCCAGAAATTTTGTGAAGATATCATCAAGCTGGTGCTTAGTAGAGATGTGCTGTAAGGATATGAGCCCATTCATGATCTTCTCACGTATAAAATGATAGTCTAACTCTATGTGTTTAGTCCTTGAAAGGTATATAGGATTATTTGCCACTGCTATGGCTGATGAACTATCACAATATATAGGAATAGGTGTAGAAACTTCAACTTGGAGATCATTTAGTAGAGTGTGAAGCCATATAACTTCACAACTAGTTGTTGCCAATGCCCTATATTCTGATTTTGTGGAAGACCTTGAGACAACTGATTGCTTCTTGGAATGCCAGGATATGATAGACTTTCCCAGCAGCATACAAAATCCTATGATAGACTTTTTGTCATTGGGATTTCCAGCCCAATCACTGTCACAATAGCCCTATAATTGAAGCTGATTGGTGGAAGGCAAATAAATGCCTTGTTCTGGTGAAGCTTTCACATATCTAAGGACCCTATGAAGGGCTTTTAGATGAGGCTGTCTAGGAGCATGGACAAACTAACTTAAGCATTGTGCTGCAAAAGCCAAGTCAGGTCTAGTGACTGTTAGGTAAATCAATTTACCAACCAACTACCTGTAGATTGAAGGATCTGCCAGTAGACTTCCTTCTGTGACTAGCAATTTCCCATTAGGATCATATGGTATTGTCAGTGGCTTTGTATCCATGAGTTGAGCTGCTTCCACCAACTCCAATGCAAATTTCTTTTGATTCAAATGGAAACCATCAATAGACATCAATACTTCAATACCAAGATAGTATTTAATTGTTCCTAGATCTTTAATGTTGAATTTATTATCCAAGAGCTGTTTTAGATAGCTAATGGTCTTCATGTCATTACCTGCAACAAGAATGTCATCCACATATACTAGAACTGCAGTGAATTTTGGTCCCTCTTTTATGGTGAAAAAGGAATAGTCTGCTAGAGATTGTTTGTAACCAAGCCTAAGTAACACTTCAGTCAACTTGGAAAACCATTGTCTTGATTCCTGTTTTAGTCCATACCGGGATTTCTTTAATTTGCAAACATTCATGGGATTTTGTAAAGGTCTCTAACCTAAGGGTAAGTTCATATAAACTTTTTCTTCCAAATCCCCATGTAGGAATGCATTATTAACATCTAGTTGATGCACTTCCCAGTTCTAGACAGCAGCTATGGCAAGGATTGTTCTGACTGTGACCATTTTGGCCACAGGGGCAAAGGTTTCTGAATAGTCTATCCCTTCCGTTTGGTTATACTTAGTCTAGCCTTAAGCCTCTCAACACTACCATCGGAGTTATGTTTAACTTTATAAACCCACTTACACCCTATAGCTTTCTTTTCTTTAGGTAGTTCTACCACTTCTCAGTTTTCATTCATTTCAAGAGCAATGATTTCCTTGTTCATTGCTTCAAACCATTCTTTATGTTGTATAGCTTGGTTGTAGGACAAAGGTTCTTGTATTTGTGACATGAAATTGATGGAAGGTTCCTGACCATTGTTAGGGTAGGAAGAACTAGTAGTTTTGTTATCAAGTGAAGGAACCACATAATCCTTTAGTTTGACATAAGGATATTTAATCCTTGTAGACTTTCTGGGAATAATGTTGGTGGGTGCATCTTGTGTCTCCTGATTATGTTCAGTTTCATTTTGGTTACTGGGGTTATGTGAATTGTTTTTTACAACGTCATCATGTGATGTGTTTATGTCAATTGATGGTTCATCATGAGGTGTCTGTTTTGTTTCAAGGAAAGAAAAGACAGTCTCATGGAAGACTACATGTCTACTAGTGAAAACCTTCTTGTTCTCAAGATCAAATAGGATGCATCCCTTTTGGCCTATAGGGTAACCAAGGTGTATGCTTTTAATGGCTCTGGGAGCAAACTTGTCATTAGAGTGGATTGAAGCAAAACATAGACAACCAATGGTTCTTAAATGGTCATAAACAGGTGGTGTTTTGAAGAGAAGTTCATGTGGAGTCTTAAATTTGGTGGCTGTAGTTGGTAATCTATTTATGATATGGGTGGCAGCTTGAAGACAGTAGCCCCAGAATTCAATAGGGAGCCCTGAATGAAACCTTATGGCTCTAGACATGTCCAGAAGATGTTGGTGTTTTCTCTCCACAACACCATTCTACTGGGGTGTTTTATCATAAGAACTTTGATGTGTGATGCCTAAATCAGTAAGGAATGGTATGACTTCAGAGTTATAAAACTCAGTACCATGGTTTGTCATGTAGAACTTAATTCTGGTTTTGAAGTAATTCTGAACATAGGCATTAAATTGTTTTAAGAAACAAAACACATGAGTCTTAGTGGACATTAAAAATGTCCAGACCCCTTTGGAATAATCATCAACTATGGTCAGGAAGTACCTACAGTCATTCATAGTAGTCTTCCTATAGGGTCCCCATAAATCACACTGGATGAGATCAAAACATTCTTTGTTTTTGATGCTACTAAGATTGAAAAGAAGTTTGTGTTGTTTAGCTAGAGGACATATATCACACATAACAATTGATTGAATATCAGTGTTTTCATCTTTACAAAGTGAAGATAAGGAAGAAATCTTTCTAAGAGTAGTTAATGAACAATGTCCTAATCTGTGATGCCAACAAACAATGTCTTTGCTTCTTGAGGTATTGGAGCAGGTATAAGGGTTGATGCTGGGAAGTTCTGCCTTAAGGAGGTAAAGGCCCTCGTATAATTCACCAGTAGCTATAATTTTGGTCTTCTTCTAGTCCTGGAAAATACATTGTCCCCCAATGAAATGAGTTTGGCAATCAGTTTATGTAGTGAGTTTAGAAATTGAGAGAAGATTATACTGGAACTTAGGTATGTAGAAAATTCTCTCTAATATCATGCAGGGGTTTATATAAACTTTTCCTATGTGATTAACTTTCATAATGGCACCATTGGGCAAAGAAAGTGTGACAGGATGACTAGGATTCTGGATATCATACATAATAGTTAAAGATGTGCAAATGTGATCAGTGGCTCCTGAATCAATGATCCAGGTGTGTAGGGAATGGATAGATTTAGGTATGTGGTTTGTGATAGATGTACCTGCTAGATGAGTCATTCCCAGGAATTTTTGTCCACTTTGCTTAACAGCTCCATTGTGATCTTCAGGGCTATCTCTAGTCCTGAGCATGTTTAAAACTTGATTCATCTGCATTTGTAGTTGTTCTAGGCCAGGTTGTCCATTGTCAGTCCTTTTGTTGTCTTCTGCATTGTTGGCTAGAGTAGATTGAATTTGCATAACCTTTGAGTTCCCTCCTTGCAATTGATTCCCATAGCTCTCTTGGTTCTTGCCTCCAGTACCTGGTTGATCTTTATTGAACCTTGCTTTATGTAGTGGGTGATTGGGTTTTCCAGGATGCCCTGTAGGAAATCCTTTAAGCCTGTAACAGTCTTCTCTAACATGTCCTTCTCTATTACAATGACTGCAGAAAATTCCTTTCTTGAAAGGACTCATGTTAGATCAAGATTTGCTTTGATTAGGACTGGAACCAGACTTATTGGAATTTGATTGGCTGGGCTAGGCAAGATTGGCAGCAAGAAAGCTAGTTTCAGGCACATAGCCCTGTCTTGTATCTCTTCATGCCTAACCATGTAATAGGCTTCGACAATGGTTGGTAGAGGCTTCATTCTCAGTATTTGTCCTCTGATGTTCGTGTAGCCGTCATGAAGCCCCATTAAAAATTGCATAAGTTGTCTTCTCTGCTCCTTTAGTTCTTGATTCTTGGAAGACCCATAAATGCAAGAACAAGTACAGGTTGTAATGGGATCAAGGGCTGAACTTTCATCCCAGTAACCCTTAATCTTATGGTAGTAAAACTCCACCGACCCTGTCCCTTGCTCAATCCTGTGGATCTCTTTTTCTAATTGGAATAACATGTGCCCATCTATGTTGGAAAACCTTTCTTTTAACTCTTTCCAAACTGATTGGGCATTAATAACGTATTTGAGACTATTACTTATCTCATCAGTGACCACGTTGAACATCCATGATATTGCCATGTCGTTTGCCCTAGTCCATAAAGGGAAAATGGGATCGTCCTTCTCTGGGGTTGGGAAGCTTCCATCGACGATTCTAAGCTTGTTCTTGGCTGAAAATGTGATTTCAAGCGATCTCCTCCAAGAATTGTAATTCTCACTTCCCGTTAATTTGGTCAAAATCAGAATGAGACCAGGGTGATCATTGTTGTGAAGAAAAAGGGGGTGCATGTTGGAATCGATTGCGATTTCCATGGTGGATGCCTTGTTCTTTGGATTTGGGTGGCTGTTTTTAGGGTTTGATGTTTCCTCGGTCATTGTAGAGGAAGAAGTAATTGGTAATAGTCAAGAACGAAGGTTCTTGGCTCTGATACCATGTAAAGTTTAGATACGAAACTTTATATTGATATGATCTTAAGAACTTGATTACGACCATAATCCCTAACACAACCTATTTAAAAGGGAACTATAATGGCTAATCTAAGCAACAGATAACTAAACAATTACAAACTGACCCCTCTAAGTATATAACTATTAATTCCAAGTACACCAACCTTCCAGTTTTATGGCATTGATAAACTTCTTCCATTTAGTGTTGCACTCTCCATATTTAACATTGGCATGGGCTTGATGACTTGACCTGTACCTTGAATTGGCTGAACAATTAGCACTTAGTTTAATATCTATACCAATTTTGTTAACATAATGTTGGCATGTGCTATGTGGGCATTGGTCGCATTGGATAAAGGCTCAAGGGGATGTATTACATTTTGCCCAAATTATTTAGAATATTGAATGTACGTTTACCTCAAATTGCACGATGATCAAAAAGTTACTTTTTTCGTACCTTTCTTAATTAGTATATTTAACTAGTTTATACTCATGCTGCACGGTTCGAATAATATTTTTGTTTGTAAAAGTTATTTATAATAAGATAGTTTTCTAAACTTGTTATAAGTAATTAAAATTTTAAATTATAATACTTTAAACAAAACTAAAATAATGTAAATATTGAAATTTATCAATACATGGGTAATTGAAATATTTGCCTACAAATTTTCTATAGAAAAATAGCTTAAGAAATAAAGTAATTAATAATTAATGAATGTAGAAAAATAATGTTACAGTTGATCATTTTAACAAAAAGTCGTCAAGTGTTAGCAGTAGCATCTGTGTTAGTAGTAATTAAAAAGAATAAAACTTTCATCCACCAGTAGTGTAAAATCATTTTTACACAAACGGCTTTTTTGAACATAACACGTGGGCAACCAAAATTTAAGTAAATCAAGATAAATATTTTGATTGACACGTGTTATGATCTAAGGGCCGATTGTATAAAACAAATCTACACGGTTGATTGATAAAAACTTTATCAATTAATAGTTAATAGATATATATTAATAGAAAAAAAAAGTTAAGATAAACTTGTCATGTAAATAACTTGTATAAATAAAATAGTAGGGAAATGATAATTGATGAAAATCGAAGAGTTTCAATCAAATAAAAACTTTTATAAATTAAATAGAATAAAGTCTAGTTTTAACTTAAGCTATATTTGACAAAAGAAAATTCTTTTCTTATTTTATAGAAAGTTGACACATGATAGTAATTTCATCGAAAGTTGTCATGTGGTAGCAGAAGTTCTATTTTAGTAATAGTCAATAGAATGGATTGAAATTAATCATTCAAATGATGAGTAATTGAAATATTTACGTTTGAATTTTCTGTAGAAAAAAAAAACTTAAAATTAAATAATTAATAATTAATAGATATAGATTAATTAGTAATTTTCTAGTGAAATTGATCACTTTAACTGAAGTCGATGTGGCAGCAGTGACTTCTGTTACCAGTAATTAATATTAAATTTTCATCCATCTACGGTGTAGAATCTTTTTTACACAAACGATATTTGAACACTACACGTGGGCAACCAAAATCTAAATAAATCAAAACAAAGATAGTAACTGACACGAGTCATGATCCAATAGCCACTTGTGTAAAAAAATTATAGACCGTCACTTGATCAAAAATTTACTCAATTAATAATTAATAGATATAGATTAATAGAAGAAAAATTAACATAGAATTGTCCGCTAAATAACTTGTATAAATAAAATAGTATAAAGAGATGAAAATGGATGAGAATTGAAAAGTTTGTGTCAAGTTAAACTTGTACAATTTAAATAGGATAAAATTTGCTTTTAAATTAAACTATACTTGCAAAAAACCAACACACAATGATAATTTTGGTCTTATTGAAAATTTCTGTCTTCTTGACAGATTACAATTCATTGATCATTCTTGATCAATGAGAAAGACTCACTTATACAACCCTTAATCCTCCCTTCTAATCTATCGAAATTTTTATTTCTCGTATCTTACAAAGGAGAGATCGCAGACCTATATATATATAAGCTGCTATAACTAATGACTTCCTAAAATTACACACGCTACCCCGAAGAAATACAAAGATACACTTAACGGAGAGATAACTATGAACTAATTACACCCGACACCCTTAAGCTTTAATAAGCGACTTCCTTTGTCTTTCTTCTTGCCTTTGTTTACTTTCTTCTTCTTCTTCCCTCTTTGTCTTTGAGATTTAACTTGAACATCAACATCCCCCCTCAAGATGAAAGTACAAAATAAGTTTTGAACTTGCAACTTGGTCAATAGATGGAAGAATTGAGGAGAAGGAAGAGCCTTGGTAAACAGATCAGCTGGCTGCTCACAAGAGGAAGTGTATTTGGTACATATGAGTCCTTTTTGAATCATTTCCCTTACCAAATGACAATCCAAATCAATGTGCTTAGTTCTCTTATGAAACACATGATTTGCGGCTATATGAAGGCGATTTGTTGTCACAATAAAGAGAAAGCAGCGAGTAAGATTGATTTGAAAATCCCTTTGCATGGATACAAGCCACTTGATTTCACAACATGTATTTGCCATGCTACGTATTCTTCTTGCGGATGATGCGCTAATAGTGGAGCTTCTTGCATTTCCGAGGATATTAAGGAATTCCCAGAAAAATACAATAACCAGTAAGGGACATTCTTGTGATAGGACAAGCAACCCAGTCTGAGTCACAATAGGCTGTAAGATGCAGAGAAGTGGAGCTGGAGAAGAACAGACCTTGACCAGGACTTCCCTTTATATATTTGACCAGTTTCAAAGCAGCTTCCCATTGATGTTCAAGAGGTTTTGCCATAAATTGGCTGAGAACTTGGACTTGTATGCAATATCGGGCTGGTAATGGGCAGGTAAAGCGACCTTCCAACAAGTCTTCTATAAGATGCGAGGATTGGCCAAATCGGGACTTGAGATGGATGCCGGCATGTGATTCTTTTCAATGGGAATAAGCTGCGGGCTTAGCATTTGAAAATCCCACATCTTTAATAATCTCCAAAGCATATTTTCTTTGGTGAAGGCAGATGCGACTTGTTTCTTGCAACTTCTAATCCAAGAAAGTATCTAAGTGATCCAAGATCTTTAACAGGAAATTTTGTCTTTAAGAATGCTTTGATTTGATCAACCTGATCTTTGTCATTTCCTGTAATAAGCAAATCATCTACATACACAAGGATAGCAGCAAATTTAGATTCAACAGTGTATGTGAATAAAGAGTGGTCATTGCAGGATTTGTTTGAATCCAAAGCTGCAAAAGTGTTGAGGAGAATTTTTCAAACCACATGCAGGGGCTTGTTTTAAACCATAAAGGGATTTAGCAAGTTTGCAAACAATAGGAGATGAAGATGAGGACATATTATGGCGTAGCACGGAGGCAAGTCCATGTAAACTTCTTCAAGTAAGTCCCCATGCAAGAATGCATTAGAGACATCCATTTGGGATATAGGCCCATGCTGGCACTTATAGCAAGAAACATTCTTCTTGAAGTCATTTTGGCAACGAGGGAGAATGTTTCAAAGTAATCATCTCCTTCAATTTGAGTAAAACCCTTAGCAACAAGCCTAGCTTTGTATTTGTTTATGGTACCATCAGGATTATATTTGATCCTAAATATCCATTTACAACCCACAGTCTTTTTGTGAGGAGGAAGAGTTTGAAGTGTCCATGTACCATTAACTTCTAAGGCTTGTAGTTCTTCAGACATAGCCTGACACCATAATGGATCTTGAACAGCCTGTTGATAACTCTTTGGTATATGAGAAGAGGATATGTTACAGGAGAAGTTTTTGTAGGAGTCAGATAAATTGGAGTAATTACGGTACTTCTCTATGGGATAGGGAGAGATGAAATTTATAGAAAATTTGAGAAAAAGTGGAAGGTAAGCTTTGTGTAGTCTTTAAACTTGGTGGAACGACCTTGTGTCTTTGAGGTCTAGAGGGAATGGCAATGGACTCAACAGAGGAATTTGGATTAGTGGTGGCAGATGTTTCAGTAGAAGGGTGAGAATTATTGATTTGATCATCAATGGGATTTTCAATGTGAGCATTATTTGTCTCATCTATAATAGGGTTGTCAAAAGTTACATCTTTATTTAGAGTAACTACATCACTGTCTTCTTCAAGACCAGTGTCAAAAATTTGAGATTTATTTGTATTATTTGGAAGAATAGCATTGGGTGATTGAGTTTTAAAAGGGAATATAGACTCATGGAATATGACATCTCTACTTTACAGAACCTGATGAGAATCAAGGCTGTACACTTTATAACCCTTTTTATTGCTAGGATAGCCAATGAAAACACATCTTTGAGACCTAGGAGCAAACTTGTCTCTATTGTGAGATAGGGTGGAAACATAGCACAGGCAGCCTAAGGTTCTAAGATGTTTGTAATTAGGAGAGGTTCCAAAGAGAATTTCATAAGGGGTTTTAAACTTTAAAACTGAATTAGGAACTTTATTTATAATATGAGTAGCAGTTAAAAGACAATCACCCCAAAATTTCTTTGGTAAACCAGTTTGGAACCTAAGGGCTCTGGCAAGTTCAATTCCAAGAGATGCATGTGTTTCCTCTCAGCTCTTCCATTTTGCTGAGGGGTATCAACACAAGTACACTGGTGGAGAAGGCCTTGAGAAAGAAGAAGAGTGTCAACTCCATTGTTCGAAGTCCCATTATCACTTCTTATATGCTTCACTTGGTTTTAAATTGATTTCTTACCATTTGAAAGAAATATTTCGAGGTTTGGCAAACTTGTGTTTTGTTTCTTAGTAGAAATGTCCAAGTAACCCTAGAACAATCATCAACAATGGTAAGAAAGGAAGAACAACCATCATATGTCAGTTTTCTGTAAGGTCCCCAAACATCACAGTGTATAAGTCCAAAAAGGTCAGTACTGTGGGAGTCACTTAGAGGGAAAGATTGTCTAGTTTGTCTGGCTAAGTGACACACATCACAGCAAATATTAGACATAGAGTTGAACTTCAAATCAAGAGAATTAATATGTTTCATAGAGTGAAGGGGAACATGACCAAGTCTGGTATGCCAGAGATACAATTTGTTCACAGACTCAGTGATAGCAAAGTAATTATTGGATTTACAAGTATTAGATTTGAAGGCATTATGACAGATAGTAGTGTTTTGCTGGAACTCATTAGCTTCAGATTGAAGTAGTTTGTAAAGACCACCAGAGTAACTACCAATCTTCTTATTTTCAATTGAGCTTGGTCTTGAATAAAGCAAGAAGTGGCAGTAAAGATTAGGTTAAGACCAGTATCAGTGATTAATTTGCTTCCTGATATAAGGTTAAACTGAAAATCAGGAGCAAAATACACATTTTTAAGCATAATACCATCGAGATAAAATAGCGGTTCCTTTGTGAGTTATAGAGGAAGCTTTGCCATTAGGAAGATGAATTAGGGTGCTTATGGGAACAGGATTAATCAAGGAATCAAAGGAGATGGTGATATGATCACTAGCTCCTGTGTCAATAATCCAATCAAGACAAGAAGACTTCAGATTAGCAAGATAAACATGTTCAGGGATGTTAGTTTTCATACCTGACAGGTGTTCTTCAGGGACATCCAGAATGGCAGTGGCAGTGCTCATGTTTTTGGCATTGTTCAGGATAGTCATTAACTGCTGCAATTGTCCAGGAGTGAAGTGGCTGTTATTGCTATCAGTTGTATCAGCCTTTTCTTTAGTTGCAGAATTTTTGAAGTGATCTTGGACAGAACTGTTGTTAACAGCAGTGAAGTTTTTGACCTTTCCTTTGTTCTTTGGCATCTTGTTGGGATCAGGCTTTGTCCCAAACAAAGGGTGCCACTCAGGATATCCAAGGATAAAGAAACACTTATCTTTACTGTGGGATTCTCCATGACAGTACTCACAAAAATTCTTAGCTTTGATGTTAGGAGTTTGATAACCTGTTGTAGATCTGTTTTTGTTGAACTTGTTTCCAGAATTATTATTAACCTTTCCCATTAGAGCAAAAGACACATTATCAAATCTAATGGTGTTGGTGTGTTGTCTTTGTCCCTCTTCTTGAACAAGCATGGACACAGCTTTAGTTACAGATGGGAGAGGATGCATCCTAAGAATCTGACCTCTGACATCAGAATAATCATCAGCTAGACCCATAAGAAAACCAGTGAGTTTTGTAACTTGATCATACTCTTCTTTGGCAGTGTTAGCACCACAGGTACAGTTACACAAACACTTAGGTATTTGGTGAAGATTTGTGAGTTCATCCCACAAGCTTCTGAATCTTGTAAAATAAGCATTGATACTAAGATTTCCTTGAGTACACATCATAATGTTTTTATGAATTTGGAAGATTTTAGGGGCATCACTTTGTGAGAATCTTGTAGATATATCATCCCAGATCTCACAAGCAGTTGAAATGTAGACAATACTTTGACGTATCTCAGGATTAACAGAATTAAGAAGCCAAGATACAGCCATACTATTGCATCTTGACCAAGCACTCTCATATTTAGAAGAAGGAAGAGATTTCTTGCTAAGACCATTTATCATACCAAGCTTGTTCTTGGCAGACAAAGCAGTGCAAATGGAGATTTTCCATTGATTGTAATTGTTATCCGAAAGAGGTTCAGTCACAAGATTCATTCCAGGGTGGTCATTTGGATGAAGGTAAAGAGGATGGCTGGAAGAAAGTTGGAGAGATGATTCAGGCAAATCATAATCATCAACAGTGGTGTTGGTGATTGATGATTTGTCTTTCTTCTCAACAATCGCAGGATTATCAGATGTTAAGTCTGACATGGAATAGCAATGAAAAGGGAGAAGAGGAAAAGAAGAATTAGAAGGGAAGAAAGCACAGAAGAATTACCCCTTTTTCGATCTTCAATTCTGCAAACTGAATTAGGAGATCTTGATCACAAGCTCTGATACCATGATAATTTTGGTCTTATTGAAAATTTATGTCTTCTTGACAGATTACAATTCATTGATCATTCTTGATCAATGAGAAAGACTCACTTATACAACCCTTAATCCTCCCTTCTAATCTATCGAAATTTTTATTTCTCTGTATCTTACAAAGGAGAGATCGCAGCCTATATATATATAACTGCTATAACTAACAGCTTCCTAAAATTACACACGCTACCCCTGAAGAAATACAAAGATACACTTAACAGAAACTGACAGAGATAACTATGAACTAATTACACCCGACACCCTTAAGCTTTAATAACTGACTTCCTTTGTCTTTCTTCTTGCCTTTGTTTACTTTCCTTCTTCTTCTTCCCTCTTTGTCTTTGAGATTTAACTTGAACATCAACACACAATCTTCTCTTATTTTATAAAAAATTGACACATGTCAGTCATTTTACATAAAGCTGTCACGTGACAACAACGGTTTCTGTTTAGTAGTTTTAGGTTAACATGATATTAGTTGAATTAGTCCCAATGTATTTGCTTATATCTTTTTTCAAATAATGAGATATATTACATCTTAATACTAGTATTTGTACCTGTATCATAGGCACAGTATCGATATGAGATCGGTTCAATTGATGTTTGGGATAAATTCATAACTGAGAGGATAATTTAAACAAAATCCACAACTAAGGGTTTTATATATGTAATTATGGAGGGGGTAATTCAAACAAAACTCATAAATGGGGTTCATATATAACTCACATACTTATAGATCAATCTGGATCGTTAGTTGTGTTTGCCACAATTCAATCAAAGCCACCAATTATACCCAAAACTCTTTTATAATATATCTTACTCTTAATAATATTGATATTGTTCACTCTGGCTATCTCTGCTAGGTTTTAATCAAAAGCTACTTTTTTACATGTTATTTGATTCGGAGGAATATTACATAGCTTGTATATATGTTAAAGTTATATATATATATAGCGTATACCCCATTTCTAAACTCAAAATAAGAATTGTTAACTTTTTATTAGACAATATTTGAATAAAAAGCTTTCATGAAAGTGCAATAAAACACATTTTTTTTATTTAACACCCATTGTTTATTAGGTAGTGACTTTAATTAATGGGATAAGTGTACCATTAGTCCCTGAACTTTGGCCGAACACATCATCAGTCCCCAAACTTTCAAAAGTTTCACCACTGACCTAAGTAGACCTTTTTTGCTTATCGGAGGTCCCTAGCCCTAACGCCGTTTATTTATTTCCGTTAAGTGAACATGTGTCACTCACATGCACAAAATAAGGGGGTTATGTGTAACATCATCAAAATATGGGGGCAAAGTGAACATGTTCATAAAATGAATCAGAATTCTGGCTTGAATTACTCTCATTTTCACGAAATAAGAGAAAATTTTGGGGAAATGATCATCACTTGCATCAATTCATACAATTTCCTCGAACAAATAAATAGATCTATAAAACAAAGTTCTTCGAATCGAATTGAATTAAGCGGGCAATCTAAATTGTAAGGCTTCCAAAATCGAAAAATTACGTTGGTGGTTTCTCCTATTCAAGCATGGAAATTTTTATTACGTCGGCGGCGACACGAAGATCGAGCATGACCTTCTCATGAACCGCCTCGATTCCGTCATCATTTGTTGCTTTCAACGGCGATTTGGGATGGGGAGAAGATCTGTATGGTGGGTGGTGAGTTGTTGTGTTCAAGGCGGGGACGGAGGTTGGCGTCGATCCCTGATTGGGATTGGGATTGAGATTGGGATTGGGATTGGGAATTTGTAAGTTCGTTAGGATTATCATTTCACAAAACAATTTGGATGGAAGGAACAAAATCTACTCCATTAAACTCTACCGCTGGCGGAGGAGGAGGAAAGATTTCACCTCCGCCATTCCAATCAACGCCATCAAAGATAAATGTGTCGGTTGGTGGAGGCGGCGGCAGGCGAGGAGAGGAAAGACGGCTACCAAGCCCTAAAGAGCTTATAGCTCACTACAGTCGCGAGGATTGGACACTCAGCGGCCTCCTCAAAGTCATCGAAGATCTTGAGCGTTCTTTTCAAGGTCGTCACCACCTCTTCTTCGGCCGGGAGCCCGGAGATGTCGATGCGGTCGGCGACTCGTAAAGCTTGAGGCGAAATTGGATTCAAAACACAGTATGAGAGAAACCCTAGTAATTGGGGTGGCATCAGGAGGGCTGCATGGAATTGGGGCGTCTTACCACGTAGCTTACGCCTTGACCAATATTTGGGATTATGTCCGCCCGGCGGCGGTGGCTCTAATCCCCTTTGAATTAAATCTCAACGGTGTTCTTTGGTAGGAGAGTGGCCCTCCATTTTCTGATTATCCGTTTTACCAAAGTCAATCTCTACATCTTCATTCAAACTTGAAAATCTTTTTCTTTTCATTTCTTCTCTCAATTAGTGATGCAGTGCGTTCAATTTTTGTTCAGTAGAAAATCATAAGGGTTGGGTTAGTTTGAAGATGAGGTTTTAATTTTAAAAATTTCTTTTGGATTTAAAATTTTCACATTACCCCCCTATTTTGACGATGTTACACATAACCCCCTTATTTTGTGCATGTGAGTGACACATGTTCACTTAACTGAAATAAACAAACGGCGTTAGGATTAGGGACCTCTGATGAGCAAAAAAGGTATACTTAGGTCAGTGGTGAAACTTTTGAAAGTTTGGGGACTGATGATGTGTTTGGCCAAAGTTCAGGGACTAATGGTACACTTATCCCTTAATTAATTATGATTTTTTTTCTTTAAAGTTAACTCAGTCTCAGTAAAAGTTAAATCCTCACCTCGTCACTACATTAACGATTTAACGTGAAACACAAACCGACTGGTAAATTGTAAGGGTAAAATAGGATCGTTCTATTTTCCTCCATTAATTTTATTGTTGTGTCATTTCTTGATTCAAAAGCAATTGTAAGAAGTTACTATATTTAATAAGTTTCTTGGTCTGATAAGTAGTTACTATATTGAATACTTCCAAAAGCTCTCAAGAATTCTTAATTGAGTTTAACAATATCTTTGGTAAATCCTTAAATTAAATTAGGAAACTAATTTAGGAAACAAATCTTTTATTTCCTAACATTATGTTTCCTTAGAGTTGTTAGATTCTTATTTGTGAATGATTCTACCTCTAGCTCGTATATATATATATATATATATATACGAAGGCTTCAGACAGACAAGATGGACGCTCAGAGATACAGACATACACACGCTAAATACAGAGAGAAACTAAGAGCCTTCGTTGAAGTGTGGATGCAGCTTCATTCCAAGCTACATCGATGTTTTTGTTGTTTGCTTTCCTAAGTTGTTAGGAAACTTATTTTTTAATCTCACGTTTTTTATATATCTTGTTTTTGTGAGTTTTTCTCTCCAGACTTGATGTTTTGTGAGAGGTTTGGTATTTTGGTGATTTCATAATTTGCTTTGTTAAACTCATAATATTTTTTAGTGAAATATTTTTTGTCATAAGGCTGGATCTACAAGTATAGCTTGTAGATTGTTTTATAAACATCTGTTTTATTACTGCTTTAATTAACTTAAAGACTTTTGTTGTTTACGTTTTTTTTTTCTGATCGATGCACCTCCGGATACAGCTGCATTGACAGTTGCTTTGAATCCTAACCAGTGGCGGATCCATGTATACCTAATTGGGTGCAAGTGAACCCAACTTTTTTAAAAAGTTATTTATTTTCACCTTGTAAAATGATGATGTTTTACAAAGTGACCCACCTTTCAACGTGAGTTAACTTTGATGAATCCACTTTAGAATTTTCCTGGATTCGCCACTGAATTCCTAACTACTGTTGATCTTTCATAAATTATTTGTCTTAAGAGTAAAATTTTCATCCACTGACGAAGTAGAATTTTTTTTAGACAAGCAATCCTTGAAACATGATGCGTGTTAATCAAAATGTTTGTCTTGATTTTTTTTAAAATTTTGGTTAGCTACATGACATATTCTAAAGACCGCTTGTGTAAAAAAAATTATACACCACCGGCGAATGAAATTTTAATTCTTTTCTTAATGATAAGATGCGATAGAGAAAAGTTGGTCCATATTTTAGCAGTAGGAGTGTTCTAAAAACCTTTAGAGACGCCTACCTAAGACTGCCAAGGCGTTGGCGCCGCCCGGGGGCCTAGAAATCAAGCTAGGTGCCCAAAAAATCGTCTTATCAGTCAGTTAAATTCATTTGTATTTTTTTTGAAAAAAAAAAAAACTTTTGAAAAAATGAAAGAATAAAAAACAATATAGAATTATTGATTTATGTATTCTAGTAAATTTTAAATGGACATGTGGAGTATCGTGTTACTTTGAATCTTGAATATCACCAATGCAACCGTAAATTTGATCATATGTGGATGTGAATAATTAACACTCTTAATCATATGTGAGAATTTTTTCTCTTCATTCACATTCAATTAAAACGGTCATCTTCAATACAAATGTGGATTTGATCTTATGTGACATGCATTTCACTACTAAAATAAAAACAAAAAAATAAAAAAATAAAAGGAAAGGAACAACTAGTAGAAAGAGTTTTTAAAAAGAAAAATGATGATTGGGATGTATTCACACCTTTAAGAAGAATGTAAAAAAATTGACATTATTATCCACAATGTAAAAAAAAATATTGTTTGACACGTCATATCTACATTTTTCATCCACAGCCGCATTGAAGATTTTTTTTTTCTTCAAAAGAGGTATAAATCTTAGGTGTCACCTAAAATTTTTTACATTCACATTAGCACCGATGATGCTCTTGGTAATGATATTGAATTGTTGGTTTTACTTTTAAATTTCAATCTTGTGATCTGACCATTATTTTTAGATTAATTAGTGATATTTACTATTAATATATTTAATTGTTTAATGATTGTTAATTATGTTATATCAAGAAAAAAATCAAAATCAAGGTAATTATATCTTAATTTTAGGCTCCACCTAAATTCTGCCTACACCCCACCTAACGATTTTTAAAACACCGCTATAATGTGAAGTATAAAATAATAAAGGGCATTAAATGTTTATTCTTATAATAAAAGGGCGAAAAATGCACTCCCTTTTAAAGACAATTATGTTCCATCAACGTGAAAGAGGAACGTGGCATTTAAAATTTCAATGATAATATCAAATTTGATAAGAGGAAAACGTAATTTTTTTTATAGATTATATATTATACCCATGAGGAATATAACGCTTATTTTAGGAAATCGTTTACTCACTCCGTTCTGAACAAAAAATACACTATTTTAATTTCTGATATTTTATTTAAAGAGTTAAATTTTAATAATTATATCATAAAATTACCATTTTATTACTAATAAACTAATAAAAATGTTATTTTTTTAAAAAATTGATTTTCAAACGATGACTATTTTTTCGAAACAGATGGAATATTTCTTAATAAGTTGTGGGCTACATATATATGCTACATAATTATATTAACCATTTATATTAGAAGCGGTTTTTTACACTATGTTTATTTGTTAACTACTAGTACATCGTTACTTTTTGCAATAAATAATTATATATTTTGACATAATTATCCTTACATACTTGACATTTAAAGTGGAGTTTATGTTTTATTTCCAAATTACGTGCTTTTTAGTTGTTAACAAACAATAAAATTATTCTTTTTCTATTTTTATTTTTTCCAAAATACATTTAGTTCTCAACAAAAAAAGTAGTTACTAGTTCTTCATTTTTTTATAATAAATATATTTAATCAATTTAGCTTGTAACTCGTGTCTCATATTCCATGTTCATAAAAATGATATAATTTAGGCATTCGTCTTTCAAAATTTTAGAAAATATTGGATATTTTATAATAACAGTAATATATATTAATTTAAGTCAAATAATACTTTATTTCAAAGTCAATTCAATAATAGTAATATAATAGATATTATATTGAATATTTGTTTCAATCAACTCAAAATTAAAATATAAATCCATTTGTACAGGTCCACGAAAGATCACTATTATTTTACTATTCAATAAATTTTACAATTGTATTCTTTCAATCTCACTTTTAATTTTTTATTTCATAAACCAAAGACTACTCGTTTTATCAAAAGTTTCGTAAGCAAAAATGTCCTAGTGATATTAATTTTTTTTAATTATGCAAGATAGCTAAGCTTGATTGAACATTTTTAAAAAATAAAAAAATAAAAAAAATATCTATGTTGTTCACTGGTATTTTGAACAATAAAATAATTTTTGAAGGTAATTAGAAAGTAACTATATAATTCAATTTAATATAAACAAGTAATTAAATGATAAATTTGTCTAAATATGTAATTATTTAATGTAATAGCATATAAAGTCATGTGAGACCAAATTATAGGTTATTCATGTGTCATATTACTTAGCGATACAACGAAGAATATATTATCGGATGCATGAGATCTCAACTTAATTATATGTGTTAACTTGTGCATTTTCTTAAAATAGATTAAAAAAGAAAAGCAAAAATTTAGATAAGATGATCTTACGGATATTTTTTGTAAAACAGATTTTCATTATCCGACCCATATAACGATAAGCTAAACGGCAAAAGAATAACTTGTATTTCACGAATCAAGATCCGTACACTCACCGGACCTATTTGAAAAGAAAAGAGTGATTCTTTTCTTTTAATGAGTGGAGATTTTCGAAAAGAGGGATTCTTTTCTTCAAAGAAGTGGAGAGAGAGTATTTGATAGGGATTGATAATCATAGAGATACCATCCATTGTTGCTCCAACTGTTATAGCTTTTTGCAATTAAGTAGAAGTTACCCCACCACTATGTTATCTTAACCAGGGGACAGCCATGGCTCTCTGCTATACACGAGCTCCGCTTAGGGCAAATCCAATGGTAGGGATCAAAACTAATTTTGATATTTATATTAAAATATTAGATTCTTTAATGGTTAAAGTAAAAGGTTTTAAAATTAGGTATGGTATTAGAAAAGGTACCAAATTTGATATCTTTCTTAGTATCCTCACCTAATTTTAATACCCTTTATTTTGATACATATAATTAAAAATAATCATTTGATAACTATGAATAATAACCAAAAAATAGATATCAAAATTTAGTTTTGATATCTCTAGACAAATACCACCTGTAGACTTGACCTTAAGTGATAACAGTAATACGAATAGCCATGCTTTTATCTTACAACCTATTTCTGCCACACTTTACTACAATAAGAAACTAGAGCTAGCTGGCATGCAGCACCACCAATCTGATAAAGGTAGCTACTTGTAAGCTACACAGAGTTACTTAGTTAGACCATAAACAACAGCATTGCTTAAGCCGGTGCTTAACAGATTATTTGAGATTTTGTAAAACAACAAAGATTCTTAAAAATTGCTTAATAAGCAAAAAGTAAGTTTGGGAGCAAAACAAGATCTCATTGCTTAACAAAAATGTTCAACAAAAACGACACAATTTCATCAAAAATGGACCAAAACGACCGAGTTTTTGCTGACAACATCTGCGCACGAATTCACTTTCCTGACTTTGCCTAATTCCCACATGTCACATCATCACTTTTTTTTTTCTCCATTTCTATTTTTCGTCAATTTTCAGTTATAAAATATATTTTTTTAAATATTTTTTTTCTGTATTAAAGTAAACATTTTTACCTACAAATAGAGACTTGGTTTGTTTCATTTGGATATCAGAACAAATTTCTATGAATTTTTCAAAATTTTAGCTATTTTTCTATAAAAATATTAAATTAATGGAGATAAAGATGATGTGGTATATAAAAAATATTGACATTGTTGAAAGAATATTTTTATTTAGCTTAAGTAGCACGTTAAGCTCCCCATTTGGGGAGCTTTGTTGTACATGGTCTTAGAAGTCGACTTGGGTGTTACAACAGGGGTGGTAAATCGGTCGTGTTATGTTGTTATCGGGCCGGCATGATAACAGCACAATACGATAAGCACGAACACTAATATGGCACGATAAGTTTATTGTGCCTAATATTAAAACCCGAACACGACACGATAAAAACACGGCACGGCACGATAGGTACGATAAACAAAAAAACACGATTTATTTAGTCTGGTCCGTTAAGCCCAATAAACATTATAAACTATATAATTTTGATTTTTTAATACATATTTTGAAAATTTATCAAAATATATAGTCAGGTAGTTTAAAAGTCATAAATTTTCAAAAAATAAAATAAAACTATGAAATAATCATGAAAATAGTTCGAAAGAAGTGAATAACCCCTAGTAAATTTTTAAAAATATATTTTTAAAGCATATATATTTTAGTTAACGTGTCTTATCGTGCCTTACCGTGCTTATCAAATCAGCCCAATAACAACCCTATTTTTTATCGTGTTGGCCCTGTAACGGCCCGAATCCGATAAGCCCCAGCCCAAACCCTATAATTTCGTGTCGTGTTCCTGTCGGTCAATCGTGTCGTGCCTCAAATTGTCACCCCTAGTTACAATTACTGTTAAAACTAGATTTGTAGTAATCTCCTTAAAATTATAATACTTCTGGTCGGTCCGAGGACGACGTGTTAAATTAATAATAATTCGTTAAATTTATAAGATAATACATATATGATTTCTTTGATTCATGCATTATATAAATTAATATCTCTTTATATCACATAATATATTATTCCCTTTGTTTCTAAATTATTATCATGCTTTCATTTTCCATCCGTTCCAAAATAATTATCTTGTTTGAAATTTTTTTTAAGACAACACTTTTACCACTTTATCCTTACTTTTTCATCTCACTTTAATTATGGGCTAGATACACATGAGTTTTAAAGTAAATTATACATCAAACTAATATTAATAATTCAGTCAAATGTGTTTTTTTAAACTGTACGTCAAATCCACCAAGACAATAATTTGGAGACAGAAGGAGTAGTAATTTATGAAGGACTTACTTAAAAAATGACTCGATTATCTTTTATTTTTTGTTGAAATTGATGTCACCTTGAATCTCATCTTTGATTTTTCTTATCATGGTAAGAACTTTTGGTGTTGTTAGAGCATCCACATTGTTATGTTTTTGTTATTCTTAGCTTTATTCTTAACTAAGAATAACAAAAGCAACAATGTGAGCAAAATTCTTAGAGGAGAGAGAATAAGAAAAATTCTTAGCTAAGAATTTTTCAAAATGAATCTTCTTGACTTCTTAACACCGTGTGTGACCGGTTTTGGGGGGGCGAAATGAATTTTTTTTTTGTATAAGAAGATGTGTAAAATATTATACAATGAGAAAATATATTCTTAATTGAATAAGAAAAAAAAAGTGTATAGATGACAGTGGACCCAATTAAAAAGATGTATAAGAATAAATACATAATGTGGATGCTCTTAACTTAACAAGAAATTATTCAATGTGATCGTCATTGGAAGAGCTTCGACCATGAAGGGGACTCAACTACAAAACTTTCATCTTCATATTCATCATCCCCACGACGCTCTCAATTATTTTTTCATCAATCAACATCTCTCTCACTACATTTTCTTTTACGTAGTTCAAGACTTGTTTGACATCCATTGAATTATGATAAGTCATTATTGTATGAATGATATGTTGTTGTTACTAATTTACTATGATCGTTTTTGTGTTTAAGTGCTTGTTTGGTAGAGCGTTTTGGTCAAAACGCCCGTAAAAACGCAAATGCTTTCTTTAAAAGTGTTTAATGCGGCTTTTAAAACGCAGCGCTTTAAAAACGTGAGCGCTTTTAAAACGCCTCCAATTTGTAGCGTTTAAAAATATGCTACGCTTTCAACTAGTCTCCGCTTATGAAAAATAGCGTTTTGAAATAATTTTTCAAACGCGTTTATAAAAATAAAACTGCGTTTTGAAAACGCTGCACCAAACGAGCCCTAATTAGGAAAAGCTATTTAATGTTCATAAGGTAGTACATTGAACAATGAAACATAATAAAATCTATACATGTATAAAAAGAGAGGTGCGATTTTTGGAAAGTTTTCGTCAAAATTCACTTTTCAAAAATGACAACACTTTTATTTTGTTTAGTTGCATTTTTTGCTTTGGGAATTGAAACATTTTTTAGTAAAAACTAATATTGAATAAATGGATTGAACATATTTCCTCTTTTATAATATAAAGTTATTAAAATTGACTTTAAAATGAGTCTATCGAATAAGAAAACACATTTAGTATATTTCGTAATAATGCATATATTTTATAATTTGACAATTAAAACACAATGAGTGCATAATTTTGAACACTCAACGGTATATACAATAATATTTACATCCTTGAATAAAATTGAAATAACAAAATTTGAATAGATTTGGTAAATTTACCCGTTTTTGAAATAAATGTCTAGAATAATATGATTTATATCCTAAGAGCTCAAATGGTTAGTATATCATAAAAATCCTAAAACTGACCAATGCATAGTAAAAATTGCCAAATCTACAAAGGTAATGATGAAATTTGACTGTTTAATCACAATTTGGTCACCATACTTTCACACTTTATTCAATACGCTAATTCTACTATTATTTTATTTTTTTCAATTTTGTCATTGTACTTGACTTTATATCGCACGTTTATCACTACATCCAATTTTTTGGATGGAAAGCGTTAAACTTTTATATAAACCCAAAAATATTGTCACATACATCACGTGTTACTCAGGTTATTGTCTCACATTCACCTTCAATGTAAGCTTAAGACGTATGTCTTTAGGCAAGGAGTTGAATGAGATAAGATTTTGCGACTTCAATCTGTTCACGTGCATGTCATGTTCTGAACACAAAAGGACATTTATGTATTTTCGATGATTTACATCCAACATAACTGATAGAAATGACTCTTGGTGACCAAAGTATGATATAACCAAATACAATGAATAAATTGAAAAAATAATTATAGAGTTACCTTATTGCAAAAAAGTGTGAAAGTAGGGTGACCAAATTATGATTTAAAATAAAATATATACATGTTAAAAGACCTGAAGTGACATATCTGTGAAATTACATATTAAAAAAATTTGATCGTGATGCACAAGAAGTGTTTTTCGAAACAAAAAAGTACATGTTTGAGATGATAATAATATTTTTTGACTGACACATATTCTATCTATATAAATTTCGATACGAATACTAATGAAAAGATAAATTTACATACGAGCTATGGTGAGACGGTGGTCATAGATTTAGACCTATAATTTTTTTCATTCTACTTAAAAAGGATAAACAATGTCAATGAGGTCTTTGACATGATAAATACAGAACTAAACATTAGAGATATGTACCTACTTTTTAATTTTAGATCTTTATTAGTATGTATTTAATTATGATTTGTGCATCGTGATATATGATTTTGGATCGCGATTCATGATTTCAAATTGTGTAACTATCATTTCCATTTCATAATGTGCATCACGATCCCAAATCGATGCATCGTGATTCAAACTTGTTTATTTTAATTTCATAGCGATGCCTCATGATTCCAAATTCATGCATCGCTAATCCAAATCAATACATCGCAATTCAAACTGGTTTCATTATATGCATCCCTGTTTTGTTGCCCCCAACTAGAGCTGTGAATGGACCGAGTCCGGTCGAGACCGCACCAAGCCCATCGGATCAACATCAAAATCTGGTCGATCTGAAATTTCTTTGGGCCGGCTGGAGTAGCCCATGGACCTACCCATTTGGGCATGCCAATTTTGCTTATTTTCACATATTTTTCTGGCCACGACAAAGGCCACCGAGCCAATCATTCAAGTCAGGCCGACCCGGAATTTCATTGGGCCTATAGAACCTAAAGTCCAACCCGGATAATATCAGGTGGGTTTGGTCGGTCCATTGGATCTGGCCAAATTTTGACAGCTATAGCCCCAACAATTAAGATTTCCAGTTTCATGGTCGACTGGGCATTTTCAGAATATTTTATGAAAGTTCTTTTAAACAGTTAAAAAAAATATATGGCATGGGAGCGGTTAAAAGTTTCACAATAAGTATCGGTCAACAATTTTTCCAATTTTCAACCATTCTGCACTCTGATATTTTTTTGAAACCAAAAAAAAACATGTCATGCATCGTGATGCACAAAATTATGCAATGCAGTGCACAAAATAATGCATCACGATATGAAATGTTTTTTTTTCAGTTTCGAAAAAATATGAATGTATAAATCAGTTGAAAACTTTCCAGAGTTGACTAATTTGCAATTTTTTCCTAATAATATTTGCGGTCCATAACTAATTAGTTAGAATGATTCTGATGAAACCAATTAAGAACGGTAGGACATGTAGAAATTAGCGTGTGATTTTGTGTCCTTTTTTTAAGTGTTTGTTTTATGTAATTGAGCTGTCATATATTAATTATGTAATTTATGTCTTTTTTTTTAATAATGAATAGTCATATGAAATATATGTTGCAGAAAATGTTGGTTCCCAACATTTAAGTTTTGGAGGTTTTGTTCAAAAAATGTTATACCTTACTTTAATTCCTCTTTTATTGGATATATTACAAACGGTATGATATTCGACGACTTAGTAAAACAATTTTACTTATTTATTTTTATGTGTATATATTTTCAAAAACCAACATTTTTTAAGATTTGACCATATTGAGTATAACTAATCATATTGCGGTGCATTAGTAATAAGGAAGAAAAATTCCGATCAAATCAATTGAGAATTTTGGACCATGTGAAAATTAGAGTGTTATTAATTGAGTATAATTAATCATATTTGCGATACATTATTTAACTTTATTTAAGCATATAATTTTCAAACGATGTGTGAGTTACTAATAAGTTATAGATTGAAAGACGCGTAATAAATTATGTACTTCATTTAAAGAAATAGTTACTTGATAAATTAATAACGTACTAACTAATATTTAAATTAATAATTATTCAATTAATTGATATCTTATTCAATTAATAATAATTACCGGTCCCAAGGGTATTAATATATAAGCAATTCTCCTATAAGACAATCTTATGGATCTTAATTCCTAAGACGAAACTTCACTATCTCATAACTCAACCCATCAACACGCGATAAGTCTGGTAAAGAAGATTTGTCTTGCAAAAAATGAATATAAGACCATTTTACACAAATTTTTGTCTTAATTTATAGAGTTTTATTTGTATGTTACATGAACTACAACTCATTAAGACCTAATAATAATATACACTGCTTTTAATATATACCAACAGAAAGTGGTAATACCAATTTCATCATAAAGCAGCCTGGACAGTGCATTGCTTATTTTCAACAGAAAAATAATCAAAATTTCCTACAATAAATTTCACCAGAGCTGTTCACTCAAAATCCACCATGAACAAGAATCTCCAATTTTGACCAAGCTTTCCAAGCACAGTTTATGTCTTGGGTAACCATCAGATGTTTAGCTGCTGCTCGCCTTGCCATTCTCACTGTTGGTGCCACTCTTATGGCCAGCCGAGTCCGAACCGTAAATATGCCCCATTTTCAAACGTTTGGTCTCTATGTATCTTCTATTCTCCCTAGTTATTGGAGTTAACAGTGGAACTCGACCAGCAACTGTCAGACCGTAACCTTTGAGTCCAATGTATTTTGCCGGATTGTTTGTCATCAGCTTCATGGTACGGACACCTAAATCTCGTAGTATCTGCAATCAATGGAATTGAGTGGTAAACCATTACAAAGATCATATTGTGATTGAAAACAAGAAATTAGAGGAACAAGAAAGAGAAATAGAAAAGGACAAAAGAACATGTCAATTAGTGAGATAGAATCTGGTTCTGAAACCATAATAGGTTCTAGAGAATGTAAGAGAAAATTGGCCAGCAGCCCAATTAGCAAAAATATGACACATTCGTTCTTACCCAAATTTTATACCCAGTTGCATGCATAACTTAAAATTTAGAAGAACGCATGATGGAACCATATCCTCATTTTACCCCAGGGGCACTTGTTAAGAGATTATAATAAGGAACACATACCAATGTATTCTCAAATGCATTAATCAATTTCCTAATGAAAAGTGTTTGTGAATTCTTACTTGCTTTGCTTTCACCACTGTATGAGAAATGCCGCATTGAAATAAACAATATAATGGGTACCTCTTTTTATTTAGAAGTCATAATTGCCGATTGCAGTTAGTCGACTAGATCGAGCAAAGGGCAATCCTCGCGATCCAATGACAGCTATTCACCGACAATGTTCATAATATGGTTCAAGAGCCTCCTCGTTCATGGCTTTGATGTTTATAGCTCAGTTCACCAAGTATTTTTCACTGATATTGTTTCTGAGTTACTGTTCACTCTTTTCGCTTGTTAGTATTTTACAGGTCTGTATTTGTGTGTGTGTGTGTGTGTGTGTTTTCTTCTGAAATTTCTACAGCTAGTGAAGGATTGAAATCAAAACCAGCAATTCTAAATGGACAAAGTGGTCAAGCTGGTTAGAATAGTAAAGATGGTAAGCATGTGTTAGTCATAACAGAGGAGAATAAGGGCATCTTCAACGCACCTGCTGGCAACTACATGGCAAAAATCAAATCGGCAGTTACAAACAGTCGAAGTGCAGAGGGTAGTAAAGACAGTAAAAGTGGTACTCAAGGTGCCAATGTGCCATGGACAGAGAATGCACACTTGATCATCTTCAGTAGCACACTTGTTTTAAAATCCACGGCGGACCTTCAGGGTTGTCAAAGTTTACTAATGCTCTACTCTAGAGAACGCTTGTATTTCTCAGACTTCTTTTTTTTTTATAAAGGTAAAGTATATAAAAAGAAGAGCGTCAAAATTGGCGATGCTTCCTTTACATAGAAGAAAAACTACACAAAATATACACACTAGCCGATATGAAAGATATTCACTACATCTGCACTAGTGTTATCACTATAATTTATAGTATGATATGCTCCTATACTCCATTCAATCATGTTCGAGAGTAACGATTTCCTCATGGCTAACATAGAACTCTCTTCATTATTGAACGCCCTACGATTTCTTTCTTTTCAGACTTCTTTAAGTGCCTTAATAAGTTTGTTGTGATTATTCGACATGTGTATGCCCATTTTGCTCAGTAAAGAAAGCTTCACAACATACATCTAACTCCTTTTACACTAACCTACTCGGTCACATATGCTAATACTTTTTTTTAAAAGTTGGAGAGGACATAGACCTTACCCCAACTCTTAATATTATTATTAATGTCTTGAAAGACTACATAGTATTTAGATAGTGCCAATCGGCTAGAAGAATAATGCCTCTGGTAAGCTTGAGCAATAGTGCCATACGGCTAGCCCTAAACTTTTGAGGGCCCATGGGCAAAAAGAGTAAAAGGGGCCCTTGTAGAAATATATTTTTAAAAAAAACCATTTTCTATCTTAATTATCTACATTTGGTAATTTTCTTGTATATATTAAGAATATGAAAAATGTCTATAAAGCCCATCTATAGAAAATTTGAGATTATGATCTCTTATAGGACATTTCTCTACCAAAAAAATCATTTGTTTTATTATCAATTGTTGACCCTCAGAGGTTCTAGATTTGGTTGAGTCATCCTCTAATTCTATTGTACAGCGGCTAAAAGGTCTGCGTACCAATTAGTGTGACAGCTGTCTTTAGAATCAAGGGTGTAATAGAATAGTTTAGTGTTAGTTTCTCCTAAGGCGCCAACTAGCAGGCTTCAAGAGCAGCCTTAAAAGCACATCTCACCAGCAGACATCAAAGTCTGCTCAGCTCTAGAACAAAGCTCAGCCAAACACGTGGATTTAGATTATATATTATTTGATCTAGATATTTTTTATATCTAGTCAAATAATATTCGAATTTCATTCATCAGATTTCCCCCAAAAAGGTCAACCATGTCCTTATCTGACTCTAGACAGTTGTACAACCTATATATCCACTTTGTTGTCTGAATCATGAAGTCTGAAGACATTACCTCTTTTGGCTAAGAAGAGTTTCAAGGTATAACGCCTGCAAGCTGCAAAATTACTCTATTTGGTATGAGCCCCTGCAACACTTCATCTCTGATGACAGTCTCACCTCACTCATTCCACAAAGCACCGAATTGCATTTAATGCATTATAACGTTGGATACATCCTCTCCATCTTAAATCTAACGGTCCTGAAGATCTCCCGTATTATATATTCAAGCCTTGAAGATCTGAACAATATACATCTTTTATGCATTCAATACTCAAGCTTCATCTTCAATACTCAAGCATTCAAGAGATCAAAGGACAAGAACTAACACTTTAACAAACTTCCTGAAGCTGCAGATCTCCCTGTCATGATTCATTATCAGCTTCTTCTAGTTTGCTATTAATTGTTCTTTACTTTAGCACTTGAGAAAACAATTATTCATTAATTATTTCTCTCATCATTAAACATTGGTTGAAAAACTATTTTGTACACGATCCATTAGAGATCTATCTTTCTCACCTAGTGGATAAACAAGTGCACCTTTCAAAATCCAAAGCTAACCACTTTGGTAGTGAACGTAGTCCTTTTTAAAGTACGAACCACTTCTACATCCTCGCACATTGTAAAAACTATTACCATTTATCTTTTTTGAACTTATTCTGAACTGCTTTAGTTTATCTTCCTAATTCCGCTGCCCTAACTCTCACTAAGAGTTAGTTAATTTTCAAAAGGAGAAAACACTTAGAAAAGATTTTAAAGCAATTTTAAAACTACGTTTAGGCTATTCAACCCCCCCCCCCCTTCTAGCCTAGATTGAGCATATTTGGGACCAACATCAATGTTATCCCAAATTATTGGATAAAGTGTATTTAAAAATGACCAGATTAATTTTCATCTCAATTATATTAGCAACTTCTTCTTTCAAATCATCATTATCATCTTCTCTCATTTTCCTCCTCATTCATTATATGTTCATTTAATTCTTATTGATTACTCGAATGTTATAATACATCAATTAGATCTTCAACCGAAAAATTTGTTATCAAGAGCTCCTCTTTGAATTTTAATCACCGCATCAATTCTTTTTCTTTTATTTCTGTTTTGACTTTCGGGTAAATATTTTCTTAAAAATATTTTCTTAAAAACACAATCAACTACTGATGAAGCTAAAAAGTCATACAAACATAAGCAATGAAAATGATAGGCAAAGAGAAATAAAATCTAATTTTTGCTTGGAATATTGATAGGACCCAAAATAATAAAAAAAGTTGCACAACTACACTAGGGATCGAATCCAAAAACACTTGTTAGGGAAGAAGGATTGAACCCAAGATCCCTAGTTTTTTAGCAAGCAACTTAGCCATTGGGGCATAAAGTCATTTGTGAAGATTTAACAACATTATACTATATATACATATATAAGGTTGTATATAAAAATTTGGGGCCCTTGGCGATCGACCTTCAGGACACCTCTCAAGGGCGGGCTTGGCGGCTAGAAGTCTAGAACAACAGTTTTGAACACTTGACCTCTCCGTAAAAAGAAGTGAGCAGTACCATTTGAATTAGAGCTCTTTGGTATGCCTAGTACATGCATCGCATCATCTTCACATAGATGAGTCACCCGTTCAAGTGCTATCCAAGTGTCTTATCTACCTTAAATTCACCAACAGCTCATCTAGCATTACTTTTACGATGCTTGAACTTCTTATCTTATCTACCTTAAATTCACTTCTTTTAGCTTGCCATCTCTTTCTTTATCCTAAGTTTTTGTTATCAATTAGAGCATCAGTCGTGAGCTTAATTGTTTAGTGGTTCACTCTTGCCTGATTAGTGTGCTTTAAGATCTCATGATTAAAGGAATTATTGGTAGAGGATGTGGACTCTACATAATAGATAGTTGTTAGAGGCCTGTTCAGCAATTTCATTTTCGGTTGCACCATCCTTCTCTATCTTTCTTGAGAAAATTGTATCTGAGTTTACAGTCCTCGTCTAATTAAAATTGTGGGTCTTGTCATTTTCCCATATATCACATTTGTGAGTTGCTTTCTATAATCTGTAAGTTATGTGCTTAACAGCCTTAATTTCAAACTCAATTTAATTTTCTTATGAAAAATTTAAGTGACAATACCAAGGAGTACGTCTTTGATTCCCTTCAATTCTTCCTGTGTTGATATACCGCTGACAACTAAAGAAAGAATAGACCATTATTACAAGTTTCCCTGGCTCTGTTGATTGGGATGAGAGGTCCTACGATGTTTGGGCTGCAGCCAGGTAAAGTTTTCTTGTTTATCGTATGCCTTGTTTAGATGGGTTAAATTCTCTCTTCGATGGTACATCCTTAAAAACTTTTGTTTGCCTATCCTTCCCGCATGTCTGTGAGAATACATGCTTCAATCTAAGTTCAAAGGTAAGTCTCTTAAGCCCGTCTTTCTACGACACTCTCATCTTCAAAAAGGGTATCGGTGTTATTCTCCTTTGAGGAGTCTTCCTGATTCTGGTAGTTGGCAGAGGAGGGTTTGTTAGTATGCTTCATATGCTGAACAATTCTCTCATTCATCTAACATCTCAAATTCACCTCAATGACCTCAGCTTCCAGATCACTCACGTGTATATTATAAAAATGCCTCTTGTGACGCATTGATACGGTGCCAGATTCAGCTCATGTGCTTACTGCCTATTTTCACTCGCCCAATTTCATCTTTTGCAAATTTTATCATGTCTTTTCATTTACGATATTCTGTTGCATTATTGTGTATCTTCTCCAAAAACTGAGTCTGAGGCATTGTCTACTTCTAGTTGGTGGGAGCTACGAAGGAAATGCTAGTGATAATTGAGATTTGGCACGACTGGAGAAAGGAGATCACATAATTTTGCATTCATTTTGGTCAGAGCAGAAAGTGCACGACTTGAGAAAGGAGATCACAGAATTTTGCATTCATTTTGGTCAAAGCAGGAAGTTGAGCTCTTATCCCAGTCTTATCTAGAATGTGAATAAGGACTGGCATGTAAAAGTAAATAAACTAACAGGAGAGAACAACAAGTCAATCCACAACATCAATAAGATTATTTGGAAATCATAAGATTATGATGAGGCCTTTACCTGGGCACCAATACCGTACTCCCGTGAATCAACAGGCAAACCCAGCTCCTCATTGGCCTCAATGGTGTCACGTCCATCATCCTGTAGTTTGTACGCACGAAGCTTGTGACCCAAACCAATTCCCCTTCCCTCATGTCCACGGAGATATACCAACACTCCCCTGCCAGCAGCTTCAATTTGCTGCATTGCAAGGGACAGCTGATTTCCGCAGTCGCATCTAGCAGACCCAAATATGTCACCAGTAAGGCATTCTGAATGTACCCTCACAAGTATGTCTTTGCCATCTCCAATTTCCCCCTGTTTAATATTAACTTTAGTCATGGTTAATCTATCTAGCAGAAAGGAGGTTTTGTATCCATTGAGAGTGATAGGGATAGCTTTATTAGGGAAGGTAAATGCAAGTCATTCTATGTAAAAGGAAATAGTGAAAATATTAATTGTAGATGATTGGGTACTTTTAACCCATAGCTTTGACTTAGTAGTTATGGTTCCACTCTCTTGTATTGATGAATGAATAGGTCTTTGACATAAAAAATGGTGCATTGTAACTCCGTGATATTCGGTAATTGATGGTGTGGATATAGCTTCGTTTTGATTGGTTATTGGAGTAAACCGCATTAATCTTGCGGTTATGTGGTTGCTTCATTTTTTCTGTTGTTATCTATGTGACTGACCACTGATGTCGGCATAGCTGCTGAGCTACAAAACTCTAGTGAGGGTACGTTATACATTTCTGCTGACAAAATTAGAAATAGTTTAACCCAAACAACCAACTCATCTATTTTCAAGATATTAGAAGGTTTCCATCGTCCATACATAATGTGGGGGTGTGGGCAAAGTTTACCCAAAGTAAATTACTGTGAAGATCTAATAGATGTCATCTACAAATACAAATGTCTCAACATGGATGCTAATTATGCAGATTTCAAGTGCCTATCTACGTGACTTGCCAAGAGTCCACAACCCGCGTGTCTAGGTGCACAACTCAGATGTTTGGTCAAACTAGGAAAAAGTAACAACAAACAGTTGAACATTAGTTTGCCAGCACATATGATTTGGAAGACATGCCAAAAACATAAAACAGCCATGTGCACATAATTGTGTGCAGTGACCCAGTTGGTTTGCCACATGTATTTTACGAAATTTACTCAAAAGGTTATAACACGTCAAAATACATTCTAATAAAGTTGTATATGAATACTTATAGATGCTACTGTTAGTACTTCAATTCTTGATGTTTTGACTATCTATAAATCTATTTATATGTGTATATATATATATATATTATTTGAAGAAAGCCGTGCACACGTGTCATGACTTGAAGGTTATTGTGTCCAATACCATGTATCAATGCTGACAAACAACACTCGTGTCTTTGTCCACAAATCATAGGCAAGAACATTCTATGATCAATAGAATGATATGTAATAGTTTTCAAGCTACTTCAGCCAAAATAATAGCAGCTAGCCAAACGTTAAAACAAGTCACCATATGCAAACTGTTCGGTGCATGTTATCAATATTGGATTATATATGCAAGTACTTGCTTACTTTAACCATAGCAATATGTTCGATCCCATCCAGCACTGACTTAAAGCAGTATGCTTCGAAAGGGCCCCACATTGTCGGTATAGGTGCAGCAACAGCTTTATCCACCAATTTATCTCGTTTCCTTCTGTACCTGTTAATCAAATTTTATGTATAGTATTAGAGTGGATTCAACTATAATAAATCAACTCTGGGATGGAAAAGCATATTGAAAAGCAGCTGTTCTTGTTAGATCAAAGATCAAACAGCAATAATTAACCTAAGCAAGGAAGTAGTTTATATTTAGTAACCACTTCCTCTGGATGGAGATTTGGTAACCATACCAGCCTAATGCATCTGAGTGGTGGAGTCCTAATCACAGTGAAAAAAATGTTGATGCAGCACTGCACAGATCAATTATCTGGATAAATATGAAAGGCTTTGGAAGCCCAAGATGAAGCCCACTGGGAACAAGTTTTTTGGGTCCAAGGGCAAGTGTCTTTGTAGTTTTGGATTAGCATTATTTATGTTATTCAAATATTAGTGAATGTTATTTTAGTCTTTAGTATTTTGGAGTTTTTAGATAGAATATTCCTTGTAGTATTAGGAGAAGCAACAGTGGACAATAAACAAGGTTGTAATCTTTCAATGATAATCAGAGCTGAGTTTTAGGGATTAAAAGCTTTGTTAGTTTGCGTGTGTACTTCTACCGGCGAGGGTAGAATTCTCCTTCCCCTTTTATTCTATTCTGATTCAAATTCCACCTAGTTCCCGTAAAGGATTAACATCCAATCATATATAAACAAGCATGTATAAGCTGTTGAGTACTTCCATTTCCAAATGAAGACTATTTCCTCTATCTGCATCCTTATTGTTCTCAGGGCAATATAAATCAAGAAGCCCTCCCAGCCAGTCTTCCTCCTTCATTCAAGTAAAGAGTCATTTCTAGGGGTCATATTGGTCACTCAAGGCATGGGAATGCAAGTTTTTAGTTAGAAGATTCATGAGACCCATTGCGTACCAAGCAGGCAAAGTCATAAAGTTGAACTCTAGAGGCAGCAATAAATTAACTTAAGATTGTTATCCTAGTCCCTTTCTATGAAAAGAAACAATAATGGTGCATTAATTATGTTGCTCGAAGTTTCCTTCTAAGCAACTTCAATTTGTTGTAGATTATTATACTCCCTCCGTACCACATTAGTCTTTTTTGAAATTTTTTGTCCAAAAATAAGTCTTTTTCTATGAAGTTACTAAATTCACCTATGCCATCTATTGTGTCCCATTGTGCACTTGTAAGACTTCAGTGTGGAGAATAAGGCATTCAGGAAAATGTACTACTAAAGTAGTCTAAAAGCCAACTTAATTTTCGCAAAAACGAAGTCGGGAAACTCATTTCAGACGGCAGGAGTATTTAGTTACATTAAAATCTAATAAGGATTAATATGGTACTATCTTTTTAGTTACATATGGTACTATCTTTTTAAGTAAACAATAACTTAACTCTAACCAGTTAAGGATAAAAGTAAACAAAATTTTTATCCAAAACTAGAGAACTCATTTAAAGTAGAAGTTAAGTGATGTTACCACTAAATCTCTTTCTTCTTGTGATGTCCCTAAATTATTCCTATTGAAAATTAAACAAAAAGTTACATGAAACTTGGTGGTATTTACCATCTGGCTTTTATAATCAATGTGGGTGTACAAATCCCGCAAACCTTTATTCATCTTCCATTCAGAAACAAATTTCTTCCTTTCTTTTACCCATCTACTATGTTTATATCACCACCTCTGTGTTGCAACAATGTCAACAACCACCAGAAGTCCTCCTTCACTGCAAATGCCAGAAGTCCTCCGCCCACTTTCATGCGACATCTCATTTCTGTCTACACATCACGCAAGCATCTTGAGACAAGGACTTTATAGGCCTACTTCAGCGATAAATTATGGCACTGACAGTTGAGCATATTAGGCACTAAATAGGCAAAGCCTCAACTGTAGAAGCAAGCTTGACCTTTCCATATAAACTAGGATAGGATAAGGAATGAGCTGGGATCAGGTCAAGATGGCAAAGGAGTTGCATGAGAAACTTTCAAAAGGAAATGGCATTGATTCATAAATCTTAAGCTGTTTCTCAACAATACTTTCCATGCGGACGGCTCTGCCAGTACTCAGGCATCCATGCCAGTAGATCCCTAGCTTGCTATCACTATGAACATCCTTGCCTCATACATATGCGTTTAATTAATCAAATTCCAGCTGATATTGAGGTGTGCACAGTCTTTTCTTTCTTTCTTTTTTCTTTTTTCCATATTGAGTTTCACTCTGGCAAAAGTATAAGTGTTGCAGAAAGCAATTCATGCGTTGACTAGTTTAATCAATTGCTTCTCATGATTGATATTACTTTGACAATAGTGTTACCAGATGTATTTCATCTTAAAATGAACGAAGTGTTATCTCTTTCATTGTAAGAAAAAAGAAGAGGAGAAGAAGAAGAAGAAAGGGAAAGTAAGGGCCAATAGGCCGCAACTCTACTTGAGGTGTACAAAAATCAAGTCCAAGTATATCAAATGCAATGCTAGTACAAACCAAATCAATTCAGGAGACAAGTTAAGCAGTCTGGCCAACATCTCCACCCATTATGATGGACACAGAAAGCAAGCAAGAATATTTTCACAAAGAACGCAAGAAATATTCCGACCCCCCAATTTGTGGTATTTTATATCTGACTTTGGATGACTAGAAAACCAATATTACACAACCAAGCATTGGTACATAGGAATTGTCAAATTAAATTATACCTGATTAAATCAGCAATAGAAATAATCTTCATGCCTTCTGCCCATGCAAACTGGCGAAGCTTTGGTAATCTTGCCATGGAACCATCATCGTCAACAATCTCACATAGAACTGCAACAGGATCTAACCCAGCCAAGACAGCAAGATCAACAGAAGCTTCTGTATGCCCTGCTCTTTTTAGTACCCCTCCATCCCGATACTTCAGTGGAAATATATGACCTGGGCGATTGAAATCCTCAGGTTTTGAATCCCTAGAAGCAAGAGCCTTTATTGTTGTTGCCCTATCACGAGCTGAGACGCCAGTTGTTGTACCATGTTTTGCATCCTACAAATGCATCAATAGTCAATCATGAAAAGTGAATCGAATTGAGGATAGAACACAAGCCATAGTTATAACTAACTAAATTACACCAGCTAAAAGAATCTCAAGAATAAACTAGTACATTGCACATCTTTGGGCAAGCAATGGTTGGCAACGTGAATCAAAGTAACTTCAAATTCCATGTTAAATTTACACAAAATGTAACATTTAGTCAAACTCAATGTCATATAATGTTTGATGTCATCAATGGTCAAGCACCTGTGCTAAACTATGCTTCAAGGATTCTAGTGTGGGTTTTAGTTGCGGTAGAACTCGTCTAGGAGTTGGATCCTTAAACTTGATAGCTGATTATTGAGATTTTCACAAACTCGACAAAAATCATTAGCTGGAGTGTCCAAGTTGAGTGGTAGCACTTGTCTGGAGAAATTTATTGATTGGCCAGATTGCACCTTTTTTTGTAAATTGTTGCCCTTATAGCTTGCGTTATACACGTAGATCTGACATAGACTTGTTCCAATCGAAAATAATTCCTCATCTTATTATCTGTATATTTAAACAAAATTCAAATAGCAGGTCGGATATATAGTGCTTCAATGAAACGTAAATAGTTGTTCGGATCATGAAATTCTTTGAAATGAAAGCAGCGTTTCATGAAATCATCTATCATTACAACACTTCAACTATTAAGCAGAGTAAAAATTATTTAACAAATGATAGGAGTGAGAAGATGCTTTTGAAGCATCCGATCAAAATCCTATTGCTATCAGACCTCATCCAACTTATGCCATAGCTTGGGAGGCTCACTTATCCGTTACAAATAATCCTGACTCACTTGTTTACATGGAGTTCTGGAAAATCGCAAGACTGAGAGACTTGAAACTCAACCAAAAGTCCAAAGGCCCTGCTGCAGAACCAAAATTCAATACAAAAACATGTGGGAGTGGGTGCAGATGCCCAACCAACTTAGATACTAGCGTGAGAGTGGGACGCCACCTTATCTGTATGTGTCGAAACAAGGTCATGACTGGTCCTGGGTACCCAGAAATCATCAATTTAACAATCAATAAAAGAAATTGCATGGGCGCCTGACCAGGCACCGAGCCAATTGTTTGTTAGGCTTGTTGAAAATTATGTCTGGGAAGTTAGGCTTCTTGCCACCAGTCAAACAATTAAATGTAGGTGGGACCAGCTATTCTTCGGCTGGAGGTTGAGTCCTAAGGGCCCTCTAGGGGGTAACCTCTAATAAATGGGTTATAAAAGAACCAAGCGGAGCATTGACCATGCCGAGCTGGCTTGTTTTCTATATGAAGATGTTCAGGCTTGGATCAAGCTCGTGAAGGATTAAAGAGCCGGTACTCAGTCTCGGGTTTTGTTCAGCCAGGCAGGTTGGGAAGAAGCTAAGCTTGGCTCATTGATTGGCTGAAGTTCACAAAATGATAAAACTGTCAAGGAAGGAAGTCGAACTATTGATCTTATTCTTAGGAGAAGGCCACTGTGTCACCGAATTTTAATTAAGTTAAACACTTCTGATGCTTTACATCGTTTATTTTTATTCCCCTTCTTCCATACACATACACAAGCAAAATGTACCACTCTTTCTGATAAAAAAAAAAGTGCAATAGAATTAAAAAAACGCCAAGGGGGTGCATACCATGTACAGTAGATGTATAAGAAGGACCAAGCCTCAACAACAAACAAAGACCTATTGCCCCTACAACCTCAAAAAAACAAACTTATTGTATATTGGAAGCTTCACATGAATACCTGCATCAAGCTCCCAAAAAACTACTCCCAAAAGAGTCACAAAAGTATCCATAGAATCTGACAAAGACTCGTTCATACAAAAGTGCAGTAACAACAGCATCAGGTAGCATGATTTACTGATCTACCCCCCAACCAATGGAAAGAAGGGTTTCAACACTACTTGGCATAACCCATGCCACCCTGAAGAAGGCAAATAACAGGGGCCATATATAACTCCCTCAGCAATATTGCATGTATGATGAGATGATTTACAGACTCGCCATCCTTTCTACACATGCAGCACCATATTAACTATCATTTTACCTCTTTTCCTTAAATTGTCACAGGTAAGAATAGCTTCCCCCTGCTGACCACACAGCCGAAATTACTTTTCTGGCGCTTTTGATTTCCAGATGATGCAGGATGGAAATATTATATTAACGCAAAAGGCAAAACGTATGACATCATTGACTGTGAGAGGATTTGTAGGCCCTTTTGGGGTTAAAGGGAGATAGCCTTCGTTTTATGATCTGGCCTAGGGCCTCAATCGCAAATGGAGAAGACAAGTTCTTGAATTAGGTTATCCAAATTCATGAAGGATCAAGTGCTTTTGATAGGTGAAATGCAGCCCAAATGGAGACCCAAATGTCCAAGTTTCAAGCTTCAAGGGTTGCCCAAGAGATGCAATATTTTCTGTCATAGCCCATGTATAAAACTGCTACAAGTCAGTTTTTTTAGTCAACTTCGACAGGCCAGCCAGGACGTTCTAGAGATCAAAAATTGGTGTATAATATATGGTTAGAAAACCCTGAAAGTCTAGTTTCCAACAAACCAAACGGATCTCAATTTTAAGTTTTCTAGAAGTTGTGCGGTCAGAAATTCATAATAGACAGGATTGGTGACTTTTAGGTTCTAGACTCATCTTGTTATAATCTACACATTCTAGATCACCCCCCCCCGATGTAGGACAGGGTAGAAAGAAGTTAGGTTTGTTAACGTACGAACGGACGGGTGATTGATTTTGTTCAATCGGACAAGAAAATAACAAGAAAACAACTAAGAGACTGCTTTCTAAAGAAGAAGAAGATAATTTTTTATTTCATAAGTTGCTGCCTTAACACTTAAAAGACTCCCCTTTATATAGGCTGCCAAATGGGGGGTCTTGGGCATAGGAAAAGATAAGATACATGAACATGTGGAGAAGAGGGAAAATCAAAAGACTAAGGAAAATCAAAAGACATGCTGAAAAAAGACTGAGGAAAATCAAGACAGGCTGAAAAAAGACCGAGGAAAATCAAGACAGGCTGAAAAAAGACTAAGTCTGGATGCACCTCATCATTCCCTTCCACTTAGCTGACAAGTCGACCCAGAATTGTCGTCTGAATAATACGGGTAGAGATCAGCAACATTGAACGTGTTAGAAATCTGCATGTGATCACGTAAATCTAGGACGTAGGCATTATCATTAATCTTCTTGAGAATCTAAAGGACCAATTTTGTGGAGAATCAAGCTTGTGCTGTCCCCCTCCTCGCTCTTTGCGCAGATAAACCACCACCATATCACCAACTTGGAAGAGCTTTGTGCGACGGTGCTGGTCAGCTGTGGCCTTATAGCTAGCAGTCGTCTGCTCCAACTTTTTCTTTACTTTTGCAATTGTATCCACATGAAGACGAGCCAATAAATCTGCAGCTTCACTCTTCTTAAGATCCTTAGGAAGCTTGATAAGGTCAACAGTGGTAGCCGGAGCTCTTCTGTAGACAACGGCAAACGGTGACATGCCCGTGGCCCGATGTTGTGCACTATTGTAGGCAAATTCTGCTTGAGCCAAAGTAACATCCCACTGCTTTTTCTTCTCGATACACAAGCACCGTAGCAAGTTTCCCAAAGTATGATTGATTACCTCAGTTTTGCCCATCTGTTTGGGGGTGGGTTGAACTGCTGAATTTCAGCACTGTTCCAAAAAGTTTCCACAAAGTAGTCCATAATACAGCAAGAAACTTTGGATCACGATCAGAAGTAAGGGTGCGAGGTATACCATGCAATCGAACTATTTCTTGAAAAAAAATCTTGGCAACATGGGGCGCATCAGTAGTTTGCTTGCATGGAATGAAATGGCCCATTGTTGAAAAACAATCCACCACAACAAATATAGAATCAAAGCCTCTTTGTGTACGCAGCAGACCTAGAACAAAATCCATAGATAGATCCTCCCAAGGCTGTTCTGGAATAGGCAATGGCATATGCAGTCCAGGGTTCTGGCTATGTCCCTTTTCAGTTTGACATATAGAACACTTCTGCACAATCATCCCGACATCCCTTTCCAACTGGGGCCAAAAATACCTCTCCTCAAGTCGGCCAATGGTTTTGTCCCGACCCAAATGAGCACTAAGTCCTCCAGCATGAAGCTCACGAATAAGTTTTTCCCGTAATGAAGACTGCAGAATACACAGTCGATTCCCTTTTAAAGGGATAGCCATCCTGAATCAAGAAGTCTTCTGTAGGTTGCTTGGCAAGATGCTTGGATCAAATGCCTCCAAAATCTGGGTCATCAACATAAAGTTCAGGGAGAAAGTCGAACCCAATAACCTCATTGCTTACAGTCACAAGAAGAGCTGCACGCCGACTGACAGCGACTATTAGATACACTCATACACCTGACTTGTGCTTAATCACATTATTGAACTGTTCAAAGTAAGCTGCCCATCGAACATGCATTTTATTTTTAAGATCCCGTTGAAACCGAAAATGCACTAATGATTGATGATCATAATATAACACAAACTCTTTAGGCAGTAAATAATGTTCCCAATTTTTAAAGGCACGAAGAACAACAAAACGTTCCTGATCATAAGTAGGCCTGCTTTGGCGTGACTCATTGAACTTCTCACTAAAAAAGGCAACGGGGCGGCCTTCCTGTGATAGAACTCCTCCTACACCCATAGTTATCAAAGTCGAGAGGCGCCAAAAAGGCGATAGGTCCAAATTTGAGGCGAGAGGCGAGGCGCTAAAAAGGCGCCAAAAAGGCCCTCACGGAAAAAATACTAAGAAAAAATACATAAAATATATATAACTTAACAAATATCAACAAAACATGTTATAAGTGAACATAATACATGAAACTAAGTCCTAACATAGTATATATGATGAAATTCTGAGCTAGTTTAAAATTCCAAGTAATATAATAAATAGTTAAGCAACCAAAGAAAATAAAGTTTATTAAAAAAATAAAGTAAAATCCAAAAACAAAATGAAAAATTAAAATAATCCCAAATCCCAAATTAAAATATAATAAATAATAAATAAAATGCCTAAAAATGAAATGAAAATAAACCCCATGTAATGATATAAGATAGCCAAGAGCTCAAAGACATTAGAAAAAAGGGAAAAACATGAAATAAACAAAAGAAATTACAAAATCACACTTAATCTCCACCAATCAACGAACCAATCATGGGAAGCAGTTCGCAGGGAGACGGCGACCTCGTCTGTGATGCGGGGCAAGAAAATTCCGGCGCCGGTGCGTGGGGCGCGTGAGGATGATTCCGGCATCCTCCGGCGATGTCGAAAGCCCAGATGAGTTCGCCAAGTAGAGACGAAGCCATCTGTGCTGTTAGATTTCATTAACATCTAATATTGAAGGCTAGATCTAGAATCGAAAATCTCATATATCTGCCGGCAGTTGGCGTCCGACTCGCCCAGCCCTCTTCAGGCGACAAACCCTCGACTGGCCTCGACTCTCGCCTCAGGCGCCAAAGGCGAGCGCCTTTGACAACTATGCCTACACCTGTCCCACAAGCGTCACATTCCACCTCAAATACCTTGTCAAAATTAGGTAATGCAAGTACAGGGGGTTGAAGTGAGTTTTTGTTTGATCTCCTCAAAAGCTCGTGTGGCCTCGGGGGTCCATGCGAAAGGACAAGACTGCTTTAGACAGTCCGTGATAGGTGCAACAATGCTACTGAAATTCCGAATAAAACGCCTATAAAATGTTGTCAAACCATGAAAACTGCCTACCTCAGTGATGGTGGTTGGGGTAGGCCACTCGACATTCAACAATGGCCTTTTAACGCCATCCTCGCTGATCACATACCCCAAGAATAAAACACAATCTACCATGAAATGACACTTCTTCAAATTAATGTAAAGCTGATTGTCTCGGAGAGCAGCCATAACTTGTCTAAGATGGCCCTCATGCTCCTCAATACTTTTGAGGTGTATAAGAATATCATCGAAGTAGACGACAACAAATTTATTGAGAAATGGTTTAAGCACCTGATTCATAAGTCGCATGAATGTGTTGAGTGCATTAGTGTTAGAAGTATTAAGGGTTTAGTTGGTATAAGGTATATGTTTAGGGGGTCTTGGTGTAACATATGTTATCACAAACATATATATATATTTCTACCTAATCGTAATTAGGTTACGGCTTCTCCAACTCTTCTCTTCTTCCTCTTCTACATAATCAACATGGTATCAGAGCAGGTTTCCTTCTAATCTCCTGTGCTGATTGTTCTTCTTTAATCCTTCCCTTTTCTTTTCTTTTTTTTTCTTTTCTTTTCTTTCGTGGGTATGTGCGCCAGCTTGCGCACGATCCGAAGTCGCCGAGGAGATGCGACGCCGCTGAAGGATCGCATATAGAGGATTGTGTCGCCCGCCTAGCGCACTGCTCGTCCTCGCCGCCACCGAGGTCGCCGAAAACTGCTTCACTCGCCGCACGCCGCCGAGAAGTTTGCCGGAATTTTTTTCGACCAGCAGATCTGGTCGCCTCGAGCCTCGTAGGTCTCGATTCGAGGTTGGTTTTTTGATTCAACAAGTTTTTTAGGGGTTTTTCAGATCGATCACCACCTCGACTTGTTTCTCGGGATTCTCGCTTTGGTTGCTTGTTGGTTTTTCGATGTCGACATCGTGGAATACGGGGACTACTGAGTCTAAAACCATGGTTTCGAGGTTTTCTCCACTAGCACAAAAATTACTGATAAGAAATTAACGGCAAGAATTATTTAATGTGGCGGAAGGTTGTTGAAATGAATTTAAAAGGGCGTAATAAGGAAGATCATCTCACTACGCTTAACTCTACCGATGTCGCTTGGGTACGTGCCGATGCCGATTTGTATTGGAAGCTCATGAATTCCATGGATGATGAGACTGAATTGGTAGCTCATACTTCCAATGTTCGTGATTTGTGGGAGTATTTAGTCGTGTTGTATGGGGCAAGGATAACATGAACCGGATGTATGACTTGTCGTGGTGCTATGTTTCGCCAGATCAACAAGGTCGTAGTGTTACCCAAGATTTTATGACTATAAGAAATTGGCGATCGAATGGAGTTCTTTGCTTCCTTTGAGTACCGATGTTAGTACTATGCACACAACGAGAACATCCGATTATTCTTGGTTTTTAGCCTGGTTTGAGATCCGAGTTCAAGATCGCCGCTTCTCAAATTTTATCTGCACGAGTGTTGGCTCTCTTCAGATGTGTTCTCTCGCAGTGCTTCGAGCCTCTCTCGAGTCATCTTCGCTTGGCCCCACTAGTAGTATTGGTGATTCCTCCGCACTTGTGAGTCGACATCTCACCCTAATCGGGTCCCGAGACTAGCGGTCGCGTGGTCGATCTTCCGGTAGGAGGTCGCGATGGTGGTCGTGGTGGCCGTGGTGGAGGTAGGAGAGAGAGAGGTTCGCACTTGTTATCACCGCTGGGATACGAATCATGTGGTTCGTAATTGTTGGAAGTTGCATGGTAAACCGCCTCGTGATCGAGCATGCGCATGTCGCTTCTCACACCGAAGTCCGCTCCCCACCCCAACCGCCTCCACCCAGCGAGGGTAAGGTAATACGGATGACCGATGATGAGTTTGCGAGATATACCCAAGACGCTTCTTCCTCTCGCTTCTTCCATCGCTACTTTTGTCCTGACAGTATGCCCACCGCATGTGTTTCTTCCTCTCCTTGTAAACGGGTTATTGATTCCGGTTCTTCCGACCATCCGAGTGGCAACAGAGGTATTTTTTCTTCATTCCTTCCATCTTCGACATTACCGAGTGTTATCAGAGCTAACGGGTCTACCGCTTCGTTAAGTGGTGATATTTGTCTCACATCCTCTCTTTCATTATCCTCTGCTTTATACATTCCCCGGTTTTCCGCTCAATTTACTGCCTATTAGTAAGTTTACCCGTGATCATAACTCGTGATGTCTCATTTTTTCCCACTCATTGCATCTTTCAGATCGCGTGACGAAAAGGATTATTGGTAGAGGGCGTGAGTCCGAGGACTTTATTTCGAGGCTTCATCTACTCCAGCTTGCGTGTTCGAGTGCCTCTTTGTCTCCGCTTTCAAATCCATTGTCGTTGGGTCATCCGTCTATGTCGAGTCTCAAGAAATTATGTCCGATCTTTCATCTTTACCGCTTTTTGATGTGATGCTTGTCGGCCAGAAGCATCATCGCATTTCTTATATTTCTAGGGTTAATAAATCCAAGCATGCCCCATTCGATGTAGTTCATTCAGATATTTGGGGACCTAGTCCTATTGTCTCGGTTAGGTTATAGGTATTTTGTTACTTTGTGGATGATCATTCTCGTGTTACTTGGATTTATTTAATGAGACATCGCTCGAAGTTATTTGATATTTTTTCTCGCATTCTCAGTGCTGAAATTAAAACTCAATTTGGTGTGCTCAAACATCTTCGCAGTTGATAATGCTCAAGAATATTTCTCCACCTGCTTACTCCAAATTTATGTTAGCTCACGGCATGCTCCACCAATCCTCTTCAGATCGATACTCCTCAAAGAAATGGTGTTGTGAGAGAAAAATCGCCACCTCCTCGAGGTTGCTCGCGCGCTGCTTCGATGCATGTTCCTAAACCGCTTGGGCGATGCGTGTTAATCGCTTGTCATCTTATCAACCGTATGCCATCTTCTTTTTTTCGAGCGATCCTCATCAAGTCTTGTTTCCTTCTGAGTCTCTATTCCCTGTCTCCTAGATATTCGCGCCGCCTTTGTTCGTGATCATCGCCCTAATGTCACCAAGTTAGATCCTAAGGCACTCAAGTGTATCTGGGTTATTCTCGCATTCGTAAAGGATATCGATGCTTCTCTCCCGACTTGAATCGATATTTGGTTTCTCGCCGATATTTCTTTTCATGAGTCTGTCCTTCTACCCTACATCGGATATTCCACCTGCTGAAGTTTGTTCCCCGATGATGATTTTCTACTCTATCGGGTCAGGAGTCCACTTCTTTCCCTTCCCGCGATCTACCTCGCCCTCCTATTCAACAAGTTTACACCCGACGCACATGCTCTCAAGGGAATATGCCTCCTCGCCCGCCTCCCGCCGAGTCCGTCCCTACCATCGCCGCCTCGATCCAGCCGTAGAGGTACCTTCTCGATCTTGATATTCCTGTTGCTCTTAGAAAAGGTAAACGTAGTCAGACGTTACATCCTATTTCTAACTTTGTTAGTTACGATGGTTTGTCTCCCCGATCTTTGTGCCTTTGTTAATGTCCTTGAAGTCTCATTCTCTTCCTAAGTCTCCTCAAGCAATGGGTCATCCTGGCCGGAAGGCGCATGACGAGGAAATGACCGCTCTTACGCACAATCAAACTTGGGATTTGGTTCCATTGCCATCGTAAACATACTATTGGGTGCAAATGGGTCTACGCTGTTAAGGTCAACCCGATGGTTCTTTGGCTCGCCTTAAGGCTCGCCTTGTTGCAAAGGGGTATGCCGACATATGGGGTTGATTATACTGACACTTTTTCTCCAGCTTGCTAAGCTTGCCTCTGCTCGCTTACTTATCTCTCTTGCCTCTTCTCATTGGCCTCTTTATCAATTGATGTCAAAAATGCATTCCTTCATGGTGATTTACACGAGGAGGTCTACATGGAGCAACCTCCTGGTTTGTTGCTCGTGGGGAGTCCGGGTTAGTTTGCATCAAGCGGTCATTATACGGGTTAAAACAATCTCCACGCGGCGTGGTTTGGGAGATTTAGTGAGGTAGTGCTGAGTTCGGCTTATGAGATGTCGAGTGATCACTCAAGATTCTATCAAGCAGGGCGAAGGAATCATTTTACCGGGTTGTTTATGTGGATGATATTGTCATCACGGGAAGTGATAGTGATTAGTGCACTAAAAGTAGTTTATCTCGGTAATTTGAGATACTTTCTAGGGATCGAGGTTGCTCGGTGCAAGCAAGGCATCTTCTTGTCCCGCAGAAAGTATGTGTGTGACTTGTTGAGTGAAGCAGCATGTTAGAGCGAAGCCTCTCGAGACTCCTATGGATCCGAATACTAAACTTACAAATTGGGGGTGAAAGCTTTGCGATCCGTAGAGATATCGACGCTTGTCGGGAAATTGAACTATCTTCGCGACGAGACCGTATATTGCATTTGCAGCTAGTGTAGTAAGTCGGTTTATGTCCTCTCCGCTGACTACACATTCGGGAGGCCGCCGTTAAGATTCTTCTGTATCTTAAGAGAGCTCCGTGGCTAGGCATACTATATCGAGATCATGGACATACGAGAGTAGAAGGGTTTGTTGATGCGGATTGGGCAGATCCCCGATAAGAGATCTACTGGATATCAAGCGTGTTCGTTGGGGTAACTTGGTTTCTTGGAAGAGTAAGAAACAATCGGTTGTCAGGTCAAGATCAAGTGCTGAATCGAATACGTGGCTACGGCTCATGCTACATGCGAGTTAGTGTGGATTCGCCGCTTACTTGGGAGATCGGTATCGAATCCAATGCCTATGCAGCGGTTGTGGTGTGATAACCAAGCAGCTATTCATATTGCATCTAATCCGTTTCATGAACGAACAAAGCATATTGAGCTTGATTGTCACTTTGTTCGTGAGAAACTTCAAGAGAAAATAATTTCCACGAAGTTTTGTTCGACCGGGCGATCAACTAGCAAATATTTTCACGAAGTCTTTAAATGGCACAAGAATAGATATATTTGTAACAAGTCTGGGCATGCATAACATTTATGCTCCAAATTGAGGGGAGTGTTAGAAGTATTAAGGGTTTAGTTGGTATAAGGTATATGTTTGGGGGGTCTTGGTGTAACATATGTTATCACAAACATATATATATATATATTTCTGCCTAACCGTAATTAGGTTACGGCTTCTCCAACTCTTCTCTTCTTCCTCTTCTACATAATCAACAATTAGAAAGGCCAAATGGCATCACGAGCCAATTCATATAACCCCTCCTTGGCCTTAAAAGCAGTCTTCCATTCATCTCCATTGTGGATACAAATATGATGATAACCACTCGTCAAATCAATTTTGGTGTAGACAATTGAGCCTGATATTAGGCATATCCTCCAATCGGGGAATAGGAAATCTGTACTGTCGAGTGATACGGTTGATAGCTCAGCTATCCACACACATACGCCACTGGTTACCCTTCTTTGGCACCAACAAAGCAGTGCACATGGGCTCATACTCTCATGTACATGCCCAATACGTAATAAATCCTCTACCTTTTCTTGTAGAATTCAGGCCTCCTCGGGATTAAGACGATAATGGAGTAGGTTGGGTAATCTGGCACCAGGAATAAAGTCAATGTGATGCTGAATATCACGCAAAGGAGGTAGCTAAGAAGGTTCTGCAGTGAGCTGTGAAAATTCTGATAATAGCTGATGAGCAATTTCAGGAATCGTAATTAGGTTTAACAACCAAACCGTAGGCACCACCATTTTCTTTCACATTCGCCATAAAAGAACCAATAGATTATGAGAGAGAGAGAGAGAGGAATGTCTGCCCTACCACTTTAGAAGGTAACTTCGGGCTACCTAACGGTGCAATTACAATCTTTAGGGGTGGCAAATCGGTCGTGTTGGGTTGTTATCGGGCCGACACGATAGCAGCACGAACACGAACACGGCACGATAAGTTTATCGTGCCTAATATTAAAACTCAAACACGACACGATAAAAATACGAAAAGCACGACACGACATGATAGGCACGATAAACAAAAAAGTACGATTTATTTCAGGCCCGTTAAGCACGTTAAGCCTAATAAACATTATAAAATATATAATTTTAATTTTTTAATACATATTTTGAAAATTTATCAATATAAATAGTCAAGTAGTTTAAAGTCATAATTGTTCAAATGATAAAACTATGAAATAATCATGATAATAGTTTGAAAGAAGTGAACAACCCCTAGTAAATTTAAAAATATATATTTTAAAAACATATATATTTTAGATATCGTGATTTACCGTGCTTATCAAACCAGCCCGATAACAACCCATTTTTTATCATGTCTTATCGTGTTGGCCCTATAACAGCCCGAACCCGATAAGCCCCAGTCCAAACCCTATAATTTAGTGTTGTGTTCGTGTCGACCAATCATGTCGTGCCTCAAATTGCCACCCCTAACAATCTTCTTGCCTTGCCACTGTTGACATTTTGGACTGAATATAACTTACACATGGCCAATGGGACTTTGCAAATACGATTTACCTATAATTTTGGACCTTTCTGGATCCAACCAATCTGATACGGAGTCGGGTGTGGTTCAGTTGGGAGTTGTAACTGGTCAACCAATTTCTGAGCAATCAAGTTCTCACAGCTGCAACTATCAATGATCAAGTAGCAAATCATTTTCCCCACTCAACATTTTGCTTGAAAAATTCGTCTGCAGTCTGCGCTGACTTGGGTACTCTTGTTTGGGCGAACAAAAAGTGCGCTAAACAACGAACACATAATCATCATGCTCGTCACCACAGACATCATCAGCTTCATAGTTCTGCTCTTCATCACCTAGGTCTCCTTGTGCATCCTCAACTACAGTATCAACCACGTGAACTGCCTGCGACTAGGACACTCATTAGACTTGTGCCCTAGCATACATCTGTAGCATTTAATCGGTTGTGGATGCATCGGTTGTGGATGCTGGTATGGATTCTGGTTAACTGGTCTACCGGTAGGATGGTAATTCATTTGATGGGCCACGTCTGACCTCAGTACCAGATGACACAGATGGTCGGATAGGTGCAGATGTAGGTGGACGCTACTGTACAGCTATGGGTGGGTGTGGTTGTTGAGTATCTGAATGAGTTCGTCGAGGATAGGTAAATCGTGGTGGTGGTTGAGATAATCGAGCCTCTGATTGGGCTGCCATTTCTTGAGCATCTATCAAGGACATAATGGCCTGGACACCAATACGTTCCTGAATTTCAGGTTTTAATCCCCTGACGTATCTAGCAACCTGTTGCATCGAGCTGTAAATCGCAGAAATTCTTTTGTATAATCGGCCACTGAATGATTGCCTAGATAGCAATCGAGCAACTGGCGGTATAGGTTCTGAGTATAATCACGCTGAAGAAATCTTTGCTGCAATAACTCTTTCATCAAAGGCCAATCTCGAACTGGAGGTTGGCGAAGGCAGTAACGTTCTTCTCGCAGATTCTGCCACCAAGCTCCTGCACCTCCCCGTAATTTATATGCAACAATAGACACCTTTCTTTCTTCACTAACTTCCATAATCTCAAAGAACCGTTCAACCTCATTAAGCCAATCAAGGAACGATTCTATCTCCAAGCTACCATTAAAAATTGGAATTTCAGCCTTGATGCGATATCCATCATAATCATCTCTGCCGGGAAAGTGACCTGGATGTGGTTGGATAACATCAGCATGGACTGGTGGTCGCTGGTGCGCGATGTTTGGGACGGGTTTGTGAGCTGCTAGATCTGGATTGTCCCGTGGCTGTCCTACAAGACGAAGGGCAGCCAAAACTTCCTGAATAGAAGCACGTGTCTCATCTGTCAGGGCTGTAATTCACTGGTCTAGAGCTGCAAAACGCTGGTCGTGATGAGTTCTTCGGCCATTGACGCGATGGACCAAAGAGATTGATGAAGTGAAGGCGGTGATCGAAGGGTTTGATAGATCAGCAGTAGCAGCGAGGGTGACAGGACTGCAATCTTTAGAAAAATTGCAACAACCTGCTCTGATACCAACTGATGTAGGACGGGGTAGGAAGAAGTTAAGTTCGTTAACATACGAACGGACGGGTGATAGATTTCGCTCTCTCTCTCTCTCTCTCTCTCTCATCCTTCTCCTTTCTGAGTTTCCTTCCATTTATTAACTATTCCTTCTTAATTTTCTGCCCATCCACCATCACCAGATCACCTTCCACCGAAACCCACTTCTCTCCCTAGTCAGCATTGCACTATATATAGTCCCTTTTTCTGAAGCTTCTATCGTAACACATTTGCACCACCTTTAGGAATTGAGACCTTGTGTAACAAAGTCATAAACACTACACTTTTTCTACCTCCAAATCCTGGAAACTTCTTCTAAAGATGGGATTCTGGTCCGACCTGTCATTACGGCAAAGAACAGAGTCTGTCAACATAACTTGCTAATTTTAAGCAATAATCAGATTCAAAAACCTTCTACTCATTGGCATTTCACAACACAACTGATACCTCCAAAATACTACTTAGTACCATCCCCAATTGCCATCGTTAGACACTTCTGAAAACCGGCCACGCGGCCAGCCTATGGAAATGGATTTTCATAGAGCCACCCCATAAGGCCCATGACTTTCACCAGAAGTTCATCCATTTTGTTAGCCCAATCAGTCAAGTACCACGTTTTTCCAGTCATTCTCACTAGAAAGTTACCATAGCCATTTGCTAACAATGCTTTGTCGGCGGAAATGAAATTTTTACACCCCAAATGTACAACTGGTCAAAATATTTCTTAAAATTGTAACTGTCTATTTAAAATACAAGTAGCTTGAAAAATCTAGATATAAACAATGGAAAATATATTAAATAAATTAAGCCATATACCAGTGAACCTACTCATGACCTTCACATTTACTCAGGCTTGGCACTAAAGAAGGGATCCCCAAACTTTAGTTCAATTTCAATTTCATTATTAAGAACCAGCCTAAGCTAAGCCCTTCACGAGCCAAGCACAAGTTTGTTTGTATACGGCTCTGGTTATTTGCAGCCCTAAAAAGGTAACTAACCACAGCTATAGGGATCTGCTAAAAAATCAAAACTTATGCTCCAGGAAATCAAGTGAACTACATACCACTGACACGGTGAAAGCTGTACAAAGTTTCTCATCATTCTCCTTCTGTGATACCATTAAAGGTAGTTGTAACCTCTTCAAATCTTCTCCTTTCATGCTCACGCACACTATCCCAGTTCCATGCTTTACAATGAATGCCATAGCTTCGGGTGTTACCAATGATGCTGCCATAATTAAATCCCCCTCATTTTCTCTGTCTTCATCATCTACAACAATTACAAACTGCAAACAAACCTGAATTAGTGAAAGACAATTGACCCGCATCCAAATAAAATCAGCTGGAATTTTTACTGACCTTACCCTGGCGAATGTCATCAATGGCATCTGGGATAGAAGCAAATCCTGCTGTGGGATTATCCAAATCAAATTCATCATCATTAGGAAAAACCCTACTAATCGTGGGAGTAGTTTCTGCTGCAAGAATTCCAAAAGCTATTGTATCAGGTTGTCTCTCAATGCTAGTTGGTTGCACAGTCTGTTCATTGATAAAGACATCTTGCACTAGTTCCATATTGCTGCTAGGATAGGAGTTGATATCACCTTCTCCTGATATCTTTGCAGCTCTAACTCTCCCATAGGCCTCAAATCTGAAGCACAATCTTTTTCTGGCATTACTGGAGATGAAATCTAGTGCATTACCATTCTTTATTACTGGGATTGCAGTTTGCAGACCATTGTGACATCTGAAGAGAAAATAAAGAAAAAGAATTAGACAGACGCAAAATGGAATAGAAAGCATACTCTTTTTGTGCTTCTGTTATGTTTAATTCATTGTCATCATCAAGTGGACCAATCACAAGAGCACGAGGATAGAAGATTTGTGAATAAGTATAGGCATTTGTTCAAGAAGCTTTGGAGATGGAGAAAAGAGCCTTAGATCATGAAGGGAATGCATTGAAGACCCATAGGAAGATGCTCAAGATCATACAAGGCATGATAGACAAGATTGGAGGCTCAAACGAAACAAAAACGAAGTTTCATGGTTTGACAGACGAAGCGGTCGCTACGTGGCTCACTTAGTCGCTTCAAATGCTGGAAGTTTATAAAAATCTGAAGCGGTCGCCTCAGCTCGTGTCGCAGCTTGCATGAAGATCTGTAGCATTCAAGCAACTGGCGCGGTCGCACTACCTTACCCAAGGCGATCGCGCTGACACTTTTCATTGCGTCTTTTGTTCTGTATTGTGTTTACTTAGGGTATTTTTGAGTATTTTCTAGTCCTAGTTCAAACTTCGACTACGGTTTCATGTTTCCTAGCTATGGTAGGAATAATTTAGGTATTGAGGAGTATAAATACTTCTCTTGTTTCATTGTAAAACTTTACCGCCCCTTATTATTGATAATTGATTGGAGAGTTTTATTCAAAACTTATTGGTTCTTTGTGAACTATTGTTAAGCATCTACCATAGAGACTTGTAGTTGTTTAATTGTGACTTATCAATTGGTTCTTCAAACCAATTTGTGGTGTCCTTCATTATACTTAGGTTCTAAGAATTGATTCGATTGTGGGTTGAGGCTTCTTGCCAAGGTTCCAATTGTTTGATTCAAGGGTCAAGGTGTCCTTTCATCAAACAACCTTTCGAGCTTGCTTCCGTTGTTGGGTGTGAATCGATCTTCAACGAAGTCTTCCGCGAAGTTCGTATCATTTGTTCGTATCATCCCTCGCGTAACGCAAGAAAATGGGAGAAAATATCTGAATAATCACACTTTAACAAACTAGGATGAAGGTGGCTGCAAGTTCTCTTAATCCTTAAGTGCTAAAATCATGTACAGATTCGCATTCAAAGATCAATATCATTAATTTAAGAAGTCCTTGGGTTTTTCAAAATTGAGCCTAAAGCTAAATTATCTGACTTTAACTTGCGTGTTTGATCATGTTATGGATACTCGTTTAAAGAATTAGGTAAAGCAATCAATCGAAGAAGAATGGGCTTGAGTTTTACCAAACTCTCTCTCTCTCCCTACCTCCCTCCCTCCAAATGGTTCAAAAGGATCTACACTCAGTTTACACAGTTTCCCATACGATATGTTCAATTCATTCTTGGGTCCTGATCAATATGGATACTTCTTCATAGATGAACCCCATCAGAGTATAAGAAGAACAAGGACAATGTCATAAACAAATACTACTTCGGTCCCATAAAACTAGGTTCACTTTCCTCTTTAGTACATCCCAAATACTCCCTCCCTTCCGGGCAAAGAGTTCATTATTCCATTTTGGGATGTTTCACTTAAAGAGTCCATTTTTTAAAAATGAAGGCATAAACTATCATTTTATTACTAATGAGCTACTAAAAATGTCATTTTCTTAAAATGTTTGACTTTCAAATGGAATCTTTGCCCGGAACGGAGGGAGTATGTAGTCTCATCTCTAAAATAGCATATGTTTATAGTGCAATCCAAAGAAAGTAAAAACAAGGAAAGCTACAATCTTATAAAGTTTGACTTGTCAATAAGAAAGAAAAAAAATGGGGGGGGGGGGGGGGGGCGGACGGAGAGACTAACAACAAGGATCAGCACTCATTTTCTAACTTTTTTAATCTTGGCAGGCCATGTATGAAATGGTTTTCGACTTTCTTTTCTTTTTTTCCCAAAGCAAATCACAGTACCACACGCGTGATAATAATAAAAAATCATCCTACACCAGTACCTAATCTAAGCTTAAAAAGTGCAAATATCAGAAAACAAGAACCAAAAAAGAAGCACTTAAATTTAAAGTAACATCGTAAATTAATTTTCACCCTCAGTTGCTACAAAGATAGTTCAACCCATCGTGAATCACAAAGTAAGGAATACACATAAAAAATTTCTCTCAGCAGTTGCTAATCATTAGCATAAATTAACACGAAATTATGTAATTCTAATGTGTGGGTGGCAATACAGAGTGTGTGTCAGTGTGTGTGATGGAGGACTTACTGTAAACGGGAAAGTGCGAGTGTGGATGAGTATAGATTCATAGAAGCCATCGTTCCAGAGGGAGGGGTTGTTGTTCGTTCGTTCAATTGGGTTGGTAGAGAATTCTGGTTCTGTATTAATGGCAGGAATTCTCTGAAGAGGGTTTCCAAAGGTGTAAAACTGTAAATGGAAGGAAGGAGCAAGGATTGAGTAGTAAAATAGAAAGCCCGCGAACAATGGGGGCTTAATCCATTCCAGATAAACTAGACTCACGGCACGTGCTCATAAATAAATTAAACAAAAAAATTACAAAAAGTTTTAAAAATAGCTTATAAAAAATAAAAAGATTTTATTTTCAATTGTTTGATAAAATAAATAAAATATGATGAAAGACATTTTTGGTGTTTGATAAACATACGAAAAAATAATACATGAATACATGCAAAAAGTTATATTCTCTATGTCCTAAAATTAATGCCCCAATTAAAAATACATTGATTTTAAAAAAATGTTCGACTTTAAGCAATTTTTTTTAGTAATTAGCCTATAATATATCACTAGTGATGTTAAATCAACGGATTCATCTTTTTTCAATCTTAGAAATACGAATAACAAAATTGATCATTGATATAAAAAAAAGTTTTATAAATAAAATGAATATTTTTTTCACATCATAAAATAATATCGTAGACACTTATTGTAGGACGTAGTGAGTATTCATTAAAATGATATTTTATACATAGTGTCGACATATGCAATAAAAAGTCACTTTATATTTTAATAAAAATATTACTCCGTAGTTGAATGCATAATTGTGTGCATACATGAATATGTGTAATTGTATAAAATTATGATTTTTGTTAAAAATAAAATAAAAATAACTCAATTAGGTGAAAATGAAGCAAAGGGGGGCATGAGAAGTGGGCCAGACTTACTGTAATATTACCTACTTTGGGAATAATTTGGTAGGTGGCTTGGGTTTGGTCGAAATGACAAGTAAGGGGGGTTATTGAGAGGTGGTGTCGGGGAAGGGAGTGGAGGGGTGGTGGGCTGGGGTGATCGAACAATAATTGAATAAATTTTGAAAAATGACTTATAAAAAATTAGTTTGTAAATCATTTTTTTTTGAAAAAAGGGTTTCATTTGTTGTTGACTCATAAAACTTAATTTTACGATAACTACTTTTTCCAAAGGTTTACCAAACATAAAAAAATGAGGAAAATATTTTCCAAAAGTCATTTTCTGTTAAACAATCGAAGTCTTATTCTTGTATTCAAAGAATCTGAGATTAAACTATTAATACAAAAAATTAAAAAATTAATGTTTACCTTGTCATTATGATAAAAACTTTAATTTTGATAGATACTTATTTTTCTGTTCATCAACTCGCATGGAGTAATATATTATTATTATTATTGTTATTATTATTATTATTATTTATATTACAATACACATTCCAAAACACATATACAATTGGGAAAAGCTATTCAGAGGTTAAGATTGATTTTTTCATCAAGATCCAACGACCTAGATCAAGTTTAGAGTTCACATGTGTGAACAACGGTTGTCCAACTTCCACCACTTTCTCTCCTTCACAACCATCTCTCTCATTCTCGCACTATACTGCGGCAGTCTCCTTTCTACCGGTTGTCTGTGTCCCTCTCTCCTCTCTGAATTCTGTTAGAGTCATAGTTATGACTGCTTCTTCCACTTCTTCCACTGATTTTACCTGACGTGTGAAACAACAAAGTCCACATCGTAATCGCAAGTAGAGAGGTTGACTCTGGTGGTGATAAGCCTACGTTGTGGGAGTGGGAGTGTGTGGATGCCATGACGAGTGAGGGATGGAAGGGTAGAGGTGCCACCGATGAAGGAGGTGGGAGGTGTTTGACTAATTTATTGATTAGTCAAAAAAATTGAAATTTACGAAACATCTTTATATGTATTTTTTATTTTTCATTTCTTATAAACAAATTAATTATATGGTAAATGAGTACAGAAGTTGAAGCATTTATTGGACAGCTAAAATCACTTCCATTGATTTATTTCTTATTCATTTTGCTTATGTATAGTTTAGTTGAAAAAAAAATATGCAATATGTTTAACACACGGGTGCAAAAACTAGTATAATACTAGTAATACTTACTAGTATTTTTCGTTCCACCCAAAAAGTTCATGTTTGAAAAGTCTATTTATTAAAGGATATATAACTAGCATTAGAGTTATTCATAATTGCAAAAATGTTTGAGTATAATTAGTATGTTAATAGGAAATGTGGACAGTAAAATTGAAATGTTCTGAAGATGATATACACAATTTTTTGAAAGTGGATTCTTAAAGTGAAAAAAAAAACTCAAAATAGTATGATGGATTTTTTGTAGAACTGTCAAAATGGGTTCGGCCCGTTGGACCAGCCCGCCCTACCACCTAAAAGAGGTGGATTGGGCTGATATTTTTTAGGCTGCCTCACCTCGCCCCTTCCCATCCCGTCAAATGACGGATTGAAGTGGGTTGTGGATTGACTCGCACCGCCAACCCACCTTAACAGCTCTAGCTTTTTGCCTGAAAGTCTGGATCATGTGGAGTATTATTCTTATTATTATAATTATAGCAATATGATTATATCTTCTTCGTCTCCGTAGAATTCCAAAAATCACTTCAAAATTATTTCCAAATAGTCTTAATATCTTGGATCTATACGAAGAGGAAGGTTACTCATTTGGAACACTTTGATTTTTTTGTGATATCAATAACTTGATATCATCATTACCCTTATTATTTACTCATACTATGTAGGCATCAAAGAAAAATTACATGTAGTGAATTTATTATATTAACCACTGAAATTTATTATTTGGAGTATTAAACTTGTAGAGAGAAATGTTGAAATCTATTTATCTATCTATCTATTAATTATTACTAAAACAGAAGTCGTTGCTGTCACGTGACGGCTTTCTGTTAAATGTTTAAAGTTTTTAAGGAACTTCATGCTTCTACGTGTCACCCTCTTATGATTGACTGAGACTATCTGGCCATGTGGGTTGATTCCACCATAAAATCAAACGTTTATAGGTCAGTTACATATAATTCGTTATAAATAACCCTCCTCAACTATGGGTCAAGTTCAAAGAACTCCCCTCAAATGTAACATATTTTATAATCGCACATTTTATTTAGACATTGGCGTTTCAATTGACGAAATCATATATACTATATCTAGCACTGTGCCATAGGTACGGGCATGAAGATCTAATAATAAAGTAAAGCATATATAAAGTGGTAAAAGTGTTGAAATATCTAGAACACTTGTAGAGAGAAATGCTGAAATATATTTATATATCTATCTATTAACTATTACTAAAACAGAAGTTGTTGCTGCCACGTGGCGGCTTTCTATTAAATGCTTAAAGTTTTTAAGGAATTTCATGCTTATACGTGTCACCCTCTTATGAATTTTTTTTTTCATTTTTTTATGTCCAAATCGGTTACTGATGAAAATTTGACAATAAAAAGTTACTTGGATAGATTTTATGGTTAGTTTAGGATAAATTTGATCAAATTTGATTTTATATGGTTAGTTTAGGATAAGTTTTATTGCAGATATATTTTATCAAATTTGAAATGGTAAAAGTTTTTTACTTTAATTAAATGTTAAGTTTTACCGGAAAAAGTTTTACACATAAAGTTTTTTAAATTTTTTTACCAAAATCAACCGTGTCACTCGGATGGTAAAAAGTTTTTTATTTGAAAAAGTTTTATTCGTAAAAGTTTTTTTTTTCAAAAATAAATTAGTTTAATATAGATTTTATCAAATTTGATTTATAATGAAATTTTAACAAATAAATCTTTTTTAAATTCAAATTATGTTTATCTGTTTTAAACAATCTCTTTCAAATTCAAATTATGTTTATCTTGTATAAACAACCTTTGTATCTTAATCTATAAAAAATGCTAGACGATTGAAATTTCTAATCCTCGTCTCTCAAATTAGGGTTTGGGATCTCTTATCTCTCAAATGCTTGCACTCTCAAGGTGTTTGCAATTTGAAATTTATTTGTTTATTTTTTTCAAAAATGAATTAGTTTAATATAGATTTTATCATATTTGATTTATAATGAAATTTTAACAAATAAATATTTTTTAAATTCAAATTATGTTTATCTGTTTTAAACAATCTCTTTCAAATTCAAATTATGTTTATCTAGTATAAACAACTTTTGTTTCTTAATCTATAAATAATGCTAGACGATTGAAATTTCTAATTCTCGTCGTCTCAAATTAGGGTTTGGGATCTCTCATCTCTCAAATGCTTGCACTCTCAAGGTGTTTGCAATTTGAATTTTCTTTGTTTTTTTTAGTATGAACCGCTTTGCATTTTATTCGTATTATGAAGTGTTTGCAATTCATTGGCATTGCACAGGGACACGAAGCCCCTATGATGGGCATGGCATGTCATGCATCTGTTGGATTGCTTGTTGGATTGCTGGTGCTGATAGAAAAGTATTCGTTTGGGACGTAAATTGTGGATTCTGTACCCATTACTTCAAGGGACACAAAGGGATTGTCATATAGGAGATGACATCGAAGCTCACCTATAACTCAATATAATGGAATTGGTGAAAGCCAAAATGGCACAACTAAGGGCATATTTGTTGACTGAAGACCCTTGTGTTGGGGGACTGTGATTCAATTTGAGGAGTCTCCATGGAAATATTAATCAGAAGATTGGGTGTTATTTGAATGGGACTAATATTTTTGGGTAATGAAAGAGATTTTCTATTGGCTATGAAAAGTGTTTGATCAAAGTAGAAAAGAGGTGGTCTCCTGTAAGACGGTCTTATGGATCCTTATTCGTAAGACGGAGCCCCATTTAGGAATTCGCGGGTTAATAATTAAATATGTTAACAAAAATCATAATCAGGGGTTTGGCAAGATGGACAAAAGTGATGCTTCAGGATTTGGTCGGCCTAGAGGTTGCGGGTTCAATACTCCTTAGCGACGTAATATGGTTTCAATTCTTCTTAAAGAAAATTATAAATTTGTAGGTCATAATAATAAATTAATAATACGTTATAAAAATTTATAAAAACCAATATGCTGAGATGGTTTACATGAATCTCATACATTGTTGGAATTAGCATGCTCGGTCCAAGGTTCAAAACCTGCTAGGATTTTTTTTAAGTTTTGTTAGAGTGTTACTTTTAGGCTTGGCGTGTGTCACTTTGAAAACAAAAGTGTGTCACTTTTGGATAATTGTTGTCTTAGGTCTGATTAAGTTTTACTTAGTTACTTTAAATCAGAGTGTCACTTTTAAACATAGAATGTGTCGCTTTTAAGTTTTACGTGTGTCACTTTTGGCAAAAAAAATCACTTTTTATCTTTAAATTTTTATTCATAAGTGTCACGTTTAGTATGTCACTTTTATGTATTAATTGTGTCACTTTTAGGCATTAGGTGTGTCACTTTTGGTAAAACAACTCATTTTTATAATTATACAATTTGTATCAATAAGAGTGTCTCTTTTAGGCTTGGAGTGTGTTACTTTTAGAACTAAAGTGTGTCACTTTTGAGCTAGTGATTTTAATAGCAATAATCAATTGAACACTACTGAAATATATCTTATCATTCATAGAAATGTATATAATCCTAAGTGTCAATCGTTAAAAACACAAAACCATAACTTTTTCAAGGTAAAATATATGTTTCTTACTCAAACTTACAAAATTTATTGAAAATGTGTCTAAAATAATCGAGCATTAGGAGTCTTGGAACCAAATTCTTTGGCTTGATGGGAATCAGAAAAATCAGTAGTCTTTTTCTTGCCCTTTTTCATACTTCCCTTAATTCTTTTTCTCTTTCCCTTCGTAACAGAGCGAGTAGGATCTAGACATGTAGAAGATGAACTTGGAACACGAGATGATTCATTTTGTGGACCGGTAAATTATTTAAGGAAGAGTGTCACTTTTTAGTATTAAATGTGTCACTTTTTAGTATTAAATGTGTCACTTTTTAGTATTAAGAGTGTCACTTTTTGTATTAAGAGTGTCACTTTTTGTATTAAGAGTGTCACTTTTTAGTATTAATAGTGTTACTTTATATTTTAATAAAAATTATAACAAATTTTTATTTATAGTGTCACTTTTAACATTAAAATGTGTCACTTTTTGTGTTTTTAATGTATCACTTTTAGTTTTAAATGTGTCATTTAGCATTTCGTCAAAGTCCGTTAGGATCTGTCAAGTATCCCAAGGCAATTGATGCTAACGGAGCTAACAAACATTGAAAGTGGAGGGGCACCGGAGCAAATAGAGGAAATGAACATCAAAAATAAATTTTGTTGCTGGAGAGGACTGAACCTTCAACCAACGCGCGAGTTAACCTTCATGGTTCACCATTCACCAACTCATCCAACCAACTTTTGTGATTTATATTAACAGTTTTAGTTATTAACCCGCAAATTTCTAAATGGGGCTCTGTCTTACGGATCTAGGATCCGTAAGACCGTCCTATACAAGTCTTTGCCAGTAGAAAAAGTGTGTGTAGAAAGGGTTTTTGTTTGGTTTTATTTATGTGAGAATCAGTCAAATTTGCATGAAGCGTTGGTTGGTGGAGTAGTTTAAGAAAGGATATGAGTGACACGTCTACTGTGTAAGAGAGAATTTGTACGTATCTGAATTTGGGAAAATTATTTAATACCGATAACTCGTTAGTACCATCAAATAATATTAGATACATCACAGTTTCAAAATAGGTGTCGTTTTAGCAATTTGGACACAAATTAAAAAAATTATAAAAAACAGATTCATCCTTATTTAAGTTTATTTATTGTAGTTAAGTTGCACATGTATTTTTTCTTTCCTCTTAACAACCCTCTCTCTAACAACTAACAACTAACAACGTTTAATTTGAGAGTAATAAATAAGGGTAGTTTTGAAAAAATATAGACAATTGTTTCTTGAAATCTTATAACGACACTTATTTTGGAATAAAAAAACTTTGCTAAAACAACAATTATTTTGAAACTAAGGGAGTAAAATTAGCAATCCACAAGTGCGATACACGAAATTTATAAAAGAAAATTGAGTTTTTATTAACTACAATGTATAAAGCTAAACAATGAATTTTTATTAATAAAACACAAAAACTACTTCAGATTCCAGGCTTTTATATTGTTTTTAATGTTCATTGTTTGATACTCAATACAATTTATAATCTATATGCAGTCAACAATTCAACTATTTATATTCAATAGCTTCATGTAGATTTGCAGTTATTAATACAACCATTTACATTTCAAGGCACAAAAAAATTTCAATGAATTTGTTCAACACAATATTGTATTCTCAAGATTGACTCATTTATTAATCAATATATATTACATTTCAAATTTGACAATATGTTATTAGTGGGAAAAAAATTAGGATTAATATAATGTTTGGTCCCTGGACATGTTGAAAATCAATGTTTTGGTCCCCGAACAAAAAAACAATAGAATTTGGTCTCTGGACATGTATTTTTTGACCAATTTGCCCCCTCCCACCGTTAGAATTTGGTCCATGGGAGGGGGCAAATTGGTCCGAAAATACATGTCCAGGGACCAAATTCTATTGTTTTTTTGTCCGAGGACCAAAACATTGATTTTCGACATGTCCAGGGACCAAATTATTATTTAATTCAAAAAATTAACATAAAGTTACCACGTAGATGGTAGTGTTGTTTGTTTTAGTAGTAACCCAATAGAATGGAATTGGTGGAAGCCAAAAGGGCACAACCAAGGGCATATTTGTTGATGGAAGACCAATTCCACCCGTTTTTAGAAATTATAAAAATTAGGATTCAATTTCCTATTATTTTAATTTTAATTTATTTTAAATTTAAGCTAGAAAGTATTTAGTTGTTAACTATTTTAAATTACTAACTATTTTGATAAATTTGAGAAACTATTAATTACATTATTTTATTTTATCTTGAAGTAAATTGAGTTGATTCAATTACAATTTGTTAAGTAGTTATACAAAATCGATTGTTATCCACGTGACATTTGTATGTTAATTTTTCCCTTGCCTAATCCCCTTATATATATCTTATATGTACCCTTCCCGAGAGCAGCGCTTTGTGTACACATGTGACAACATTACATTACAGTCTGATCACGCTTTTTTGGTGGTGATCTTGTCCTGTCGTCCACGTGTGAGTAAGGATGAGGTGGCGGTCGCTGATTCGTCCCTCTTGGTTAACCTGCACAAATTAAACAACAAACACAGTTAAGGAGTCGGGGCGGCCCGACTAGAACCCTCCGGTGTGAGAGTAAGGTTTCCGATAAAAAGAGGGTAGTAAATATGCCGTAATAAGTGTTTGATAAGAGGCAGTGATAAGAGAGTTGTGATATCTCTGAAATTGTTTACCTCCATATTAAATGTGCACTCTCTATTTATACCTGATGTTTATGTTGACGTGGCGGCTGGTGACTGGGGGGCATAAAGTGGCAATCATTAAATGCGTTGAGGGTCTTCGTCAGAAATAAGTGAACTGTGCGCTTGTCAGGGAGTTGGTGGTTGTGTGCAGCGATTTTCTCGGGCCTAGGGAAGCGGCTTGTCAGGACGGATGATGATTGGTTTGAATCCGAGGCCGAGTGGTTTTATGACGAAGTCGTTTATTATTGCCGAGGCCGATAATACAAGAGACCGACTTGGTGACAGGGCCGAGGGCATTAGGGGTCTCTAGGCGGCCGAACCCGCTTTATCTTGTCGAGGGTCATTGTGCGAGGTCAAGCATTAATCTTAGGGGTGAGTGGTTGTCTTTGTTACTAGTGGCTTTCTAAGTGGGGCCATTTATTATGCCGTCGGCGTGCCGAGGTAAATTCCTCGGTTTAATCCTTTCGGTATTTCCCTACTTTTGGCCGCCTCGGACGAGAAGGCCAAGAAGTATTCTCGTTGTTTGGTGGTAAGAGGTTGGCGTCGCGCCTTTTGTCGAGGATAACTGCGAGGCTTTAAGTCGAGGCTGATGCCGAGCTTTTTGACGAGATTTGTTGGAAGTTTATGGGATGTTTTCGTATATCCGTCCAATCAGGACGTTTCGTCTTTTCAGGCTGTCACTTCATTAAATGCAGGCTTTGGCGGTTTCTTGGTTTTCGTTTTGGGCGGCTTTTCGAATTTCGAAAAGTTTTTAATGCCGCCTTTTTCCTTCCCGAATCCATAGGAATTATTGATGCGGTACCGTTTTGGGTTTGGTTCAGAAAAAACACGCGGGTCGACCGGATGAATTTCCGGGGCTCCGCCTCGAAACGATGTCGTTGCAGGTGGGGTATAAGAGATTTCTTATCTTTCTTTTCATTTTTACCGCTTTCACTTTCTCTTCTTCCCCAGATTCTTCTCACTGTTATAGGCGATTTTCGGCGGCATTCCGGCTGTTTCCATCCCGTTACATCCGTGTCTACTTGAAGCCCGTAAGTGTTTTTCTTCCTTTTTTCCACGGTTTCCACGTTCTTCCTCTTCTCCGGGTGATTTCCACGGTGACGTTAGTGTTTTTCCGGCCTAGTACTGAGTTTAGGGCTGTTCTTCCGTTTTGAGTTTTAACTTTTCCGGCACCTTTTGGCTTTTTTCAGGCGTATTTTCTACTTTCCTGTAGATTTCTCCGGCGGTCTTCCCAGCCTTGACTTTATTTGGTACAGTTTTTCTTTCCTTTCTTTTATTTTCTAATAGAGTATGTCTCGTAGGATTCCTTTTCCCATTTTTTCTTCTTCATCTTCTTCTAGCAGTTCCTCCATGGAAGCGATAGATTCTTAAACGAAGGGTAATTCGAATGCAGGTGTCGGTTAGGAGTCCTCCTCTTTTCCTTCCTAGTAGCAGCCCAAGGCTTACTTCGCCGAGCGTTAGAGCAAGTCTCAGGTGGTCGGGGATCTTTCTCGTGCCACGGTACCCTTCGAGGCGTGGCAGATCCTTTAGCAGAGGATTCCCTCGAGGTTTCGACCTATTCGTCGATGCCGAGGATGTAGACCTCGGCGGTTCGAGGCGGTAACCTTTGTGGCAGTGAGCATTCCTCGCGGCCTGCAGAGGTGTGGAGGTGAGAGTTTGTTTTGCCGAGGAGATTGTGGTGGACACCGTGATCCATAAGGAGACGACCGTGGGTCCTTTGAGCTCGGAGAGTTCTGGGTCATGTTCGATTTCTTCGATAGGTTCGGATGACGAGGGCCCATTTCTTGAGTCAGTCTTTGGGAAGTCTCCTCGCGGGGGTCCCATGTATAGGCAATGCGAGGATAGATGGGCAGCGGTTACTCCTCGGACAAGCGAGGTTTCTCCTTGCGAGTTATGGAGTGAAGGTTAGCCCACACTGGAAGTTCGGCGATGAAGTTTTTTCTGCCCCGGACTATCCATCCGACGCCCCTATGAGGGTTTTTTCGAGCCGAGATCGTATTGCGTTAAGTCTGATCACTCAATTTTTTACCAGGGAGAGAGTCTTGCACTTTCGGCAGATCGAAAGGACTTTATGGCATCGGCAGCTTGACAGGATGGCGAGTGAAGCTGAGGCTTCTATTTCTGGCAGGGAAGGAGACGAGGGTGAGAGGGTGCCTCGCATTTTGAGGCCCTTTGAAAATAAGGTAGGCCTGGCTGATGTGGAGGCGTGGTCACGAGCGTATGGCTCTGAAATTTTCCGAGGCTCTGTTCCGGATTCGAGATTGGGGATCTCCGAGCTCCGCGGCCTTCGCAGCCATGTTGGCTTCTATTCCAGTCTTTTCGAGTCCTCGGGGCTGCGCTTGCCTCTCGATCCTTTTATTTGCGAGTTTCTGACCCAGACGAGCTCGGTACCACTGGACCTCTCGCCCAATTTGACCCGAGCATTAGTGAGTTTTGCCGTCTGTACCCGAGCAATGGGTTTCGAGCCTACACTGGGCCTCTTCTGCTATTATTACAAGGTCAGCATTTCCATGAACCGGCTGACGGCCCTTAGGCATCCTCGGGGATTCCCCCTCCTGGCGAGTTTTGGGAATAAGGACCATAGGTGGTCCGAGAAGCTTTTGATTGTGGAGTCGAGCCATGGGTGGAATTTCGAGGTTCCTGAAGGGAAATCTCACGGCCTTTCGAGGACGAAGAACTTGAATGCCTCCGATGAAGCTGTGAAGACCGCTATCGAGGCCCCCCTGTTTAATGATGAAGGGGTGCAAATTCGGTCATATAACTGGAAGGCCATAGTCGAGGATGAGGGCCTCCTGGCAAGGTACTGGATCTCGGCCATCAGCGTTGAGGGGGTGCAGAGGGCGTACTCTAATTTTGAGTATGTGAGTCGGGAGGGCTGGACCCTGCATGAGGGTTGGGTATTTGGCTCGGTATGTCCGAGGTGTGAGGGTATAGACGGACTTGAGTGTTCGACTCCAGGTCAATTTCATTTATTCCTGTTTTGTTTATGTTTCCTGTTGATTCTTATGTTAGATTTATATCTGTTCAATTCATTACATTAGTTTTATACTTCAGTGGCTAATCGGGCTGCGTATCGATTAGCGTGGCAACTGTGTATAGAACTTTGCCTAGTATAGTTTTTATAGGACTTTACAGGTTCAGCGGAAGACCTCTCCTCTAGTTTCATCGGAAGACCTGCTCAAAGCTCAAAGAACGGCAGACCATGTGTCCATCTAGTATCTGTTGGAAAACTAGTGTTTTTAAGTGAAGTAAATTGGGGCTTTGAGGCACTAATTTATTTGTGAGTCATTTATGTAATGACTATGATAATTGTGGAATTATGTTCTTCTCCGTGAGTACATAAGAATACTATATTTATTTGTCCAATTTGGATATCGGATTAATAAGTTATAGAGTTTAAAGTAGGACATTTGATATGTTGGAAGTGGGTAATCCCACATTGGGAAAATGTGAAAAGCTTGAAGGGTTTATATACAAAGGCTTCCTTGGTGTTGGGTAAGCTTGTATAGAAAGTACTATCCCTCCCGCGCCCGCAGGGGGGGGGTGCAAATCAAGGTCCAATATTAGAGCCACCTGCAGACCTTGATTCAAGTCACCAGCAGACCTCCCAACAAGTCACCAGAAGACTTGATTTGAAGGAACTAGCAGTACAACGGTTTAGTTTTGTTTTTGTTATTTAATATCTAATATTATTTTCAATATATATTCTGTAAGATTGTATAGGGTTCTACCCAACAGTATCTTGTGACGTGTCATTATTTGAATTAATCCAAGACATTCCCTGACATATCAAGCCACCGAAAGCAACTTTCCGAAAAGCAGAAGACTTTTCGCCCCGAACAATGAAAGCGAAAGCGCATCGTCGTCTCCTACTACTCGCTACAACTCTCGATCGACACCTAAATCGCCCACCTTTTGAAGATCTCAGAAATCATTACCTGCTCTAGACTTGTGTGAAGACGAAAATCCTTGACTGACAGCCCCATGCATTTAATGCATTTTTGAAAAGAGTTGTTGAAGTATTCGTCTCCTCCAACGGATCTTTTGAAGTGCACCTTCTATAAATGCTGCCATTGAAGACTGGAGAAATAGCACTGTACTGAATCAATCGAACACTTAAAGGATTGCTCTTAAACTTCATAACTCCTAGTCTTACAAGATCAGTGCAATCAATAGATCCTCTCATCTAGAAGTCCTCATCAACAACAAGAAGCTCGCTCATCAACACTTATTGTTTTATCTTCTTGTTGTTTACTTTCATTAACTATACTTCGCGCATCTAATTAAATATCTTGTTTTTACAGATATTTAATTCCCTAGACCCCAAACACAAGTCAATATTTTGTACACGATCCATTAGGGATATTCCTTGTAATTGATCTAGTGGAAAACATAGTGCACAATTTAAATCCAAGGTTGATCGCTTGTGGTGGACGTAGCACTCATTATAGTGTGAACCATCCCAAAATACTTGTGTTATTCCTTCTTGCTTGTCTCATATTTGAAGCTGCATAATTACTTTGATTATCTTTATCCATTTACAGAACTTAAGTAACTTGTAAAGGTCTAGGTAGTCCTTATCGGCACTGAACAACTACTTGAAGGTCTTCCGCTACTTGAATCTTTTCGATAGATTGCAAGTATCTTTCAAAGTATTTACTAAAAAAGTTTTAAGTGATTAATAAGCTATTCAACCCCCCCCCCCTTCTAGCTTATTATTGTGCCCATTGGGACCCACAATTGGTATCGAGCCTTACTCTTTGAAAACAAGTTTTTCCAAGATTAAACTCTTGAGAGATACGATATAATGGCACAAACACACTACATGCCGCTACATCTAATGCTAACCACGTCCCAATATTGGACGAAGGACATTTTGATGTATGGAAGGATAAAGTAATGAGATTTATGAACTCTATTGACAAGATTATGGAAATGTGTTACCGCAGTCAACATGTACCTAATGAAGGCAAATCTTCTAGCCTCCATTTCGGGAATCTCGTAAGTACCTAAAGAAGAATCTGAATGGACGAGAGGATGATATAAAGGTCAGAGCTTGACAACAAGAAAGCAATCAACATAATCACCAGCTCTCTAGACACAAGCACATACCAGCAAGTGATTCGATGTACAACTGCAAAAGAGATGTGGGAAGCTCTTGTGGAATACTTGGAAGGAGACCAAGACACAAGAGATAATAAAATATACATACATCCAAATAGCTTGATTCTTTCAAAAAGGATCCTAAGGAAACCTTGAGACAAGCATACGATCGCTTCAAATGAGGTAATTAATAGTTGCTTTTCTCTTGGTAAAACGTGATGACAAAAAGGAAATGAACATGAGGTTTATAGGCTCTCTAGGTAGCTTATGGCATGTGAAGACCACGGCTATGAAAGAATCCAAGAACTTAAACGAGATGACTCTTCGTAGTCTCTACGCAAGTTTAAAGGTTTATGAACTTGAAGTTAATCAAGCTCTAGAGCAAGACAAACAAGTAATCCGTGTTCTTTGCCACCATGGTCCAAGAAGAAATCACTATTGAAAACAAACCTTTCACTTCTTCCCCGTGAAAATGATTTTTTATCAGATGAACAATTTGCCATGTTTGTAAAACGTTTTCAAAAATTTGCAAAATATGGAAGGAAGAACACACACCAACAACCTTTTAGGAAGAATGGTGAAAGCTCATCTAAGGAAGAGCTTGTATGTTATAACCGTAGGAAACTCTGGTCATTTTGCCTCAAAATGTCCTAAGCCAAAATTTGAAGCATACCGAAAACCCTCATTTAGAAAATTTCAAAAACAAGGGTATGTTGGTCAAGACATAGAAGACAAACAAAGGTTGCTACATGGTTTGAGACCCGATTCTAAGAGGAGGAAGATGATTGTGAGCAAGCTAACATATGCTTAATAGCTCATGATTCAGTCCTACCTATGACTCAAAATGAAGTCAAGTTTCACCTAGTCCCTTATTTAAAAGTGAAACCAACTGTGATAGCTTCAAGAAGGAAGAACTTCTCAAGGATAATCAGATATGCTTGAAGAATTTAATTCCTTTAGAGTAGCCTATGTTAAACTGCCAAGAACTCGAGAAACTTACAAATGAGAAATCTATGATGGCAAATGAGATTCAAACTCTCAATAGTCAACAAGAGAGTATCAAGTCAAGGAAGAAAACAAATTCCTTTATGACAAAATTGATTGTCTATCCGAGCACATCAAAGGACTTGACCTAGAGAAAATTGCCTTGCAAAAGACAATCGACTCGGAACCTCAAGGATGCATTCAAGAAATCCTTTCAAGCCAAAAATCTAGTAATGATAAATCGGCATAGGATATTCAGATGTGCCTCTTCCGACAATCTCTTCACCATGGAGAAAGGTGAATCCTCCGAGAATGCAAATGATATATCTTTCTCTAAATGTACATTTGGAAATATAGGGAAACAAGGCCTTGGTTATTCAAGTGTCCCTTACGCTTACCCCAAAGGTCGAAAGGAAAAGCAAAAATGATCGACTCAAATGAGAAACCTCGATAAGGTAACGGTAGAGAAAGTGAAGTCCGCCGGCAATAACTATGCTAAGGCAAAGTCCGCTGACGGTAGACCTACTAAACCTCTACCGGTAATCATCAAGTTTGTCTATGAAACAGCAAGGTTCCTTTACCTGCTGAAAGTAAACTTAAAGGTATTCTACCTAATCCTTCGAAAAGGTAATCAACGTAAAAGCTAAAGCTAAGTCTGTTGGTAACCTACCAAGGAAGATTCGAAGAAACCAATTAAGTCTACCATCAACAAGCAAGCCGAACCAAGAATGGATGTTAAGAAAAGGAATAATCATAATCACTCTTCGCTTAAAGTCACTAACAGCTTTCTATGGACTTTCCATTTATGTCACTCTTGCAATTGTTCAGCCATCCGGCACCGCATGCTTGCTAAGGTTCACTCCAAGATCCTCGTGAGACCTAGTTCTCTCAAGGTCAAGGTGCATGGGTTCCAAAAGGTTGCTAATCCTTAGGACCCGAAAGAAAATAAAGGGTACCTTGTTTGCTTTTAATTCTTTTTAGGAATGCTTCATGGCTATAGAATCGAAAACAAAGACATCCGGTACCTAGACATTGGTCAAGCCAAGACACATGATCTGGGAATGTAAGTCTTCTTACGTATATAGTCAAGCAAAAGGACCCACTGTTATTTTCTGAGATAATGCAAGAGGAAAAACAATTGGATATGGCTCAATTACTAGAGGAAGTCTCTCCATCAACAAAGTTTCTCTAGTAAGTGGTTTAAAGCATAATCTTCTCGAGCATATCCCACTCGCGACAAAGCACTTCTATGCCAATTCAACTCCAACCAAGGCCTCATCAAAGACAAGTGAATCCTCGCTTATGCAATACCGACCGGCAATAGACAAGGAAATGTCTATGTCGTTGACTTAAATCTTCTAGGAGATTCTCAAGCCTTTGCCTAGTAGCTAACAACATTCGTGACAACAAATGGGCTATGGCACAAGCGCCTCGCCACCTCAACTTCAAGCACCTCTCCAAGCTCTCCAAAAACGGGCTTGTCAAAGGTCTACCTAGTGTCCGCCGACCATGACGAAGTTGTAAAGCTTTCCAACTAGGAAAACTTTCCAAGTCCTCCTTCAAAAGAAAGTCTCAGATTGTCAATGAACGTACCTCTTCAACTTCTCATATGGATCTCTTTGGACCAATCACAACCAAGATTCGAGACAAGTACACACTTGTAGTAGTTGACGACTACTCTAGATTCACTTGATTGAAACTATGACATCTAAAGATGAAACATATGATCTAGTCAACGCTTTTTTCAAGACTTCAAACTCAAAAGCTTGAAGACATAAGCGATATACATAAGATCGACAATGGCACTCAATTCAAGAACAATGGTGTAGAAAATACCGCGATGACCACGTGATCGGGATTACAACTTTCTACCGCTTATTCTCAACAAAATGGTGTAGCTGAACGAAGAACACCGATTGACAGCAAAGAAGAACAATGCCGATAGGTTAAACTTCCTAAGTATCAAGTGTATAAATAACACCGCATGTTTTACCCAAAATAGATCCCCCGTAAACAAGTTTCATAGCAAAAACTCCATACGAAATATGGAGAGGAAGATCCCCTAAACATAGATTTCTTAAAATCTTCTACTATTTCTTCTTAAAATCTTCTGGCTATTTCTTCTCAACCAGAATCTCCTTTCAATCCCATTTTTGAATCTCCTTCTCAACCTACTCCTGAATTCTGGTGGAAGAACCCACCGTAATTGGATCTTCCTCCAACTATTATTGAAGCAAGAGATCATCTCATTTCTCAAATCATTGGTGATCTCAACACAGAGTTCAGACATTTGAGAAATAAAGTTCGAGAAGAAACTATGTTTGCTTATGCATTTGTATCGAACTCGAACCAAAGAAGATTGATGAAGTTATCGAAGATCATAACTGATCAAGCTATGCAAGAAGAGCCTAACCGCTTGAAAGATGTAAGGTGTGGAGCTTAGTTCAAAGACCGACCGATCATCCAATATCTAACCACTGGGTTTTCGTTTTAAACAAAAGAGATGAAGAAGGAAATGTCACCGTAAATAAAGCTAGACTGTCGTCAGTTCGCAGTGCTACCGACTGTGAAAGAAGAAGGAATTGACTTTGATGAAACTTTGCTCCTCCGCTTGCTAGACTAGAAGCAATCGACTCCTTCTAGCCTATGCCTCGCTCATAGACTCAAAGTGTATCGATGGATGTAAAGAGTGCCTTTGAATGGTGATTGTTGATTCTTTTGTTTGATTTATATCCTGATCAAGACATTACATTAGTTTTATACTTCTGGCAATATTAATCGGCAGACGCGATTAGCGTGGCAACCGTGTATAGAACTTTGCCTTGTATAGTTTTTATAGGACTTTTCGTGTTCAAGACCAATGAAGACCCATTCTCGCCTTCACCTAAGACCTCGCTCAAAGCTTAAGATCGTGAGACCTCGTGTCCGCCTAATCTGCTTCAACGTGTCCTCTCCAAAAGCTACCTCGATTAATTCAAACTTATTCCTATATATTATTTGAATTAATCCAAGTCATTCCCCGACATGTCAAGCCGCCGAAGCAACTTCCTTTCCAAAAAGCAGAAGACTTTTCGCCCCTAATAACAAGTGCCAAGCAGTAAAAGGTGCATCGTTCCCTACTTTTCTCGCTACATCTCTCGATTCGACACCAAATCGCCCACCTTTTGAAGATCTCGTAAATGATTATCTCGCTCTAGATATCGTGGAAGACGAAATCCTTGATCGACATCCCCATGCATTTAATGCATTTATGAATAGAGTCATTGAAGTCTTCGCCCTCTCCAACGGATTCTTTTGAAATGCACTCGCTATAAATATTGCCATTGAAGACCGGAACGTAGACAACTATGCTTAATCAATCGAACACTTAAAGAATTGCTCAAACTTCATAACTCCAAGTCTTTCACCAAGCATTCAATAGATCCTAATGTATCTAGAAGTCCTCGCAACAACAAGAAGTCGCTCATCAACATTTATTGCTTTATTCTTCTTGTTGTTAACTTCCATTAACTATTTTCAGCACGAATTAAATATCTTGTATTTACGATATTTAATTCCCAGACCCAAACACAAGTCAATATTTTGTACACGATCCATTAGGGATATTCTTTGTAATTGATCTAAGTGGAAAACATAGTGCACAATTTAAATCCAAGGTTGATCGCTGGTGGTGACGTAGCACTCATTATAGTGTGAACCATCCCAAAATACTTGTGTTATTTCCCATGCTTGTCTATTACTTGAACCGCTTAGTTTCATTGTTTATATTATCCATTTCACAGTAACTTAAGTAACTGTAAAGGTCTACCCAGTAGTCCTTATCTAAGCACTGAACAACTTTTGAAGGTCTTCCGCTACTTGATTCTTTTCATAGATTGCAAGTAACTTTCAAGGAACTTACTTAAAAGTTTTAAAGTGTTAATAAGCTATTCAACCCCCCTTCTAGCTTATTATTGTGCTCATTGGGACCCACAATTGGTATCAGAGCCTTACTCTTCGAAAACAAGTTTTTCCAAGATTAAACTCTTGAGAGATACGACATAATGGCACAAACACACTATATGCTGCCTACATCTAATGCTAACCACGTCCCAATATTGGACGAAGGTCATTTTGATGTATGGAAGGATAAAGTAATGAGATTCATGAACTCTATTGACAACAGGTTATGGAAATGTGTCACTGCAGGTCAACATGTACCAATGAAGGCAAATCTTCTAGCCTCCATCGCTGGGAACCCTGCAGAAGTTCCTAAAGAAGAATCAGAATGGACAGAGGACGATAGAAAGCTGGTAGAACTTGACAGCAAAGCAATCAACATAATCACCAGCTCTCTAGACACAAGCACCTACCAGCAAGTGATTCGATGTACAACTGCGAAAGAGATGTGGGAAGCTCTTGTAGAATACTTGGAAGGAGACCAAGACACAAGAGACAACAGAAAATATACATACATCCAGCAGTTTGATTCTTTCAAAAAGGATCCTAAGGAAACCTTGAGACAAGCATACGATCGATTCAGTGAGGTAATAAATAGTTGCTTTTCTCTTGGTAAAACGTATGACAAAAAGGAAATGAACATGAGGTTTCTAGGCTCTCTAGGTAGCTTATGGCATGTGAAGACCACGGCTATGAAAGAATCTAAGAACTTAAACGAGATGACTCTTCGTAGTCTCTACGCAAGTTTAAAGGTTTATGAACTTGAAGTTAATCAAGCTCTAGAGCAAGACAAACAGTTCAGAACTGTGTCTTTGCCAGCCATGGTCCAAGAAGAAATCATTGTTGAAAACAAACCTTCTACTTCTTCCAGTGAAAATGATTTTTTATCTGATGAACAATTTGCTATGTTTGTTAAACGTTTTCAAAAATTTGCAAAATATGGAAGGAAGAACACTCACCAACAACCTTTCAGGAAGAATGGTGAAAGCTCATCTAAGGAAGAGCTTGTGTGTTATAACTGTAGAAAACCTGGTCATTTTGCCTCAAAATGTCCTAAGCCAAAATTTGAAGCATACCGAAAACCCTCTTTTAGAAAATTTCAAAAACAAAAGGGTATGTTGGCTGAAGACATAGAAGACAAACAAGTTGCTACATGGTTTGAGACTGATTCGTAAGAGGAGGAAGAGGAGAGCAAGCTAACATATGCTTAATAGCTCATGATTCATGTCCTACCTATGACTCTGAAAATGAAGTTGTAGTTTCACCAAGTCCTTTGGACAAAAATGAAACCAACAGTGATAGCTTCAGTAAGGAAGAACTTCTCAAGGATAATCAGGATATGCTTGAAGAATTTAATTCCTTTAGAGTAGCCTATGTTAAACTGGCCCAAGAATTGTGAGAAACTTACAGCTGAGAAATCTTTGATGGCAGCTGAGATTCAAACTCTCAATAGTCTGCAACAAGAGAGTATCAAACTGAAGGAAGAAAACAAATTTCTTCATGACAAAATTGATGTCTGACCGAGCACATCAAAGGACTTGACCTAGAGAAAATTGCCTTGCAAAGACAATTGACTCCCCGGAATAGCTCCAAGGATGCATTTCAAGAAATCCTTACAAGCCAAAAATCTAGCAATGATAAACAGCATAGGATATTCGATGTGTCTCTTCCGACAATCTCTTCACCAAAGAGAAAGGTGAATCCTCCGAACCTAATGATATATCTTTCTCTAAACAGACATTTGGAAATATAGGAAACAAGGCCTTGGTTATTCAAGTGTTCCTTACGCTTACCCTAAAGTTCGAAGGAAAAGCCAAAATCGACTCAAATGAGAAACCTGAAAAGGTAACGGAAGTGAAGTCTCCGCCAAGAACAACTATGCCAAGGCAAAGTCCGCCGACGGTAGACCTACTAAACTCTACCCAGAACTATCAAGTTTGTCTATGAAACAAAAGCCTTTTTACTGTTGAAGGTAAACTTAAAGGTATTCTACCTAATCCTCCCGAAAAGGTAATCAATGTAAAAGCTAAAGCTAAGTCTGTTGGTAACCTACCTAGGAAGATTCGAAAGAAACCAATTAAGTCTACCGTCAACAAGCAAGCCGAACCAAAAATGGATGTCAAGAAAAGAATAATCATAAGCACTCTTCAGTTGAAGACTCTAACAGCTTCTAGGACTTTCCATTTATGTCATTCTTGCCATTGCTTAGGCCATCTCGGCACCGTAATGCCTCGCTAAGGTTCACTCCTAAGATCCGAGAGACCTAGTTCTCTCAAGGTCAAGGTGTATGGGTTGCAAAAGGTTGCTAATCCTTAGGACCCAAAATAAAATAAAGGGTACCTTGTTTTGCTTTAAATTCTTTTCGTGAATGCTTCATGGCTATAGAATCAAAACAAAGACATCCGGTACCTAGACAAAGGGTCGCTCAAGACACATGACCGGGAACGTAAGTCTTCTTACGTATATAGTGAAGAAAAGGACCCACGTTATTTTCTGAGACAATGCAAGAGGAAAGACAATTGATATGGCTCAATTACGAGGAAGTCTCTCCATCAACAAAGTTTCTCTAGTAAGTGGTTTAAAGCACAATCTCCGAGCATATCTTACCCGACAAAGGACTTCTATGCCAATTCAATTCAAACCAAGGCCTCATCAAAGACAAGTGAATCGTGCTCTACAATACCGACCGGCAATAGACAAGGAAACGCCTATGTCGTGGACTTAAATCTTCTAGGAGATTCTCAAACTCGTGTCTAGTAGCCAACAATGTTCGTGACAACAAATGGCTATGGCACAAGCGCCTCGCCACCTCAACTTCAAGCACCTCTCCAAGCTCTCCAAAAATGGGCTTGTCAAAGGTCTACCTACTGGTTCCGCCGATCATGACGTAGTTGTAAAGCTTGTCAACTAGGAAAACTTTCCAAGTCTTCCTTCAAAAGAAAGTCTGTTTTATCAACAAACGTACCTCTTCAACTCTCTCGCATATGGATCTCTTTGGACCTATTACAACGCCAAGATTTCGAGACAAGTACACACTTGTAGTAGTTGATGACTACTCTAGATTCACTTGGATTGAAACTATGACATCTAAAGATGAAACGTGATGATCTAGTCACCGCATTTAAGACTTCAAACTCAAAAGCTTGAAGACATTTGTACATAAGATCGACAATGACACCGAATTCAAAAACAATGGTGTAGAAATTGACCATGACTGCCACACTTCTTCGCCGCCGGATTCTCAACAAAATGGTGTAATGAACGGAAGAACGTAACACCGATTGAAGCGGCTAGAACAATGCCGCGTAAGCTAAACTTCAAGTATTTCAAGCGTAATAGCCAACACGCTTGTTTTACCAAAATAGATCCCCGGTAAACAAGTTTCATAATAAAACTCCATATGAAATATGGAGAGGAAGATCCCCAAACATAGGATTTCTTAAAATCTTCTACAAAATGTTTTATTCTTTATAATGGAAAAGAATATGAGGAAAATTTGATGCAAAATCGACGAAGGAATTTTTCTCGTATTCCAAACATTCAAAAGCATTTCGCATTTTCAAGAAATCTAACTTAAAAATCTTAGAATCAGGCATGTTTCTTTTGATGAATATGACTTGTTAGAGCCTAGAATGGTTCGAACGTTGCTAATGATTCCGATAATGATGAGATGTACAAATACAACATCTACTTCCAATCCTTATCCAAAAACGGCACCCAGAACTCCATCA
>CM028377.1:13907890-14046808 GCA_013146195.2 Codonopsis lanceolata
CAAAGCGAAAAAGACCTTGGTAGTTTATGTATCTTTTCTTCCCTTACCTTTGTACTTACCTTACTTTTGAAAACTACGTGATATGTAAACATCTTGTTTATAAATCTGAGAAGATAATTTGATTTTCAAAATTGTCTTGTTTAAATTCTCGTTCCTTTCTTTCATATTTGTTTAGAATTTAAACAATCGGTTTAAATTTATTTGAGCTAACTGCTAATTTATGTCTTTGTTACATGATTTTCTTACCCTTGTGCACTTAGATTAGTCCACACATTTGAGGTGTTATTACGTTTGATAGAGGCATGTCTTACATTTACTCATATATAAATTTCAGACATGCTATTATCTTTCATATAGTCATTTTTAGCCCTCATTTGTAGTAATGATGACCAGATATAAATAGGAGGAGATTGTTGATTCTCATGTTAGATTTATATACATTCAATTCACTACATTAGTTTTATACTTCGGTGGCTAATCGGTACGTATCGATTAGCGTGGCAGCTGTGTATAAAACTTTGCCTAGTATAGTTTTTATAGGACTTCTGAGTTATTGAAGACCTTCAGCTTCGGAAGACATGCTCAAAGCTCAAGAGCGGCGGAGACCATGTGTCCATCTAGTATCTTGTGGCGTGTCTGTCGGTGATGACTCACTGGATTAATTAGGTCTAATCTAATCATTATTTGAATTAATCCAAGACATTCCATGACATATCAAGCCGTAGAAAGCAACTTTCAGCGGGGAGAAGCTTTTCGTCTGAGCAGTGGCGAGGAAAAAGGCTGTCTCTACTTTACAACTCTCGGATCGACACACCTAAATCGCCCACCTTTTTGAAGATCTCGAGAAATCATTACACTCTAGACTTGTGTGAAGGCGAAAATCCTTATTGGCAGGCCCATGCATTTAATGCATTTTTGACAAGAAATTTGTTGAAGTATTCGTCTCCTCAGCGGATCTTTTGAAGTGCACACCGCTATAAATCTTTGCCATTGAAATGGAGAAATAGCATCATCTTCAATCGAACACTTAAGGATTGCTCTTAAACTTCATAACTCCTAGTCTTACAAGATCGGTGCAATCAATAGATCCTCTGAGATCTAGAAGTCCTCATCAACAACAAGAAATTTGCTCATCAACACTTATTGTTTTATCTTCTTGTTGTTTACTTTCATTATATCTTACAGCAGATTAAATATCCTGTTTTCTGATATTTAATTCCCTAGACCAGAACACAAGTCAATATTTTGTACACGATCCATTAGGGATATTCCTTGTAATTGATCTAGTGGAAAACATAGTGCACAATTTAAATCCAATGTTGGCCTTGGTGGTGGGCGTAGCACTCATTATAGTGTGAACCATCCCAAAATACTTGTGTTATTCCTTCTTGTTTGTCGATATTTGAGCTGCATAATTACTTTGATTATCTTTATCCATTTCTGAGAACTTAAGTAACTTGTAAAGGTCTAGGTAGTCCTTATCGGCGGACACAGGAACAACTACCTTGAAGGTTTTCCGCTACTTGAATCTTTTCGATAGATTACAAGTATCTTTCAAAGTATTTACCAAAAAGTTTTAAGTGATTAATAAGCTATTCAACCCCATTCTAGCTTATTATTGTGCCCATTGGGACCCACATTTCCTTCGGTTTTCGTTGAATTCGTCTCTTTTGAGTCTTGATGCGACCTTCTGTTTTTGCAAAAATGGGCGTGTCGCGGGATCTTGATGGCCGTGGCAGGAAGAGCGAAGGCGGCCGAGCTTAAGGCCTCGGCGACTCACAGGAATAGTGCCGCCCATGGTCGGCGTTCTCGAGGACCTACCAAAGTGGCCCCTTAGCCTGCTGCCCTGCTCCCAAGGCCAAGGGCAAGAAACCCGTTGCGGAAGCCCCGAAAGCCAAGCGGCAAAAAACTCAGCCCTGGCCCCCGCTCCCTTCAACTCCTGCCGAACTTCCATCGCCCTCGACACAGTCCCTAAATCGGCGAGGAGGCGTGACAACAGTATGTTATTGGTCATGTCGTCAAGGCGATCAACAATTTTACGGAATCGTTCGGGTTATGGGCAAGGCGATGGCTCAGCGTGCCGATCACGTGGTGATGTTGCTTAGGCTAAGGAATTTGGTGAGCGATATGTGTGCATTGGCTTTGAGCGAGGTAGGTTGATCTCGGGGGACCCCTTTTCTTCAATTTTTGCTTCTAGCTTCGGCTTATCTACTTATTCTATTTTTTGTTTTTGCGGCTCGGTGTTGGTCTTGCGACTTACGATGCCAAGCTAATCAAAGGCTAGAATCGGTAAGGGTCTTGGAGAGGGCTGCTGCAAAAGCGAAGGGAGATCTCTATTTCCGCAGAAGGTGAAGTCCTTGGAAGGGGACTTCTGTCAGCGAAGAGATCTCCGCCTTAATGAGAAGACCGCTGGGCGGCGAGGAAAAGATGTTGAAGGATAAGGGCGAGAAGGATCGGAGGGTGGCCGGTGGAGGCCAAGTTGAAAGGCGCTCGTCAAGAATGACCATTTGAAGGCCGCAGCGAGGAGGAGGTCTTGGTGAGGTATCGGGGCTCGCTTGCTTATGGGGTGGAGGCTCTAGATTACATGGAGACCAGCCGGGTTCAGGCCTTTCGGGCGGCGGTGGCAATTGGTATGCCGATGCTGGAAGTGGTGAAGATGGCGAACCTTGCCTCTTTCGGTCAGGAATCCGAGGTGTTTCCTTGCTCGTTCCTTTTGATGAAGTCATTTGGTCAGGATTAGGGATCTTGATCTTTGCCAATTCAAGCTCAGAGTGGGCGCCTCCTCTGTGAGGCGAACAACCTTTTCGCCTGTTGGCTCGAGAAAATGCATATATAAAGGATAGCTACGTTGCTTCACGGTGAGGCGAGCCTCCCCTCCAGCGAGGCGCACTATGTTGGCGATCGGCTAATGGCCAGTGAAGGGACAAAAGGCAGTAGGGGCGAGTTGTCCCGAGCCGATATATGTCCGGTGGCGGCTCGCGAGGAGGAGGCCGTGAGAGGGAGGGACTTGGAGTAGGTTTTTAGAAAACATTTTAAAACAATGGTTTTTATGGTAATCTGTATTTTTGTTAAGTAGTGTATAATGTAAGTTTTTTCCGTTTTGTTTTTCTCTTGTTTCTTTGTCTCTATTAGTGGTTTGCTTTCTCTTATTCAAGGTATTGGGAGCACGGCCTCTCCTCGGCTAGGCGGAGGTATTGAAATGGCAAGACAAAGCGGTCTTGAATACATGGTTTAAAGAGAAGTTTGTCAGAGCATTTTTTCTTTTATAACAAGATAACAAGCAGATCATTGATAATACATTTTCAAGTGAGTGCGAATGCCGGGGGTTCCTTAGTGGGGTTCCATCGGTTTTGCGAGCTTTGTAGGTTCTGCTTTCGAATGTTGTCGTAATTTTGTGCGGTCCTTCCGGTTGGGAGAAAGCTTGTTCCTTCTGGCTTGTTTCCGATCACCTCGATTTTCCTCAATACCAGTCGCCGGCCAGAAAGTGCGAGATTCATTCTTTTGTCATGGTGGGCTTTGGCTAGCTTTTTGTAATTGATGGCCTTCATTACGGCTTCAAGCCTTCTTTCCTCCGGTAATCGAGGTCTAGAGTCCTTGATTACGTGTTCGCCTCTTCGTTGAAATGGATGACTCTTGCGGTGGGAAGAGCCATTTCGGCGGGCCATGGCCTCGGTTCCGTAAGTCAAGAAGAAGGGTGTTTCCTCGGTTGAACCTCGGCGAGGCGTTCGGATTGCCCATAAGGCGGCGAGGAAGCTCCTCGAGCCAAGCACCTTTCTTGTCATCTAACCTTCTTTTCAAGGCATGAAGTATTTGTTTGTTTCCAGCCTCCGCTTGGCCATTCCCTTGGGGGTGTGCTACCGAAGACTTCCAATGGCGAATTCCTCTCTCCTCGCAACTTCTTAGTGAATCTGTTTGAGCGTGTGCGTGGTCGACACAATGGCCCTTGGTAATCCATATCTGCGAGAGGGCGTTGTCTCGAATGAAGTCGATGGCCCTTTGTTCGGTGATGCTTGCTAGAGGTGCGGCCTCGATCCATTTCGTGAAGTAGTCCACATGACTATCACAAACTTGTTCTTTCCTTTGGCGAGAGGAATGGCCCGATTAGGTCAAGTCCCCACATTTCGAAAGGCCATCTTTGCGATTCAGGGGTTTGAGGTGCCGAGGGCAATCTTGGAATGTTAGCGAACCTTTGACATTTGTCGCATTTTCGGGCATATGCCTCGGCATCCTTTCTCAACGTCGGCCAGTAGTATCCGTGGAAAATGACCCTGTCGGCCAAAGTTCGAGCCTGGATGGCTTCCACATACCCTCAGTGTACCTCGGCTAGTAATCCTTGTGTGATTTCTGGTCGGACACACCTTAGGAGAGGCTTAGTGAAAGATCGCCTGTATAGTACGTCCCCAATTAAAGTGTATCTGGCCGACCTTCTTGCCATTGCCCATCCTTGCTCTTTGTCATTTGGGTAATGCCCACAGTCGATGTACTTTTTGATGTCATCGATCCAACACTCGTCGCTTTGTTCGGCATCATTACCTTTTCTTTATCAATGGGCGGGGTATCGAGGATTTCAATCCATATTTACGGGGAGCTCGTAGAGCTCACTGGTGGCCATTTTGGAGAGGTAGTGCGCGCCTTTGTGTTTCGGCCCTTCTATTTGTTCCAATTCGATATTCGAATTGGGCGAGGACACCACGACTAGCTCTCGGTATTTGTCGAGGGTTGGGTGGTTAACCCCATACTCCCAGAAATACGCTTCGCGGAGGAGTCGGCGAAGATTAAGATTTGAGTAGCTCTATCTCGGCGGCTAGTTCGGCTCCGGCGATCAATGCTTCGTACTCGGCAGCGTTGTTTGACCTTTGGGAAATTCGGTTTAAGGGCTTTCTTGATCTCCGTTCCATGTGCGGTGTTACGAGGAGGATGCACGCTCGTTGCCATTTTGCTAGGCGATCCGTCCACGAACAATGTCGAGTGAGATGGTCGCGTTTTGCGAGGCCACTCTTGCACAGGCACTTGTTCGGTGGAGGTCCTTGATCGGTGCATCGCTCTTTCCTTCGGCCGAGGTGAAAGAGGTTTCGGCTATGAAATCGGCCGGATTTGAGCTCTAATGGTTTTCCTTGAAAGATAAACAATTGCATATTAAAATCATTCGATGGCCCACTTCATCATTCTTCCGACAACGTCGGGCTGTGTAGTATTCTTCGCGAGAGGTAAGTCGGTATATACCCGATTTCATGGGCTTTGAAATACGGCTTCAGTTTTCTCGCCGTTATCATTAACGCAAGAATCACCTTCTCGATCTGCATGTACCCCGTCTCTACCTCAGTCAGTGCATGGGACACATAGTAGATGGGTTTCTGAAGTCCCTCTTCCTCTCGCAACAGCACCGATGCTATGGCTGTGTCCGTGACCGAGAGATAGATGTAGAGTCTTTCTCTGTGCAGGGGCAAGGCGAGTAAGGGTAAGCCGAGTTATTTTTGAGCTCGGCAAAGGCGAGGTCGCACTCTGTCCCATGTGAACTTTCTCGCCCCTTTTAAGATTTTGAAGAAGGGAGGCTTTTTCGGTGATTTCGAGATGAATCTTCCCAGGCCACTATTCTCCCATTCAATTTGTTGCACTTGTTTGATGCATATTGGGACCTTCATCTCGGCTAATGCTTTTATTTTTCGGGATTTGCCTCGATGCCACGCTCATTTACCATGTACCCCAAAAACTTCCCGCCGTTACGCTGAAGGCACATTTGGCGAGGTTGAGCTTCATTTTATTCTTTCTGAGGTTTGCAAAGGTTTCTCTGAGGTCGTCTATGTGGCCCGTTTCCTTCGTCTTAATCACCATATCGTCTATGTAGGCCTCCACATTCCTCCCTAACTGGTCACCGAATACTTTGTTTACCATTCATTTGGTAAGTGGCCCTGCATTTTTAGGTCGAGCGGCATCATGTTATAGCGATGAGAGTGCACTGCCGCTCGGAAGGCTGTATTCCCTTGATCATCTTTCCACATCGATTTGGTGGTACCACGAGTAAGGCGTCCACGAAGCTTAAAATTTTGTAGCCGAGATAGAATCGACCGGTGATCTATCCTCTCGGCAATGGGTACCAGTCTTTTGGGCATGCTTCATTCAGGTTGGTAAAGTCCACGCACATCCTCCATTTTCCATTGTTCTTCTTGACCATCACAACATTTGCGATCCACGTGGGGTAGTGGATTTCTCTTATGATCTCGGCTCGAAGTAGTTTGGCTATTTCCTCCTTAATTGCATCTTGTTTTTCAGGAGAAAATACCTCGGCTTTCTTTGGATGGGTACAAATCTTTGGATCGATGCTTAATCGGTGAACCGCTACCTCCTCGGCAATGCCTTCCATATCCTCGGCTTGCCATGCAAAGGCGTATGTGTTGTCTCTTAAGAACTTCGATTATAGCTCTTCTCTCGTCGCCGCTATTTCCATTCCCACCTTTATTTTTTGGTCGGGGTAGTTGAAGTTTATGATAACTTCCTCTACATCTTCCATAGTAAGGCGGATGGTCTCGTACATCGAGGTTTGTCGATCTCGATTTTCTCGATCTCGGCTCGATGTTCCTTCTTCTGGCGGGCCAACCTCCTTGGCTTGCTTTGATTGCTTTGATTGCTACGGGGTAGAGCTCTCCCCGTCGAGCCCTCGGGCTCGTTTGGCAACTTGTTCATCTTCCTTTCCCTCGGCCTCCTCCGGCCTTTTCAATCTCTTTTCTGCCTCTTTCTTCTCATTGATGAGGTATTCCAGGGGTAGTGCGGGCATCGTTTTTTAGGACCCCACCCGAACGAGGTCATGTACTTGATCCGATGATGGGCCATTGATGCGACCATTCGAAATTTTGCCTGAGAAGGTGCGTCGAGGATGGCGTTGTACGGGGAAGGGAGATCGAGGACCAGAAAAGTGATTTCTTCACTTCTTGCGGTGTCTCCTTCTCGAGGCGACTCGAGGGCCACACGTTCCTTTTCTTTGTGACCTTTGTGGCCTGTGAAACCCTCCGGTTGGACTCGGCTTGGAGTGAGGTGGGTGTCGCCGAGTCCTAGTGCCGAGAAAGCACTTGTAGTACATTACATCCCTTCCGCTGTATCTATCAAGACCCGTTTGACGGTAGGTACATTTGTGTATGGTCCGATTTGCATGGTCATGATCATTGATATCCCTAAAGACCATTTCGTGTTCGACCATCCCTTCCATGATGTTTTCTGCCGAGTTGTTCAAGTAGTTGATTGCATTCTTCAACTGCGTGATACTTTGGGTTTCTTCTCGGATGGTATTTACCACTGGCCGGTTGTCGGTCATGCATTGTCGCCCCAGGGCCCTGGTCGAGGCGCGAATAATTGGCCTCTCGCCACAAACCTTCGATCTCCCTCGTTTATCACTCTCTGTATTGCTCTTTTGAGCTGTATGCATTCTTCCGTGACATGTCCGATCTCGTTGTGGAAGTTGCATCTTTTCCTGGGGTTTCGTGTGTCGAGGGATGACTTCATGGGGAAGGGGGGACGTATCTTGTTCTCCGTCAAGAAAACGTCCATGATGTGTTCCCTAGATGCGTTGAGGGGGGTGAAGTCTTCCAACTCGAAGTCTCGCCTTGGCCCCCTAATCTCGCCGGTGAACTTGGCGCTCTTTTCCTCCTCTCTCCTTTTTGCCGGGTGGTCCTCTTGCCGAGATTTCCCCTGTTCTTTTCCCTTGCTGGCGAGCGTCTGGTCGGCAGTATTAGCCGTGCCTGGAGGGGATGTGACCGCTCGTGGGTTTGTGGTGGGGGGTTGCTCGCCGTCCAGCAGAGCCACCCTTTGGGCTGTCAGGAACATTTCGCCAATCGTGTCCCTTGGTCTCATGAGGAGCTCTGTTCGGCAATTTCCTCGCATCAGGCCTGCTCCGAAGCACATCCTTACGGAGGTGTCGGGAATATCTGGAATCTGGTCCAGGACCTCTTTGAAGCGAGTCATGTATGAGAGCACAGTTTCACCACTCTCTTGTTTCACGCTGCACAGGTCTGTCTCGCTTTTTGGGAGAGCACCTGCCGAAGCGAATTTTTTCAAAAAGGCCCCTTTAAAGTCATCCCAACAGGTGATAGAGTCATGTGCTAACCCGTTGTACCACTGTTGGGCCTGCTTTTTCAGGGTTCCGGCGAACACCAGGCACCATATGTCGTCGAGTTTGGTTACTATGATCATTTTCAATTCGAACCCCGACACATGGTCCAGGGCCGTTGTACTACCAGTGTAGTCCTCAAAGTATGGAATCTTTACTTTCGAGGGCACCTCCACCTCTCTTATCTGTTTGATGAACGACCCACCTATTTTCTTGACGGCCGTATTGGTTCCTGAGCTCTGCCGAGCTTCTAGTTTCTCCATCCATGCCCTTATCTCGGCATCAGTCATCGGTCGGTCTCCTTGTGCCGAGCCTATGGCTTGGGTGGGGATGCCATTGGCTGCTTTGTCTGTATGGGGTATCTCGACCTCTTCCTCGGCAGTGTTCCTTATCGGGGACCCCATGCGAGCTTCTTTTGCGAGCTGGCGAGACGGATGCCGGGATCTGGAGAAAGCTTTGTTGGTTGACGACTGGGCGTAGGGCTGGGACTCTCCTTCCTCGCTCTCGGCTTGGCGATTGTCCGTACCGGGGGGGAATCTTAGGCGAGAATGAACGCTCGTCCTAGACCCCTCGCCGGCCATCCTCTTGCCAAGTCTTGATTTTACGTTGGTGGTAAATTTTGCTTTTTTGGCTTTCGTAGCCTCCACCCTTTGCCAGACCAAGTTGGAACGTGCCGGGGTGCTTTGCACGTTGATTATGGGCTCGGGTCCAGGGGCCCGGGCTTTTTGCCGTAGCTCGTGCATTTTGGTCTCGGCCTCCTGTATCTTTGTGTACAGGGGTTTTTGGTGCTCCCAATACGCATATTCTTGGTCGGCCTCTTCCTGAACCGTGGGTTTATTCGTTTTGCCGCGAGGTTCTTCCTCGTTGGCTCTGGAAGACTCAACCTCAGTGAATCGACCGTCCCGGGGGTCGGCGTCAGCCTCTCTGTTTTTGTTAGAGAGCCGTTTGGCCAGGGCGAGCCTTCTTTGGTCTCTTGCCGACACTCCTGGTACCGAGGCGCCGGAGTCCTCCCTTGCGTCCCTTCCCTCATTGTGCTCGGCAGTTTCTTTTTCTGGGCGGGTGGATGCAGCGGGGGTGACGTTTTTGGAGGCTTGCTTTTTGGACTTCACCATCCTTTCTCGTTCTGTGGACGCTGTGATTGAGAAAGTCGTTTCCCGGCAACGGAACCAAACTGATCACGCTTTTTTGGTGGTGATCTTGTCATGTCGTCCACGTGTGAGTAAGGATGAGGTGGCGGTCGCTGATTCGTCCCTCTTGGTTAACCTGCACAAATTAAACAACAAACATCGTTAAGGAGTCGGGGCGGCCCGACTAGAACCCTCCGGTGTGAGAGTAAGGTTTCCGGTAAAAAGAGGGTAGTAAATATGCCGTAATAAGTGTTTGATAAGAGGCAGTGATAAGAGAGTTGTGATATCTCTGAAATTGCTTACCTCCATATTAAATGTGCACTCTCTATTTATACCTGATGTTTATGTTGACGTGGCGGCTGGTGACTGGGGGGCATAAAGTGGCAATCATTAAATGCGTTGAGGGTCTTCGTCAGAAATAAGCGAACTGTGCGCTTGTCAGGGAGTTGGTGGTTGCGTGCAGCGGTTTTCTCGGGCCTAGGGAAGCGGCTTGTCAGGACGGATGATGATTGGTTCGAAGCCGAGGCCGAGTGGTTTTATGACGAAGTCGTTTATTATTGCTGAGGCCGATAATACAAGAGACCGACTTGGTAACAGGGCCGAGGGCATCAGGGGTCTTTAGGCCAGCCGAGGCTGAACCCGTTTTACTGTGCCGAGGGTCATTGTGCCGAGGCTGAAGCATTAATCTTAGGGGTGAGTGGTTGTCTTTGTTACTAGTGGCTTTCTAAGTGGGACCATTTATTATGTCGATGGTCGACGTGCCGAGGGTAAATTCCTCGGTTTAATCCTTTCACAGTCTAAATAAAAAGTGTCCTATTACTTATGATCTTTTGAAGTACATCATGATAACACATTTATCTTTCAACTTCTCTTTTTTTGCAGTAAATTCCAATGTGCATCTGTATATTACTCATTCATATATTAGATTTAATATTTACCCTATTTTAGTTTAGTTTAAAATATTCTAATTATAACGCGTTTAGAGAATTCTCTTATCATAAACAACTTTTGCAAAAAAATGAAATAAATCTTAAAACCGTGTATCACACGGGTATAACCTAGTTAACTGTTACTAAAACAGAAGTCACTATTGACATATGACAACTTTAAGATTTAAAGGAATTTTGTGTTTCACGATGTCACATTTTTTTGTGAAATGGTAAAAGTTATTTACTTGGATTAAATGTTAAGTTTTACGTGTAAAAGTTTTACATGCAAGAATTGTTATTTTTATTTTTGCCAAAATTTTAAGATAGATTTTATAATATTTTTTTTTTTCAAAATTAGTTAGTTTAAGATTAAAAAAAATATTTGTCAAATATTTTTTAATTTAAAACTATATTTGACTGGAACTCTTCAATTCTCATTTCTTTTCATTTTCCTACAATTTGATTTATACAAATTATTCACGGTTAAACTTTATGTTAATTTTTCTTCCATTAATCATTAATTAATACTCCCTCCGTTCCACCCAAAGAGTCCCCATTTGAAAAATCTAATTATTAAGAGATATATTAATGTCATTAAAGTTAGTCATAATTACAAAAATAGTTAAGCACAAACAATGTGGTTACAACAAAGTGGAGGGTAAAGATGAAATGTTATATAAATTATAAGCATAATTTTTTAAAAATTTTAAAGTGCACTCTTAAAGTGAAACATCCTAAAATAGTATAGTAAACTTTTTACCTAGAACAGATGGAGTAATTACTTCACTCACTCTGTCCCAAAATAAATGATATTTTAAAATTTTACACACAAATTAAGAAAGCTTATAAAAATATTGATTTCCCTTATTTAAGTGCATTTATTATTGACAAGTTGCATGATTAATTTTCTTTTATTCAAAACTTATTGCTTCTTTGTGAACTATTGTTAAGCATCTACAAGAGAGACTTGTAGTTGTTTAATTGTGACTTATCAATTGGTTCTTCAAACCAATTTGTGGTGTCTTTCATTATACTTAGTTCTAAGAATTTATTCAATTGTAGGTCGAGGCTTCTTGCCAAGGTTCCAATTGTTTGATTCAAGGGTCAAGGTGTCCTTTCATCAAACAACCTTCTCGAGCTTGCTTCCGTTGTTGGGTGCGAATCGATCTTCAACAAAGTCTTCCGCTAAGTTCGTATCATTTGTTCGTATCATCCCTCGCATAGCGCAAGAAAATGAGAGAAAATATCTGAATAATCACACTTTAACAAACTAGGATGAAGGTGGCTGCAAGTTCTCTTAATCCTTAAGTGCTAAAATCATGTACAGATTCGCATTCAAATATCAAAATCATTAATTTAAGAAGTCCTTGGGTTTTTCAAAATTAAGCCTAAAGCTAAATTATCTGACTTTAACTTGCGTGCTTGATCGTGTAATGGATACTCGTTTAAAGAATTAGGTAAAGCAATCAATCTAAGAAGAATGGGTTTGAGTTTTACCAAACTATATATATATCTCTCTCCCTACCTCCCTCCAAATGGTTCAAAAGGATCTACACTCAGTTTATACAATTTCCCATACGATATGTTCAATTCATTCTTGGGTCCTAATCAATACGGATACTTCTTCATACATGAACCCCATCAGAGTATAAGAAGAACAAGGACAATGTCATAAACAAATACTCCTTCCGTCCCAAAAAACTAGGTTCACTTTCCTCTTTAGTACATCCCAAATACTCCATCCGTTCCGAGCAAAGAATTCACTATTCTATTTTAGCATGTTTTATTTAAAGAGTCAACTTTTAAAAATAAAAACATAATTTTTCATTTTATTACTAATGGACTACTAAAAATATCATTTAGTTTGACTTTCAAATGGAAACTCTTTGCCTGGAATGGAGGGAGTGTGTAGTCTCAACTCTCATCTCTAAAATTGGATATGTTTAGGCTCCGTTTGTTTCACATAAAATGATTTCCAGAAAATGATTTCTAGAAAATATTAAAATTTCATTTTCAGGTGTTTGGTAATTTTTTTGAAAATATGTCGGAAAATATTTTCGCGTGTTTGGCAAACGCACGGAAAATGTTACGGAAAACAATATATTAAAAAATATATTCTAATATTAATACATATATTGAATATAAAATAGTGTTGAACTTTAAGTAATTTTCTTTTAATAACCCTCAATATATCATTAATGGTGTCAAATCAATATGGTCCATCTTTTTTCAATCTCATAAATACAAATAAAAAATTGATAATTGATATGAAAAAATGATTTAAAAAATAAAATGGATAATGTTTGGGACGTCCTTAAATAATATAGTGGACACTAATTTTAGGTCGTAATGAGTATTTCTTAAAATTATAATTTATAAATAATGTCCACAAACTCCATTTATATTTCTAAACAATTTATTTCTAAAAGTTTGAACCACAGTACCACACTCGTGATAATAATAAAAAATCATCCTACACGAGTACCTAATCTAAGCTTAAAGCGTGCAAATATCAGAAAACAAGAACAAAAAAAGAAGCATTTAAATTTAAAGTAACATCGCAAATGAATTTTCACCCTCAGTTGCTACAAAGATAGTTCAATAAACTAGACCCATCGTGAATCACAAAGTAAGGAATACACATAAAAAAATTGCTCTCAGCAGTTGCTAATCATTCATCATGCTCATGCATTATGATTATTAGCATAAATTAACACGAAATTATGTAATTCTAATGTGTGGGTGGCAATACAGAGTGTGTGATGGAGGACTTATAGTAAATGGGAATGTGCGAGTGTGGATGAGTATAGATTCATAGAAGCCATTGTTGCAGAGGGGAGGGGTTGGTCGTTCGTTCATTCAATTGGGTTGTTAGAGAATTCTGGTTTTGTATTAATTAGGGGGCATTTACAAAAACGGTAAAATAAAAAATGACTTGGTCATATTTAGTCAAACTTAAAAAAAGTATACTTATATGGCCACTTTCATGTTGAATATCTAAAATACCCTTTATTTATCCTTTTCTTTTATGGTATTGGAAACCTGGTAGACTTATATACACCCATTTGTGTAGATACGTTATACATACGTATATCGAATACTCTCGTGGAATACTCTCGTCGAATACTCTCTCCCTCAGCCGTGAGCCGTGTCTTCGAGTTCGGCAAAGTTTGTTAAGGTCGTTACTCAAAGCCGTAACATTCGAAATCTAGAGTTCTCTCTCAAATTCGAAGCCCATCAAATGTGTGCTAAGTATTCAGGTTCGTCTCCCTTGTCGAATACTCCCTCCCGTGTCGTGGAGTTCGGCAAAGTTCGTTTGGGTCGTTACTCAAAGTCGTAACATTCGAAATCCAGAGTTCTCTCCCAAATTTGGAGACCATAAACTGTGTGTTAAGTATTCAGGTTCGTTTCCATAAACCTTCATTTAAATCCATTTTAGTTTTCTGCAAATTCGACCATGTGCAAAACTGTTTTTTTTTTTTTTTTGCAAAATGCACAACCATTCGACAATAATGTGCATTTTGAACCGATACCTTATACATTGGCACATAACCTGGTTTATCAATCCACAATATTAGTTTGCAACAAATTTTTTTTTTATTAATAAACCACTGCTAATTTATGAAACTGGTTTACAACTGGTTTATTGATAAACCAGATCAGCTTATGATGTAATTTGGTTTGCTACGTCAAAAATGGTTTTTCCTTTGAAAATGCACCTGGTTTATCAATTGGTTTATTGATAAACCATGTTGACAGATAGGTTTATGAAATTGGTTTATCAAGTGGTTTATTGATAAACCATGGATAAACCAGGTCAATTTATGATGTAATCTGGTTTGCTAAGTCAAAAATGGTACTTCCTTTCAAAATGCAACTGGTTTAATGATAAACCATGCTGACATATAGGTTTATGAAACTGGCTAATGAAATTGGTTTATTGATAAATCGTAGATAAACCAGGTTGATATGTTATCAGTAATGAAACTGGTTTATTGACAGACTGGTTTATCAACTAGTTTATTGATAAACCATAAATAAACCATGTTGAAAGTTTATGATGTAATTTGGTTTGTTATGTCAAAAATGGGCTTTTCTTTCAAAATGCACCTGGTTTATCAACTAGTTTATTGATAAATTATAAATAAACCATGTTGACAGATCAGTTTATGCATGTCAATCAACTGGTTTATTGAAAAACTATAGATAAACCAGTTTGTCAGTGTCTCTTAACTAATCTGTGGTTTATGAAACAGGTTGTAAACTGGTTTATTGATAAACCATAGATAAACCAGTTTGTCAGTGTCTGTTAACTGGTCTGCGGTTTATGAAACATGTTTGCAAATTGGTTTATCAATAGGTTTATTGATAAACCATAGATAAACCAGTTTGTCAATGTCTGTTAACTAATCTGTGGTTTATGAAATAGGTTTGCAAACTAGTTTATAAAACTGGTTTATCAACTAGTTTATTGATAAACCATAGATAAACCAGTTTGTCAGTGTTTGTTAACTAGTCTGTGGTTTATGAAACAGGTTAGCAAACTGGTTTATCAACTGGTTTATTGATAAATCATTGATAAACCATATATAAACCAGTTTGTCAGTGTCTGTTAACTGATCTGTGGTTTATGAAACAAGTTTGTAAACTAGTTTATGAAACTGGTTTATCAAGCGGTTTATTGATAAACCATAGATAAATCAGTTTGTCAGTATTTGTTAACTGGTCTGTGGTTTATGAAACAGGTTACCAAAAATGTTTGCAAACTGACATGAATGTATCAGTACCTCTTTTTTATGGTTGCAAAATGCACATGGTTTATTATATGCATATGGTTTATTAAATGCACATAGTTTGTTAAGGCAATTTATTCCTTTAACATTGGAATACATTGAGTATATGAATGTACTTATTTATTATGTTCAATATTGCATATATGATTTCAGTTTTTTGGCCCTTGGTTATTTATTTTCAACATTTTGTTGAAGACGACATCGTCGGATACTCGTGGAAATTTATTGACAAACGGAATTCAAGAGGAGTTGCTATTAGTAATGAAAGTACATGTGAAGAGTTATATGCTAAAGTACGAACCATTTGTCAAGTTGATGACATAGAGATAAGATTTCTTACTCCAGTAACGACAAATCTTTTAAAGTTTCCTGTTTAATGACTGAAGATTAAGATTTTGAATGCTACTTTAACCTTAACAAACTAGGGGTTCAATCTCCACTTTTTGTAACCTGTTTGATCATGGAAAATTTGAACTCGAACCGAGGAAAAAAATAATGAAACTGATTTTGGCATGGAAACTAATGGAGAAGATGAAAACAATGGATAAGAGGAATAAATGGAACATGAAGAATTTTTTTTCCAATAACCCTGCTGAATTTGCCACACCGTCGAGACAGTTTGATGGGTTAAGTCAAGAGGACAAAGATGAAGACAAAAGAGATGAACCTTTATCCAATAGCCCTGATGATTTTGCTACACCATGTTTGATGGGTTCAGTCAAGACAACAGAGATCAAAACAATCAGTTCACAAGCGAAAATTTAGGGATTTCTTCAGTTGTAAGTACATCGCAAGTGATGCCAGAAGAGATTGATTTGAATGTTGGACAAGTATTCAATAACCAGAAGGAGCTTCAGGATGCTGTACACTTGCTTGCATTGAACCACACGTTTGAGTTCAAAACAAAAAAATCGAACAAGACTATGTAAAATTTAGTTTGTGTTGATGATAATTGCAAATGGCGTTTGTTTGCAACAAAGTACTCAGAAAGTGATTATTTTGAGATTCTAAAATATACACCAGAACATTGTTGCCCCCAAAATATGTGCATGGCTGATCATAGGCAAGCGACAACAAGTATCATTGGGAAACATATTTCACCAAGGTTGGAGGACCGCGACACTGTGTTACAACCGAAGGAAATCATTGCGGAAGTGTCTAGAACATTGGGGGTTTCACTAAACTACCAAAAAAGTGACGAGGTCTAGAGAAGATGTCTTAACACGGCTTAGGGGTTCAGTTGAGGATAGTTACAAGAAGATGTCCACATATGCCCACAACTTGCAATTGGTCAATCCATCAACAGTCTACTCTTTAGAGCTTGATAATGAACACAAATTCAAGTACTTCTTCTTGTCGTATGGGGCTTGCATTCTTGGATTCCATGCTACAATGCGTCTAGTAGTGATTGTGGATGGAACATTTTTAACTGCAAGATATCGAGGTATGTTTATTATTGCAACTTGTCAAGATGGTAATATGTATATATATCCTCTTGCATGGGCTATTGTCGATTCTGAAAATGATGCATTATGAACTTGGTTTTTTATGAAGTTAAAAGAAATAATAGGTGATAATGAATCACTTGTGATCATTTCCAACAGACATAGGAGTCTTATTACTGCAGTCCAAAATGTTCATCAGAGTGCACATCATGCTCATTGTATCTATCATATAAAGAGAAACTTAAGGGTTGTAACCCGTAAGCCTGACACGATGTACCTTTTTATGAGAATAACAGAGGCTTATACCATAAAAGAGTTCAACACGCATATGTCTCAAATTCAAAAAAAAAAAACTTATGAGAATGGTTGAAAATATCTTAGAGAGACAAAGTTTGAAACTTGGGCAAGGTCACATTGCAAAGGAAATTGTTACAATATCATGACTTCAAACAATGTGGAGTCTCTCAACTCAGTGTTCAAGGAAGCTCGAAAGACTCCTATTCTTTCCTTGTTTCAAAGTATTAGAAAAACGTTATAGAAATGGTTTTGTGAGAGGCGTGAGTCAGCTTTAGGGTGTACAACCGCTTTAACCCCTATAATAGAAACAAAACTAGCCAAAACCAAAGAGATGACCAAGAAGTATACGGTTATTGAAGCCATCAATCAGTCCATGTATGTGGTGAGGGGTGGTAATAAGCATTACACAGTGGATTTTGATAAATAGACTTGTACTTGCCAAAGGCTTCAATTGAACCATTGTAAGTTCAGTTGGTAACAATGTAAGGCTAGAAGGGGGTGAATAACATTTTTAAAACTTTAGGTGTCGTTTTGAAAAACTTCATAAGTTGCAACGGAAAATACAACTTTTGGTTGTCAGCTGATGTGATGTCAGCTGGCTGAAAAGAATTAAGGATTTCTTGCTCGCTGATACTGTAGCCGGATGGAGTAAATTGGTTAGCTAGCTGATTTGTTAGATAGGTTTTCAAAAGATCACAAGTTATAGAGAATGAATTGAAAACAATTTATAAAACAAGTAAGTAAACAACTTATGAAATTTACTGACTGACACTTAAGTAGATTGAGACTGCTTAAGTGTTAGAACAGTTTGTAAGAGCTGATGAGTAAAAGACAATACAGTTGAAATGGTTCATAGTATAAGCTGCTACGTCCACTACCAAGTTGGTCAAACTTGGAGTTTTAAAGTGCATTAATATTATTAATAATCTAAGTGATCACTAATGGATCAGTGTACAACAAAGACCGGTGTTTAGGGAGTATGATTGAAAGACAATCACACTCGTGGGACAATCAAATTATTCCTTAAAGAATATGAAAGAAGTAAGGAATGTCTAAACAATGATTGTCTAAACAAGAACTACAAGAGAATAAAACTATGAGACTATCTAGTTAGTGTTTAAGGCTGGATCACTTCAAGTAGATGATTGCTTTATAGAAAAGAGTGAATGCTTTAGTGTCTTCAACCATTTGCTTCCAAGGTTTTTAAATAGAGTTGCTTTTTGGATTCAAACCATTGGAGGTAAGATTTGAATTTGAGATCCAAACAGATCGGATGAAAGATCATTTTACAAGATCATAGGGATCTTGTTCATAAGATAAAGAACATGAGATTTCATCATAGCATAAACAAGGAAAGTATTATAAATCTCTTGTTTGAACAGATAAGGAAGTAAACGATTTTATAGTTATCTTAGAAGTGTCTTAGAAGTGTCAGCCGATAGTTACATATATATATATATATATATATATATATATATATATATATATATATATATATATATATATATTATGTAACTTATTGGTTTTAAGTAAATCAAGCATAATCCAACAACCATGTACCATGTGAGCACGCAGTTGCAGCTTACATCAAGAGACGTTTTTCAGTGTACCCATTGTGCTCATCATTCTATACAACATCGTCTTGGAGAATGACACATTCATCTAACATCTTCCCAGCGCCCAATGAAGAGGAATGGGACATGCCAGATGCAATTAAGGCAATGACTGTCTTGCCACCTGTATTTCGACCACGAGCTGGACGTCACAGAACATCGAGAATTCCATCGACCTGAGTTTTCAGATTTCAATTCCATCGACCAGAGAGTTTTCAGATTTCTGATAGACAACCTATTTCTGATAGACAATCACATGTTTAAAAACATGTGAAGATTTCAGATTTCAATTTAATTTAAGTTTATATTTCAGTGTTATTGATGTGTAATTTTAGATTTATTTCAAATTTCTATGTTCAGATTTATTTCAATTTAATTTTAGTTTAGCTTTAGTGTTATTGATGTATAATTTCATATTTATTTCAACTGGTTTGCAAATTGGTTTATCAACTGCTTCATTGATAAACTGGTTTATGAAACTGATATAAAACTTATTTATGTCTGTGTGGTTTATCAACTGGTTTATTGATAAACCATATATAAACCATGAATGGTATGGATATGCAAAATGAAACTATGGTATGAAACTGGTTTATATTTGTGTGGTTTATCAACTAGTTTATTGATAAGCCATATATAAACCATCTCTTAACAGTTTACCAACTGTTAAGTTTATGTCTTTGTGGTTTATCAACTGGTTCATGTTGCTTAATGAAATTGGTTTATCAACTGGTTTATTGATAAACCATGGATAAACCAGGTCATATTATGATATAATTTGGTTTGCTAAGTAAAAAATGGTATTTTCTTTCAAAATGCAACTGGTTTATTGATAAACCAGATCAATGTCTGTTAACTGGTGTGTGTGGTTTATGAAACTGGTTTATCAACTGGTTTATTGATAAACCATAGATAAATCATCTCAGATAACAGGTTTATCAATATGCGTAATATATTTGATATTATAATGGTCCATAGTAGTCTATTATACAATTTTGTCACTAGGCGTTGCGTTTTTTGATGTTATAATGGTCCATAGTAGTATATTATATCATTTCGCCACTAGGCATAACATATTTTGATGTTATAATTGTCCATAGTAGTCCATTATATCATTTTGCCACTAGGCGTAACGTATTTTGATGTTATAATGGTCCATAGTAGTCCATTATACCATTTTGCCACTAGCCGTAGCGTATTTTGATGTTATAATGGTCCATAGTAGTCCATTATAACATTTCACGACTAGGCGTAACGTATTTTGATGTTATAATAGTTCATAGTAGTCCTTTATAACATTTCGCCACTAGGCGTAACGTATTTTGATGTTATAATGATCCATAGTAGTCTATTTGCACATCTACCAAGCAACGACTGTAATTATGGTTAGATACTGAATTATCTAAACTGAAATGATTGCAAGTGCAAAAATTGGGCCTATAATTGTCAAATACACTAAGACATTATATTAATGAAATAAACTAAAATATTATATTATGTTATTACATATAATTTAACAATTATTAATCAAATATACTAAGGCGTTATTTTAATCAAATACAAGAAGACATTAATAATAATGAATTAAGGTTTTGAAACTCCAACGGGAATCCCTCCAAAATTGTTCAGACTTCAAATTTGCCTCCCAATTTTGCAAGTCAAATTTGAATGGCATATAAAACCCCGGATTATCTATTCTCTCTCATTATGTTCCTCGTCATTCTCTTTCCACTTCCAACTTATAAAGGTCCCTTGTGCTCTCTCTCTCTCTCTCTACCGATTCAAATTCCTCCTCTCCTCTCTACACTAAAATGGCGATGGTGAATGTTACTTGTTATTGTGGCAACCAGACAGTTTTGAAGACATCATGGACAGGAACCAATCCTGGGAGACAATTTTTAGGCTGCAACAACTATTTCTATGTAAGTGCTGTTTCATTTTAGGGTTTTCGTGTTAGGTTTAGATTATAACTTATTATGATTTGGATGTTACAGGATGGTGGCTATCGATACTTCGTGTGATTTGACCCACCAATGTGCCATCGATCAGCGATGGTGATTCCAGGACTTTTACATAAAATCAATCAGCTGAAAGTAGAGAATTGCAAACTTGAAATGAAGGTTGTTGAAGACAGGAAAATTTCCAAGTGGATTTTAGGTGTAATTAGTGCTTTGTTCTAGCTAGTTGTTGGTGTCTTAATGTCTGTCTGACTGAACATATTGAATACACATTGCCTCTTGTTTTCTAATATAAGTAATTAGTTAGGAACTAAGGATGTAAGTATTTTGCAAACAATGTGTACCCCCTATCTTTTATTTTGTTAATGGGGAGGGGGAGATGCAATTTTATTCCACATTGACATTTATTTTTGCAAACAATGTGTACCAATGTTATGTATTAGTACTCTTTTCTTTTCTCACTTAAATATTGCTCTCATTTTGCAAGGAATAAACCAACATAAACAAGTTAATTGAAACTGATCTCGTTTATCTTGGTTTATCAATAAACTAGTTGATAAACCAGTTGCATTTTGAAAGGAAATACCAATTTTGACTTATCAAAACCAAATTACATCATAAAATTGACCTGGTTTATCAATGATTTATCAATAAATCAGTTGATAAACCAGTTGCGTTTTGAACCAGTTCCATAAACCAGTTTCATAAACCTATCTGTCAACTTGGTTTATCTATGATTTATCAATAAACCAGTTGATTAAACATGTTTCATTAAGCAACACACACCAGTTAACAAACACTGACCTGGTTTATCATTGGTTTATCAATAAATCAGTTGATAAACCAGATGCATTTTCAAAGGAAAAACCATTTTTGACTTAGCAAACCAAATTACATCATAAAACCTACCTGGTTTATCAATAAACAAGTCGAGTAAACCAGTTTCGTAAACCTATCTGTGAACATGGTTTATCAATAAACCAATTGATAAAACCAGGTACATTTTCAAAGGAAAAACCATTTTTGACACTTCAAACCAAATTATAACATAAAACCTACCTGGTTTATTAATAAACCAGTTGATAAACCAGTTGCTTAAGCCAATTTTATAAACCTATCTGTGAACATTGTTTATTAATAAATCAGTTGATAACCAGGTGCATTTTCAAAGGAAAAATCATTTCTGACTTAGCAAACCAAATTACATCATAAAACCTACCTGGTTTATCAATGGTTTATCAATAAACCAGTTCAATAAACATGTTTCTTAAACTAGTTTCATAAACCTATCTGTGAACATGGTTTATCAATGGTTTATTAATAAACCAGCTAATAAACCAAGTGCATTTTCAAAGGAAAAACTATTTTTGACACTTCAAACCAAATTATAACATAAAATCTATCTGATTTACCAATAAACCAGTTGAGTAAACCAATTTCATAAACCTATCTGTGAACATGGTTTATCAATAAACTAGTTGGTAAACCAAGTGCATTTTCAAAGGAAAACCCATTTTTGACACTTCAAACCAAATTATAACATAAAACCTACATGCTTTATCAATAAATCCAGTTGATAAACCAGTTGAGTAAATCAATTTCATAAACCTATATGTGAACATGGTTTATCAATAAACTAGTTGATAAACCATATGCATTTTCAAAGGAAAAACCATTTTTGACTTAGCAAACCAAATTACATTATAAAATCTACCTTGTTTATCAATGGTTTATCAATAAACTAGTTTAATAAACATTTTTCTTAAACTAGTTTCATAAACTTATCATATAAATGGTTTATCAATAAACCAGTTAATAAACCAGATACATTTTCAAAGGAAAAACCATTTTTAACTTAGCAAACCAAATTACAACATAAAACCTACATGGTTTATCAATAAACCAATTGATAAACCAGTTCAATAAACTTAAATGATACAACAACATAATCCAAACCAAAACCAACATAAACCAGGTAACTCACATTGATATGGTTTATCCATGGTTTATCAATAAACAAGTGCAATAAAACATTTGATAAAGCAACATAATATGTACCAAACCTTCTCTAAACCAACATAATGTACCAAAACCAGTTTGCAAACAACAACATAATATAATTTGTACCAATGTTTAAGTACCAATTACAACAACATAACATACTGGTTACCAATGTTGTAGTACCAATTTCAGCATAATAACATATACACTACAAATACCAAAGTATACAAATGAATGATTAACATAAGTGTATCATGGATCAAAATAATTATAAAATGTCTCAATTTCCATTTTTTCTATTGTTTAGGATCAGATTTCGGCGGAGGCTTCAACACAGGCTTCGGCGTAGGCATAATGTAGGGAGAAGAGATATGTGTAGAAGTTTTTCCCCCTCTTTTTTGTTGATTCCAAAATATTATCACCCTCAATATCTAACAAACATTTCCTTTTCCTACCCTTAACCTGATATATTTTTCCCTGCTTCTTCTCAGCCGCCACCGCCTCCTCAACCTCATATGCAGGTAAATCTATATCTTCTTCCAAAAAAAAATTCCAACTGCTCTTTCACATTTTCACTTATGTTTCTGGTTTTCCTTTGGAAGACAGTTACACTTTTAGTGGCAGTAGCAATGGTGGGAGTAGTAGAGATGATGAGAGTGGTGGTGGTAGGGAGAGTAGTGGAGATGAGAGTGGTGGTGGTAGGGAGAGTAGTAGCGATGGTTGGATTGACATTTGGAGTTCTGCAAAAGGAAGTAAAAGTTGGAAAAGTAGGAGAAGGGTAACGGGTAGGAGAAGAGTATCGGGTAGGAGTACATGAGAAGTTGGGGGCTGCAGTTTGTTCTCAAGATGCATCTAAACTTGTTTTTAGATCATCCTGTCAATTCAAGTAGGTAAGTATAAACTAATTAATATCACAACAAATTACTCAAAATCATAATGTAAATATTTGACCACTTTTCTCTACAAGGCCTTCACTTCATACAAAAGGAAGCAAAAGTTGGAAAAGTAGGAGAATGGTAGCGAGTAGGAGAAGAGTATCGAGTAGGAGTATATGAGAAGTTGGGGGTTGCAGCTTGTTCTCGAGATGCATCTAAACTTGTTTTTAGATCATCCTGTCAATTCAAGTAGGTAAGTACGCTTAGGTAAGTATAAACTAGTTAATATCACAACAAATTACTCAAAATCATAACGTAAATATTTTACCACTTTTCTCTCCAAGGCCTTCGCTTCAGTCCTAAGATCCTCAATATTTTGGTCCATCTTATGTAATAAATCATAAATTGCACTCAGATGAGGAGTGATGGTGATGCTGGTGTTGGTGCTAGTCACAGCGGGAAAGGGGGAGGGATGTTTTCGTGGGGACCGTCGACCTTCATCTTTAACATGTTCATCCTCAACATGGAAGGATGTGCTCCAATCAGCACCAAACTGTCGCTCATACTCAACAACATAGGGCTGCTGTTTTTCGACCTCAGTGGGGGTCAATGGAACAAGCACTTCATCCTATCAATTGAGCACAATATCAACTTGATTAATCAACTCTACTGGGCACTACTGTTTATAGAATAATATAGTTTGGAACCATAACTTTATTAATCAAACTCGACATTTACCCTTGTGATATCCAATGTATTGATGATTTCCTCATAGCTGGGATTTTGGCAAGACTTCCAATTGCACATTCTGAGAGTTTTGGGCACTTGACGATGTTTGATAGCTCATATAAGTATATAAATCCAGGAAAATCATGGCACAGCTCAAATATCCAAACCTGCATTTTAAAAATATTACATATTAGAAGCATATCAAATTGAAATAATTAGCTAACCATTTAATATAAAATCAGCTAACCATATAATATATACAATTGGTTACTTGTAATGCCACCGAAAAGTCGTTGTATACAAAAGTCTGAGCACGAGAACTAGCCATCTTCATCACTGAATTGAAAAGGTGGGGATATGATTGTGTTCCCCATGGATATTTATTGAAAAAAAATCCAAATTCTAAACTATACTCAACACACCCACATCAATACCATCATTAGGTGAATTACCCCTTAGCACATACTCACAAACAACTGCAAGACCCAACTTCAGTTTTTCATCCATGTCAGTTGCATCTATAATTTTTTTAACTCTCCAGGCTTCAATGCTGTCTTATTCTGTCCAGGAAAATATTTCTCCACTAGTGCCTTGGTACTATGGATTTCATCGCAATAATCTTCTAATAATCCAAGTTTTAAACTTGTGATTAAGGTGTAGTCTGAAAAGGAAAATATTACTTTTTGACCACCCATACAAAACCATATTTCATTTTTATTATTTGTTGGTGACTGAATCCTAAAAAGTGCTAACACATGAATCATCACATTGCTCTTACTAATATTTTTTTCTCATCTTATACAGCTTACCAAAAGCTGAATTCTTGAAAGGGATTTGGTGTGCTTCATCAAATTCATTATATATGATGAGCGCAAGATTTTCACGAATTTTCCCGGGAATTTTCTTTTATTTTGTGCTATTTATGAATTAATTATGCTTTGGAAATATTATTATTTATGTTTTTGTGCTTAATGTAGGTTTCCATGCATAATCGTGCTTTTATACGGCGTTTAGCACGAAGTTCGAGGTAATTCCGGGCTTAAAAGTTAATTTGGAAAGTATTTGGTCAATGCCCATTAAGTCCGTCAAGGTTCCAAGGCATTCAAAGGCTAACGGAGGCTGAAAAAAGCTAACAGAGGACTTAAATGCAAACCTGGAAGGAGGCTGGAAGGCGGCGCAAATTTATGAAATCCCAGCCCCTTTTCCTTTCCCTTTTTTGCCCCTAATTATTTCCTGCTCTACCCAAAATACCCCTCTGGCCTGCGATCCTTTGTTGCCTTCTCTGTTTACTTCCTGGCAGCCTTCAATTCGAAAAAAAGAAGCCCCATTTCGGGTGCAAGCCCTAAATGGGGCACCAGCCCCATTTCATCTCAAATTTCTTCCATTCCTCGATGCTTGATCACCATTGAAGGTTTGGAACTTCCAATCAAGGGCCAAAGACGCATTTGCAAAAGATTTCAACCCCGGATTCGCGATTTTTCGGTTCAATTCTTTCTACTTATATTTTTAGATATTTGTTATGTTTTATTGGGTTGATTAATTTTGTAAATGTTGATTTGGTTTGTGCTTAAAATATTCATGGAATGCAATTATTTTTCTATGTTAAATGTAGTGTTTTAATTTAATTTATCTCTTTATTTAGTACACAAGCATGTTGGTTATTATTTTGTGAAATTAATGCTTTTAATTATCTGGCCAATAATTAAATGATTTTAGAAATATTTAGGATCCGCGAGAGCTACCTTTATATTTCGGACCAATCAATTTAATAGTTGGTGTTTTGTGACATACACCGATAGCCATTATGAGACTAGGTTTGACACGCGATCGAACCACCTTAGCCATTCGCGAGGTCGGGGAGGTTAGGGTTGACTATAAGATGCAAGAGCCCGTAGTTAGCCAATTTAGTTGTCTCGGCTACCAACATGACTTGTAGAAAAATATAGAGAGTTTCTTTTTGCGAAGTATTACCCATGCGCTTGGTTATTATTGTGTGTGCTTCATGCTTTTAATGGCGTAGCGAACCATTAGATGATCACTAGAATGATAGGATACGAAGCGAAAGCCCTTCCTATTATTCTGAAAATCACAATAGTAGTTTGCGTGGCGTGAGACCGAAAGGAGATCGTGCGTAGATAGTCTTGGGATGTTTGTTTACACATGCAGTTATTTTCTCCCCTGTGTTATGTGTTGCGATGATATGAGCCCGTAGCAAGGTTGAGAGATAGCTAGATTTGTTATACGTAGCGAAAGCTCGTAGCGAATAAAATAGCGCGTCCGACTACCAAGACTTGAGTTAAAGAAAAGTAAAAAGAGAATTAAATTAAAACACCGACTAGACTAGAAATAATGTGTTCCTATATTTTTATCTTGATTTGTTGTTGCCAAACCACCTCCGCAGTAGATTAGATTTAATTGCTTTCTAGGTTGTTTATATTTTTAGATTTTAATTCAATTTATTTTCGCTCAATTATAATTAGTTAGCATAATTTCGGTACTTAGTTGGAGTGAGAATTACGCGCATTCCTCGTGGGATCGACTCGTACTTCGAACTTTATTACTTGATACAACCGGGTAATCTTGCCCGTTATGCGTTTTTGCGCACATCAATATACCTCATCTAACACTAACAAGTTGCATCTTGATATAACCTTCGATTTTTACCGGTCATCACGTGCAATAATATATGCTGCCATATTCTATGTAATAGAAATACAAATTAAACATTAAAACAAGGAACTATAATCTACGACTATTAAAACACGGTTTACCGACAGTGAGATTCATGAACCATATGAAATTACATTTGGTTTACAGACATGGTTTCATAAACCAGGTTATAAAACAAATTGGTTTTCTCAATATAAACAAAAAGCCAGGTACACGGTTTACTGACATGGTTTATTGATAAATCAGATGCATTCAAGAGAAAAAAAAACCATATTTGCCTTAAGAAAACAACTACATGACAAACTATGTCAAACTGAAATGAAGAAACATGAACACATCAAACTAAAATGAACAAACATGAACACTTCATGTTCATAGCAATACAACTCAATTTACAGTGTTCATGTTTTAACAGTGGAGGTCGACTCAAATGATCAACCATAAAGACAACACTAAAACCCTAAGCGAAAAAGCATTGTGAGGTTTACCTGGTTCTGAAGTGATGATCACGAACGAGTTAGGGTTTCTTGATAGCTTCTGAGCTTTGAATCAAAATCAAATTGAAATCGATGGTCGTCACTTAAAGGGGTCTAGGTCGACAAATGCTCTGTTATACCAAAATGGAATGAACTGTGAGTTTGCTCAAATCGACCACCGGTGTGTATATATATGTATTGGGTGAGTAGTTGATAGATAAACCAACTGGTTTATTGGATAAACCGATGTATATCCAATAAATAAACGTAAGAAAACAAAATTTACTCATGGTCGACATGTCGACCACTTGACGACCAAGGTCGACCACGACATAACGCAGGGGCATTTTGGTCAGATCCATATGTACCAGTCATTTAATTTGTCAAAGGCCATATTTGTTTAGTTATCGGGTCAAATGGCTAGATTTGATAAATCTCACTTAATTAGGGCTGGCAAAAGCTCGTTTTTCCCAACCCGTCCTGACCCCGATCCTGACATTTCCTGACCTGACATATTCCTAATCCCGACTTTGTCGGGATTTTCCCGTCCCGACTAATTTCAAGATAGTATTCAAGATAATTATCAATCTCGTTGGGATTCCCGACCTGCCTTGACTATTTTTTTTTAAGTAAACATGGACGACACTCGACGAGATATTATTAAAAAACGAGGAAAAAGAACAAACTTATTAAGGGGGACAACCAGCCTAGACCTTATAAATGGGAGGACGGAGGAGACCCGACTAAATTTATTTATTTATTTTTTAAAATATTGTGAGTGTGTAGTGTGTACTGTTGTTGAATGGTGAGTCTTCAAGTTAATCAAGTGAAAATTCCACAACTCCGGAGGATTGTTGGTGGATATGATTTGTCAAGCTAAAAGACTATCTTTCAGACAATGTCTATTTTATGTTTGCTAAAATTACTTAATGGTGTTTGTTAAATTTATTTTCACAATGTTATGGTTTTTTTTTTTGTTTATCACGTTTTTGCATTTAGTGCAGCTTTTCTTCTATGAGTGAGTGATAGGTGCATTTTGTTCATAATGACATATTCATCAATACCCACCATTAAGTAAATATTCAAGTATACTTGTAAATATATATTCTGAAATCTTAATCATGATAAAACATTTTAAAAATATTTTAGTGTTAAAAGATATCATTCATAAATATTATAGTCGGGATTACGAGATTTTTATCTCCCCAACTGTCGGGATTCCTGATTCGTCGGGTCCCAACACTTATCTAGAAGGAAATTGAAATCCCGAATTCTATCGAGATAGGATCAGAATGAGGGGTATCAGAATGGGTCCCGTCCTGATTCCACCACTAGTATTAATGGCAAGAATTCTGTGAAGAGGTTTCCAAAGGTGTAAAAATATAAATGGGACAGGAAGGAGCAAGGGTTGGGTAGTAAAATAGAAAGCCTGTGAATAATTGGGGCTTAGATAAGCTAGACTCATGGCACGTGCTCATTAAAAAATGAAAAAAAATCCAAAAAGTTTTAAAACTTAGTTGTGTCATGAAATAACCACACACTTAGGACAAAAGATGTATTATAGAGAAAGAGAAAGAGTGCTTTTTTGGAAGCTGAAGAGGTGTGTCAAATAACATTACATTACTCGATATTTATTACCAAGAAAGGGATGCAAATTGTGCGAACAGTGGTGTGCTAAACTTGTCAAAGTTTGACAAACACCTCCAGCCTACTCTAATAAGGTTTGCCAACCTAGTCTACTAATAGGCTAATGTTCATTTCTTCATAACACTCCCATTGAACATAGCATTACAAGTTGAATAAGTGTATCTCATGAAAAACCTGAGGCCTAAAAACCCGGTATGGAAAAAAAATCAGACATAGGGAGAATAGTACACAACTACACAACTTAAATCTGAATCTTATGCATGGGCCGTCTCGTTAAAAACCTTTTCATGGAAAACCCAGTGGGACAAAAACCATGATAAAGGGAAAAAAAATACAACCATATATGCTCCCCCTCGAGCTGACAAGGGTCAAGAGAAATCATCTTTGTAAATCTCGTAGATTCCGCTTTCCAATATTGTGAACATGCTTTCTGAAGGTTGTAGTGGGAAGTGCCTTCGTGAATAAATCTGCAGCATTATCACTTGATCGAACATATTGGATGCTGACCTCTTTCTTCTTTTCAAGTTCTTAAGTGTATAAAAAGAGTTTTGGGGGGATATGTTTGGACCTGTTACTTTTGATGTATCCCTCTTTACCTTGGGCGACACATGTGGCATTGTCTTCAAATAATATTGTCAGGTCTTCGTTGAAAGGTAGTCCATTGGCATTTTGAATATGTTGAGTCATAGATCGAAGCCATACACACTTTCGACTTGCTTCATGAAATGCGATCATTTCAGCATGATTTGACGATGTAACAACTAGTGTTTGCTTTTGAGAACGCTAAGAAATTATGGTACCACCCATTATGAAGACATAGCCGGTCTGTGATCTGGCTTTATGAGGATCAGACAAATAACCCGCATCTGCAAAAACCAATTAATTCATCATTTGATCTTCTGGGATAAAATAATCTCAAATCGATCGTTCTTTGAAGATAACGAAATATGTGTTTGATTCCATTCCAGTGTCTTTGTGATGAAGATGAACTATATCTTGCCAATAGATTTGTAACAAATGATATATCTGGTCTAGTACAATTTACAAGATATACAAGGGCTCCAATAGCACTTAAGTATGGTACATTAGGACCAAGTATCTCTTCGTTCTCTTCACAAGGACGAAATGGATCGATTTTCAACATTTAGTGATCTATTAACCATGAGGCTAGCGAGAGGATTTGCCTTGTCCATATTAAAGCACTTCAGGACTCTTTTTGTATAATTTGATTAATGTACAAATATTCCACTATGCAAGTGCTTTATTTGTAAACCAAGACAGTATTTGGTATGTCCAAGATCTTTCATTTCAAATTCTCTCTTTAGGTAAATAATTGCTTCTTGAATTTCCTTGGGAGTTCTAATGATATTCAAATCATGTACATAGACATAAATAATTGCAAATCCAACTGTTGTTTTCTTGATAAAGACACACGAACATAATTGATCACTCACATGTCCGTCTTTCAACAAATGCTCACTTAAGCAATTATACCACATGCGTTCAAATTGCTTTAATCCATACAGTGATCGTTGTAGTTTAATTGCACATAATTCTTTGGGCTTTGGACTTTGAGCTCAGTGCTTCAGGCACCTTGATTCCATCAGAAATTCTTATATATATATATATATATATATATATATATATATATATATATATATATATATATATATATCAGTATCCAGTGATCCATATACATATGCGCAGTTACAACATCCATGAGATGCATTTCTAGGTTTCTTGAAACCGATAAGCTGATTAGATAACTGAACGTAATAGCATCCATAACAAGAGAATACGTTTCTTCATAATCAATCCTAGGCCTTTGGGAAAAACCTCGTGCAACAAGGCGATCTTTGTATCTCATAATCTCATTTTTCTCATTTCGCTTTCGAATAAAAACCCATTTGTACCCAACAGGTTTCACAACTTTAGGTGTGATAACGATAGGTCTTTATTAAACGAACTTAATCCAGCCTTCATGGCATCTTTCCATTTTACCCAATCATGCCTCTTTTAACACTCAGATACTGATGTTAGTTCAAGATCATCAGTCCCGTCATTAATTTCTTATAATACCGAATAAACGAATACATCATCGATATCCTCCATTTTATCTCGATTCCATATTTTTCTATTACCCATGAAATTAATGGAAATCTCATGGTTATCGTTGCCTGCAAGGCTTTTTGGGCTTGTATGATCATGTGATTCTTCTTGAACACATTCACTTGATTGGGGTTTTTAAATCACCTTCTTTTTTTTGAGGATTTTTATCCTTTGAACCAATGGGTCGTCCACGCTTCAGGCGTGTCTTAGATTCATTTGTCATATTTTCATTGGGTAGCCCTTTTGGAATTTCAATTCAAGCAGGAGCATCAGCATCAACTATATGTGACTTTGTCACTCTCTTTGTATCTATAAATGCATCTGACAATTGATTTGCTATATTTTGTAAGTGTATGATCTTTCGAACTTCCAGTTCACGTTGCTTTGTGGGAGGGTCAAGGTGCAATAATGATGATGTGCACCATTTGATATCTTTTCCCACTTGTCGTTCTTCTTCTCCTAAAGGTGGGAACTTTTCTTCATTAAAATCACAATCGGGAAAATGTGTCGTAAAGATGTCACTTGTCTTTGGTTCAATATACTTGATTATCAAAAGGGATTCATACCCAATGTATATTCCCAATCTTCGTCGTGGTCCCATTTTTGTGCGTTGTGGTGGAGCAATGAGTACATATACCGCACAACCAAAAACTCTTAGATGAGATAGATTCGGTTCTTGACTGAATGCTAGCTGAAATAGGGAGTACTTATGATATGTACTTGGTCTAAGGCGAATTAGTGCAGCGGCATGCAAAACATCATGACCCCATACAGAAGTAGGGAGTTTTGTTCTCATCATCAATGATCTGGCGATGAGTTGAATACGTTTGATTAACGATTCAGCCAAACCATTTTGTGTATAAACATGAGCTACTTGATGTTCAACATCAATTCCTATTTCCATACAATAATCATTGAATGCTTGAGATGTAAATTCACCAGCATTATCAAGTCTAACTTTCTTGATCATGTAATTTGGGAATTGTGCTCTCAATTTGATTATTTGTGCAAGGAATTTGGCAAATGTCGTTTTACTAGTTGATAATAGACATACGTGTGATCATTTGCTAGAAGCATCAATTAATACTATAAAGTATTGGAATGGTCCACTTGGTGGATGGATAGGTCCACATATATCTCCCCCGGATCCGTTAAAAAAATATTGGTGATTAATTTCCAACTTTGGTTGGTGATGGTCTAACTATCAACGTTCCTTGAGAACAAGCATCACGAGAGAGTTCATTGGGTTGAAAAATCTTCTGGTTTTTCAACTAATAACTACTAGAATTCTCAATAATTATCTGCATCATTATTGAGCCGGGGTGTCCCAACCGTTCATACCAAGCTTTAAATGTTTTCGTAAACTTTGAGGTTACGATAATATATGATTCAAATACTCTTATATTTGTACAATATAATCCAGATGATAGGGCATGCAACTTTTCCAATATACACTTGCTTCCGGAAGTGTTTGAAGTAATGCAAAGATATTCACTATTCTCTTTGTTCATGGTTTCAATATGTTCAGACGAATGTCTTTGAAGTTTAACAAGTTTCTTTGAGATTTAGGAGAGAATAGTGCATTACTTACTATGAATTTCGTGCCTCCATGTATTAGAAAAAATACTTTTCCAGATCCCTAAATTATTTTTGCACTACCAGATATAGTATTGACGTTTGCCTCGTCAATCTTCAAATAAGAAAAGTATTTCTTATCCTTAAGTATAGTATGCGTAGTAGCACTGTCCACAAGACATAAATCTCCTTCTTAGATATTGGATTGAGACATAATTATGATCGATGTAAATGTTAGGATTAAAGCGTTCGTGCTAATAACGTGTTATGAAATAACCACAAACTTAGGACAAATGATGTATTATAGAAAAAGAGAGAGTACTTTTCGGAAGCTGAAGAGGTGTGTCAAATAACATTACATTACTTGGTATTTATAACCAAGCGAAGGATGCAAGTTGTGTGAACAGTGGTGTGCCAAGCTTGTCAAAGTTTGGCAGACACCTCCAGCCTACTCTACTAAGGTTTGCCAACCTAGTCTACTAATAGGCTAGTGTTCAGTTCTTCATAATTGCGGTTTGTTACTTTGTTATACAGAAGATGATTCAAGAAGATGTTTGGTCAATTTTTTTAAAATATGGTGAAAAACATTTTTGGTGTTTTACAAGCACACGAAAAATATTACAGAAAATAATTCATGAATACATGCAAAATGTTATATTCTCTATCTTGAAATATTAATGTCTATTGAAAATACATTGATTAAAAAAAGTTTTCGATTTTAAGCAATTTTCTTTTTTTAACCCACTAATATATCATTAGTGATATCAAATCAAAATGGTCCATCTTTTTTCAATCTTAGAAATACAAATAACAAAATTGATAATTGATATAAAAAGTTTTATAAATAAAATGAATATTTGTTTTGGATCGTTATAAAATAATATAGTGGATACTTATTGTAGGACATAGGGAATATTTATTAAAATTATAATTTATAAATAGTATGCACATATACAGTAAAAATGAGGCTATATATTTATAAAAATATTTGTTGAGTGCATAATTGTATGTGTAATTGTGTGAAATTATAATTTTTGTTAAAATTATAAAAATAACTCAATTAGGTGAAAATGAGATAGGGGAGGGGTGAGAAGTGGACTAGATATACTATATTACACTTTGGGATAATTGGGTGGCTGAGTTTGGTCGAAATAACGAGTAAAGGGGTTTATTGAGAGTGGGGGTGTTTGGGAAGGGAATGAGTGGATACTTATTGTAGGACATAGTGAATATTTATTAAAATTATAATTTATAAATAGTGTGCACATATGCAGTAAAAATGAGGCTATATATTTATAAAAATATTTGTTAAGTGCATAATTGTATGTGTAATTGTGTGAAATTATAATTTTTGTTAAAATTATAAAAATAACTCAATTAGGTGAAAATGAGATAGGGAAGGGGTGAGAAGTGGACTAGATATACTATATTACACTTTGAGATAATTGAGTGGCTGAGTTTGGTCGAAATAACGAGTAAAGGGGTTTATTGAGAGTGGGGGTGTTTGGGAAGGGAATGAGTGGGGGTTTATTGAGAGTGGGGGTGTTTGGGAAGGGAATGAGTGGGGGTGGGGGTGCTTGAATAATAGTTAAATAAATTTTGAAAAATAACATACGAAAAATGAGTTTGTAAGTCATTTTCCTGAAAATAAAGTTTTATTTGTCATTGACTTATTAAACTTCTACGTTAACTATATTTTTTAAGGAATACCAAACATTGAAAAATAAAAAAAATATTCTTTTTTTCATAAATCATTTTCGTGAAAACAATTGAAGCATTATTCTTGTATTCAAATAATCCTAAGATTAAACTTTTAATACAATGAAATTTTAAATTAATGTTGTACCACATCATTACGATGAAACTTTAATTTCCATAAATATTTATTTTTCTGTTCATCAAATCACATGGAGTAATAATAATAATAATAATAATTATTATATAATACAAGTAATACGGTTCCACTCAATGAGTCTATATTTAAAAAATTAATTAGTAAGAGATATATAGCTAGCATTAGAGTTACTCATAATTATAAAAAATATTTGAATATAATTAATATGTTAATACGGATTAAAAAAAAAACAAATGAAATTCCCTGAAAAATTCGCGTGCGTAGTTGGGGTGGGGTGTGGCTAGTTGGCAGAAAGCCAGAAAGATAGGTCCTCTTTTATCAAAAAGGTGAAAAGTCAAACTCCATACCCGCCCAAGGTTCAAACCAGTTATTCCAATCAATCCTCTAACTTTTTGCAATCATGGCTTCCTCCACTCCCCCCACCACCTCCTCCACCCCCACGACCACCACCACAACAATTCCCACTCGCCTCAACTACCTCCCACCACAACCAATCCCGTCAAAATGTCAGCCCCTCCCTCCCCCATCCATCAAACTCCTCCACCTCCACCTCCACCTCCACCTCGCTGGCCCGGCGCAAAACTAATCCCACTAGCAACTTCCATCGCAATCGGCTTAATAATCCGCTTTGCGATCCCCAAACCCACCAGTGTCTCCACCCAAGCATGGCAACTCTTCGCAATTTTCCTCACTACCATCGCCGGCTTAATTTTCGCCCCACTACCTGTCGGCGCCTGGGCTTTCACTTGCCTTACCCTCTCCGTTATCACCAAAACCTTATCCTTCTCCTCCGCCTTCGCCGCCTTCACCAACGAAGTCATTTGGTTGATTGTCGCCTCGTTTTTCTTCTCTCGCGGGTTCGTGAAAACGGGTTTGGGCGATCGAATTGCTATGCATTTTGTTAGGTGGCTTGGGAAGAGCACTTTGGGGTTGTCTTACGGGTTGGCTTTGAGCGAAGCCTTGATTTGTCCGGCAATGCCGAGTACCACGGCGAGAGCAGGTGGGATTTTTTTGCCGATTATTAAATCATTATCTATTTCTGGTGATAGTTTGCCTAAGGATTCTTCTTCTAAGAAGCTTGGTGCTTATCTAATTCAATCCCAATTTCAGGTTAGTTCTTAGATTTTATTGCTTTTGAGTTTTGATAGATGAATTTGAATCTTATTTGATGTATATTTTGCAACATTGGGTTGAGTTTCTATATGTTTTTGGGTGATTGGGTCTGCTTGTTGGGATATACTTAGTGCATTCGGTGCCGCAAATATATATCGAAGGTGTCAAATGTTGAATGATGGTGCATATATTTTTTTAATCAGTCGACCCACCCGCTCATGAACCCCATTGTTTCAATGCAATATGATTGGTTAGAGTCAGGTGCACCTAAAATTTTCCCCTATTTCTACTACTACGATTGTAACAAAATATGCTTTCTGTGGCTTTATTTAAAGTTAATGTTCTAAAGTTGGACATTTCAATAATTAAAATAAAATTTCATTAAATACCCTTAATTTACACTCACTCTTTCCCAAAAAATAGTCTCATTTGATAAGTTAAAACTCTTCAGGTTATAGCTTTACATGTATGTATTACTTCTTTTAGAAATGAGACTATTTTCTTGGGACAAACTAAAGGGAAAAGTATGATTTTTTATTTTTTTTTTTGTAACGGAGGAGTATTAAGCTAGTTTTCTCGGTTAGAGTTTAATGTAATAAATGTAACTTTGGAAGTTCACAAAATATATCCTTTATTTTCCAAAAAATGATTTTAGCACACTTTGAGTGGAATACCTTGAAATAAAAAGTAAGACTTCTGTAAGTCTAGTTGGCAACGAAATAAGGCTAGAGGGGGTGAATAGCCTTTAAAAACTTTAAGGGTTATTTTGAAAACCTTCAAAAGATGCAGCGAAAAATATAAGTTTTCAGCATGTAGTTAAAATAATTTGGTTTGGTTTTCTTTTGATTACTTAAGTATATGACTGAATTGAAAAACAATATATAAGATCAACTAAGTAAAGAACTTAGGACTTTAACTGTTAAACACTTAAGTAGATAGAAGTTGCTTAAGAGTATGAACAGTAAAAACAACATGTAGATAGAACACATAATTTGGAGTGGTTCACAGTGTTAAAACTGCTACGTCCACTACCAAGTTGGTCAAACTTGGATTTTGAAGTACACTAAGATTATGCAAATGTTATGTGATCACTAACAGATTAGTGTACAACAAAAACAGTGTTTGAAGAGTTTGATCTAGCAAGAATCAAACTCGTGCAACAATCTGTAATCCTTTAAAGATTTGAAAGAATAAAGGAACAAAGAATAAGAGATTGCTCAAAACAGAAACTAGAAAAGAATAACTATGAAAGAAACTATCTAGCAATGTTTTGGAGAAGAAGTTCTTCAAGGAAAGATTTAAAGTTCTTGGTTTGAATGAGAGCTTCGACTAGTTTATCTCTTTTGAGTGCTGTAGAGAAGTATTGATTTATGAAAGCTTGAGCACGTAATATTTCAAAAGTGTCTTCTTCAATCCTTCCTTCAAACGTTTTATAGAGATATCCAGAATTGTAGCCGTTTGAGAGAGCGAGGTTGAATCTTGAAATTCTTGATGAAATGATGTTTTATTGAATGCCCATAAATCCTGGAAGACTATAAGAGACAAAGAGCATTTCCTAGTATGAAATATTAAAGAGAGTGGTTAGCTAGGTATGGGTATACAAAGAACATTTATGTCATGCACTAAAGTCTTCTATTGATATGACATATGAATAGTTCTTTTGTTTGAAAAAGTTTACCAAAATAATATTTCATACTAAGCGCGTGAAGGTCGGATCTTTTTCAAATGCCTACAATGTTTTTCAGCAGGTAGAAAATTAGAGTATATGCAAGTGATGACTTATGCTTTAGGCAGATAAAATGAAACTAGAATGTAGGCTGTCAAGCAAAGTCAAAAGGGTATCTGCTGTATAAACAAAACAGAGGATATCTTATCTGCTGAATATATCAGTACATAGATTTAGACTTGTTACAAAGTCTAAGATTAAAACTGACTTAAGGATTTTGGAAAAGTATTTATACTAGCTAGTTTTAACTTAATGGTTTTAAGCAGTGTTCTAAAAATCGCCCTGGACGGCTGCCTAGGCGCTAGGCGCCATCCCTATGCCGCGATTTATACCAAATCGGGAAAAAAATCGTTGGACAAGAAAATCGCCGACTAGGCGCCCAAGCCGCTGACTAATCGCTTGAGGCGGCGATTTATAGAGTATCGAGTAGGTGAGGGAATCAATGGGGAGGCAGCGATTTGTGTTTGAAGAGTGGGGAGAGGAGTTGGTGACCGCAGACAGAGAAAAAACGAGAGCTTGTGTTCATCTTCTACACCAGTGCGCGTTGCTGGAGGTTGATGGACGTGCGGCAGACACTGTGGCAGGCAGCGGCTACTTTGGTTGTTTGATGATGACTTGATGGGTCATGGGAGAGGTAGATAGAGAGCGCATGGGCCGGTAATTTCCAAAGAGAAAATGTTGAGCAGTCGCTGAAGAGAGAGATAAAAGAGGAGGGAGGATTCAAATAGACTAATAGAGTAAAGAGAGTGTAGGGGGAGGGGGAGGATTCGAGGAAGCAAAAGTGGTTGGGGGGAAATGGGCTAACGTGCTAGGCGGCAGAGTTGCAGACCCACGTGATGTTTGGTTTCCTAGGTGTATTTGACTTTGTCAATTCAATTTGATTTCCAGCTTTTTATTTTTTTATTTTTAGCTCAATGTGTGTTTTACTCTTACTATGATATTAAAATCATTTAAGTTATTTGGTAGTTAGTAGTACTAATTAAGTATTAGTAAGTTTTAAGTTTTTCAATTATTTAGTGATATTTTTTATTAGTATATTTAAAGGCTTAAGTTTATAATATTAAGAAAAAATATCAAAATAAGGTAATTATATTTTAATTTCTAGGCCCCGCCTAGTCCCCGACTAGTCCTCTAGGCGCTGGTGTGACGCCTAGCGGCCGTCTAGCGATTTTTAGAACCTTGGTTTTGAGTAAATCCAAGGTATGTGAGTTTTTACAACTTTTTTGAATGGAATAGAAGATCCCTTCATTCTTATCAAAGAGACCAGTGATTTCTTTTTTCCTTTCTTTTGAGTGCAGCCATTTCTTGGATGTAGGTTTTAAAACGAAATTCCTTGTTGTGGTACTTTTTTTTAGGTAGTTTACAATGGTTGTAGTTTTATTTTCTAAAATTATATAAATGTATGTTGAATATCCGCAAAAATGGTTAATGTGACATTTTTGAAGTCAAACAGAGCATTTTGATTGGCATGGAGGAGTGAAAATGAAGGGCAGATGTGCTAATGAGTGCAAACGGCATACTCTATGGATTCTTGCATTTTGCATTAAGTTAGAAATCTGACACATAATTTTTTTTTGATTGGTAAAATATGTATAAATATGAACGTCAAAACAGGTGACACGTCCTTTGTACACTAGGAGTATAGAGACTACTCAATACTAAAACTATTCACAAAATCCACAAAAGAATGTCCGAGAGATTGATTTGTCGCCGAACACCACAAGAACATTGTACACAAAAGACAGTCTCTCAAATGATCCAACTACACCTCAATATTATCGAAAATTCTTCTATTCCTCTCTTTCCAATTGGTCCACCAAACACCCGTCGGAATAGCACTCCAAAGAATATTCCTCCTCCTGTGATTGTACAGCGACCAACTCAAAAGCGTCTCCTGAACAGAACTGGGCATTACCCACGAAATCCCAAAAAGCTACAGTACCGCATACCATAAAGAACGAGCCATCGGACAATGCAACAACAGGTGATTTACACTCTCTCCATTGCCTTTGCACATGTAGCACCAATTCACATAAACCATCCCCTTTTTACGTAGGTTTTCACCTATAAGAATTGCCTTATCGCAAGCTTCTCAAACAAAAAAAGCAGCACGACCGGGAGCAATACTTCTCCGTATTCCTTTCTGTAAATTAAGAGGAGAAGAGAAGAAGAAGAATGATATGATTTGGAAGCCTTTAACCCTAAAAAGGTTAAGCTAGGGTATTTATATATTTACAATAAGTTACACATAACACCCTTTATAATATCCCTTATTCGCTAACACTCCCCCTCAAGCTGGAGCATAAATATCATGCATGCCCAGCTTGTTACTTATATAATGCAACCTATTTCCAACCACCGACTTTGTCGAACATCGCAAGTGATCACCGGACTTGACATAGCTTGTGACAATAATCTTTTGTTGTAGCTTCTCGCGAATGAAATGACAACAACCTCAATATGTTTTGTGCGTTCATGAAACACGAGGATTCGATGCAATATGGATGGTCGCTGATTGTCACACCATATCTGCATAGGTGTTGAACTACCAAACCCCATCTCCTCAAGTATTTGGCGAATCCACATCAACTCACAAGTCGATCGAGCCATGGCTCTTATATTCCGCCAAAGATCGGATCTCGACACAACCTCCCGCTTCTTGCTTTTCCAAGACACTAAGTTGCCTCCAACAAATATACAATATCCGTGGTTGACTTCTTACTAATAGGACATCCACCCAATCAAGATCACAAAAACCCTCAACTCTTATGTGCCCGTGATCGATCGCGATAAAGTAACCCACGGCACGGAGCTCCTTTCGAGATATCTGGAGGATTCGCAACGCCTCCCAATGAGTAGATCGTGAGACGACATAAACCGATCGACTTTACTTATCGCAAATGCAATGTCCGGTCTAGTCACGCCTACATAGTTCAACTTCCCTACAAGCGTACGATACCTCTCCGGATGATTCAATTCTTCACCATCATCATCTCTAAGCTTCACATTAGCATCCATAGAAGTCTCAGCTGGTTTTGCCCCTAACATCCCAGTGTTAGTAAGTAAGTCCAGGACATACTCCGCTGAGAAAGAAAGATGCCTTGTTTCGAACGGGCAACTTCAATTCCCAAAAAATACTTGAGGTTCCCGAGATCTTTTGTTTGAAATCTTTCTTGAAGGAAAGACTTGAGAGCATAAATTCCCACACTATCTCCGCCGGTAATAACAATATCATCAACATACACAACCAAGAGGATACACCTGCTCAGATCGACGATAAAAGATCGAATGATCACTGCTGCACCGCATAAGGCCAAACTCTAACACAACTTCACTAAATCGACCAAACCAAGCTCGAGGAGACTGTTTCAGACCATACAACGACTTTTTTAACTTGCACACCATCCCTGACTCCCCCTGAACAACAAAACCAGGAGGTTGTTCAAGATAAACCTCTTCGTGCAGGTCACCATGAAGAAAAGCATTTTTGACATCTAGTTGGTGAAGCGGCCAGTGGTATGATGCAGCAAGAGAAACAAGCAACCGAACAGAAGCCAACTTCGCAACTGGAGAGAAAGTTTCGGAATAATCCACACCATAAGTTTGGGCATAACCCTTCGCAACCAGACGTGCCTTCAACCGAGCAAGGGAACCATCATGATTCATTTTCACTGTGAAAACCCACTTACAACCAATTGCCTTCTTATTATTCGGCAAAGGTATCAAATCCCAAGTCTGATTCTCCTCAAGAGCCTTCATCTCCTCTTCCATAGCGGTTCTCCAACCAGGGTGAGCCACTGCCTCAGACACAGACTTAGGAATAGGGTAAGACTCAAGAGAATTAATTAAGGAAGAAGTAGAAGAAGACAAACCAGAGTAACTAACATAGTCAGCAATGGAATATTGTGCACAACTACGCTTACCTTTCCGAAGTGCAATCGGAACATCTAGATCAGATAATAGTGGCACCGGAGTGCTAGGATCTGCAGAAGAGAGGACTGGCTCGGTAGGGACCACATCAGGAGGTGCAGAAGGAGATCGCTCCCGTGGACGGCGAGAGTAAACTTGCTGAATGGGGGGACGAGAGAGGTACAGGGGAGGTGGGGCAGGCTTTCGGCATCTGCATAACGTGATAGACAAGGAAATCATCATTTGAGTCTGAAGAAGACGGGTCAACAGACGATAGAGGATAGAATGAGTCTGATTCAAAAAATGTGACATCAAGAGAAACGAGATAACGATTCAACTTGGGAGAAAAACAACGATACCCTTTCTGAGACCGAGAGTAGCCAAGGAAGATACATTTGAGGGACTTAGGATCCAACTTGGTTATATGAGATCGATGATCGCGAACAAAGCAAACACAACCAAAGGTCTGCGGTGACACGGAAAACAACGAATGGGAAGGATATAAGACACGATATGGAATCTCCCCCCCAAGAACCGAGGATGGCATCCTATTAATAAGATGACAGGCAGTCAAAACTGCATCAGACCAAAATTGCTTAGGCACATGCATTTGAAAGCTAAGAGCCTAGCACTTTCCATTAGATGGCGATTCTTTCTCTCCGCCACCCCGTTTTGTTGAGGTGTATCAGTGCAAGAGGATTCATGAGTCATGCCATGGTCATGCATAAAAGTAGAGAAAGGGGTGGAGAAATATTCTTTTGCATTGTCACTACGAAGAATTTTAATAGGCACACCAAACTGAGTAGTAATTTCAGCACAAAAACCACAAAAAATGGAGAATAACTCGGAACGATTTCTCATCAAGTAAATCCAAGTTACACGGGAAAAATCATCGACAAATGTAACAAAATAACGATAACCAAGTTTCGACACTACCGGAGACGGACCCCAAACATCAGAATGAACCAACTCAAACGGGACACAAGCCCTTTTATTGACTCTAGGAAAGTATGAAACACGATGGTGTTTAGCATACTGACACGCTTCACAATTTAATGTAGACAAAGACTCTAAACTAGGACACAATTTCTTCAAATTCGAGAGACAAGGATGACCCAAACGACAATGAATCTGATGCGGTGTAAGGGAAGTGACACTGGAACATGCAACGGGAGAGACAACATCATCCAGCAAGTAAAGCCCTCCTGATTCGTAGCCTCTACCAATAATCCTCTTCGTCGTAAGATCCTGAAAGACACAAGAATCAAAAAGGAATGAGACACTACAGTTGTAATCACGAGTTAATTTAGTGATGGATAGTAAATTGAACGGAAAACCAGGAAGGTATAGGACAGAAGACAACGATAGAGATGGAGTGATACGAGCGATTCCGCTCCCCTGAACACATGCAACAGACCCATTGGCTAATGTGACACTAGGCAATATAGAAGAGGTAAAGGAAGATAAAATACTGCATCACCGGTCATATGATCGGTAGCACGTAATCAATGACCCATTTGCGACTCGAGGAGGAAAGACACGCAGCTGGGTTTACCCGAATGGACAAGAGTGGCTGCGAGTAAGAGGAAGATGAAGACGGTTGAGAGACCTGGGTATACCTAGCATACTCTTCATCTGACATCATAACCATCTTCTGGTCAGTCAAAGGAGAGGACTGACTAACAGGGTCGGGATGAGTAGCAACATTAGCAAAGCGGTTACTAGTCGGTTTCCCATGTAACTTCCAACAATTGCGTTGCAGATGCCCCGTGTCCCCACAATGGTAACATACCTTGACATCCTGATTCCCACCCCGACCACCCCGACCTCCTCTACCACCTCTGCGTCCGCCACCACCACGACCACCATGATCAGAACCTCGATGCCCATGAAATGCCTGTGCGGCAAGAGCAGAAGACTCACCCGCATCCCCCCCAACTGGAGAAGGCGTAGGAGATGTGCGTAAAACCCGCGAGAAAGCCTCAGACAAAGAGCAAATATCAGTACCAGACAAAATCTGCGATCGAGCAGTAGCAAACTCAGGTCGCAAGCCAGCTAAAAAACCCATGACAAGGAGTTGTTCACGTTGTGCCTGCATCTCCTTAATATCAGCCGTAATTGGAAGCAAAGTGCACCATTCCTGAGACAGTTTCTTAAAATCTGCAAAGTACTGAGTCACAGTGCGATCTCTTTGATTCTGTCGAAACACATCAGTGGACAAGTCATACAAACGATTCAGATTATCACGGCCCGAATACAACACCTCCAAATACTCCCAAAGATCTTTGACTGTTTCGGTATGGGAAACTAACTCTGCAACAGTATCAGTCATGGAATTCATCATCTGGCCAAAGAGTAATGCATCATCCCTAATCCAAACCTTCGCATTGTCACCAGTTTTAATATCCGTGAGATGATCACCCTTTTCCATGCCAATCAGACTCTTACTAACCACCTTACGCCACATCATATAGTTTGTACCATCAAGCTTTTTATCTGTAAGCTTATTAGGAGTGGTTATCACTGCTGAAACAGTCTCAGAAGTCGACATAACTCGCTGAACAGAAGAGTCCCAACAAACCAAGAAACCAAACAAGCAGCAGCAGAGTTGCAACACACGCCAACCAAGAAAACTAACCACACAGGTGGACTACCTGAACTGGGGCGAACCAGACGAGAAGAAAATTCCGGCGAAACTCCGGCAGACGCGCCGGCGCGTGGCCTGAACTCCGGCACCGGCGAAGGTTTCCGGCGAAAGGAACTGGTCTCCGGCGTCGCCTAGAGACGGCGAACTAGTCTGTGTGGTGCGTGGGTTGCGCAGCAAACCAGGTGATGACCAAAAGACTTCGCCCACTCAATCGCGCTGGAAACTGACGATGCCTCTGAAACTGCGACCCTTGCGCGCACAACAAAAAAAACTTCGGGCACAAACACAACTGGCAAACCACAACCTGGGCTGGCCTATCAATCAAGGTTGCACACTCCGGCAACTCAGAGCATCGCACAGCCTGGCGACGCCGTAAGGAACGCAACGTCCTTAACGTTGCATGTAGAGAAAGAAAAAAAAAAAAAAAAATAAAAAATAGAAGTGAGGTGTATCAAACCAAGTTTGTTACGTAGAAACCTGCTCTGATACCATGTAAATTAAGAGGAGAAGAGAAGAAGAAGAATGATATGATTTGGAAGCCTTTAACCCTAAAAAGGTTAAGCTAGGGTATTTATATATTTACAATAAGTTACACATAACACCCTTTATAATATCCCTTATTCGCTAACACTTTCCAAGGGAACGAATACCCATCTCTGCCCAAAATAGCGAGAAAGTAAGATTTGACAGAAAATTTCTTACTATTCGACGTAGCCCACCTCACCTTATCATTTCTCCTCCCGTCAATCTAGCAGCGAATAGAGCGAAGTGAAAAAATTACCACAAATCTCCACCTCCCATTCTTGAAGATCCCTACGAAACAAGGAGCACCGAACTGACAACGATTTTTGTCCACAGCCAGATTGTACAAATCAGGATAGACTCTCCAAAGTTCCTCCTATCTTTCCAAAATCTAACTTTCGAACCATTACCGACCTCGAAAAAAATAAATCTTTCAAATTGCGCCCACCCTTTACAAATACCTTTCCAAACTCTTGACCCGAAAGAATTAGTGACAATTTTATGGAACCGATTATGATCTCCCTCTCCGTATCTACAGATCACTACCCTTCTCCACAACCCGTGCTCCCCCATATAGCGCCAAAGCCATTTGCCAAGTAATGCTGAATTGAATCGACTTAAATTCTTGATACCTAAGACTCCCTCCCTGATGTTCGAACAGACCTTATCCCATTTAACTATGTGGAACTTATGCTCCTCTCCTTGATCCTCCCACAAGAAGTCCCTCTCCATCTTCTCCAAAATATTTCGAACTGATGCAGGCACCACAAACAGCAAAAAGAAATACGTGGGCAGACTGGAAAGAGTATTTTTTATGAGAGTTAGCCTACCCGCTTTGGATAGAAGCTGTTTCTTCCACCCTGTCAACCGTCGACCAAATATTTCAACAACCGGATTCCACATAGCTCTACTTTTGAATGGTGCTCCAATCGGCAAACCTAGGTATGTCGAAGGTAAATGAGATACCTTACACCCAAACACTGAAGCAAGTAGATTTATGTTCTCCACCACTCCCACCGGGATGATTTCACTCTTAGCGATGCTAATTTGAAGACCTGACACCATCTGGAAGAAAATAAGCACAAGCCGAAGGTATCCCAACAGCTCAGCATCACAAAAAAATAAAGTGTCGTCTACAAAGAGCAGATGAAAGATGGCAACCTCATCCCCTCGGTACCTACCCATCCTAAAACCACGAATAAATCCACCTCTCACGGCTTTATCAATGAGACTGCTCAAAGCCTCCATAATTATGATGAATAAAAATGGAGAGAAGGGATCTTCTTGCCTAAAACCCCCCCTCGAGCTAGCAAACAAACCAGCGGGTTCACCATTAACCATTACTGAGAACCACACTGAAGAAATGCAAAACAGAATCCACTTCCTCCATTTGACACCAAATCCCATCCTTTCCATTAAAAACACCAAAAACTCCCAATTAACATGATCATATGCCTTCTCAATATCCAGCTTATACACATAGTTGTCAGAGTCGAGAGGCGCCAAAAAGGCGATAGGTCCAAATTTGAGGCGAGATGTGAGGCGCTAAAAAGGCACCAAAAAGGCGCTCACGGAAAAAATACCATGGAAAAATACATAAAATACATATAACTTAACAAATATCAACAAAACATATTATAAGTGAGTATAATACATGAAACTAAGTTCTAACATAATATCAATAACACAAATTATTCATTCATAGTTGAAATTCCGATGCATTAGATGAACTTAACTAAAAATTCAAATAAGAAAATAAATAGTTATCAAAACAAATGAAAACAACGTCATGGAAATCAAAAGAGAACTAAAGTCATAGAATGTAATAAGTAACAACTAAGAACAAGCTAAAAATCCTCATCATATTGAGGCTTATCATCATCCTCTTCATCTACATTCACGGGATTATCACTCGTCTCAAATTCTTCTTCATCCTCCTCTTGACCACTTTCATGAGTTTCATCATCTTCATCTACAAGATGAATGGTCCTTGGGGCATTACGTGCTCCAACTTGCATGGTCCCCGTCCTTTGCCTTGAACTACTATCACCTCCAAGTCCAACAATTGACACATAAATTCGATCGCCACCTCGATCGACATATCTGGTCTGTCCCCCGGACCGACACCAGATCTCATGTAATAAAGAGGATCCTTAGCCCCACTAGCTCTACTAATTTGCTCCCAATTGAGAACATCATCAAACATGTCATCATCTTCAACCCCTTCATCATCTTCACCAACAAACCACTCGTTGTCATCATCAATATCAGGCAAGGAGATAGGATCAATTGTATCTCGAAGATTGTATCTTCGTCTCAAGGCTCTATTATACTTCACGAAAACCAAATCATTTAATCGAACTTAAGTCAATCTATTCCTTTTCTTGCTAATTTAAATATTACTGAATAAGCGCAAATACAATTTCTAGTATTAACTAATTACTAATGACTATTTAGTACTTACCTGCTAAAAAAACTCCAATTTCTCTCGCATCTAGATGCGATATAAGTGAGGCTAAGAACCTTGATGGCAAATTTCTGTAAATTTGGAGTCCCTTTACCATAAGACCTCCACCAACCACTCAGCTATTGAAAGCATTTATTCTCATTAGTCATTATTTCACATTAAATATATAAAATTATCAATGTGTAATTATAGTTAAAGTACATGGGATATTTTATCTCTTTGTCTTACAGCCATTGGCATCCCAAAATGGCGATCTGCATTCCCTATAAGCACTCAACTCCGCGTTGATTTTATCTTGTATGTCAGCCTCGGGTACTAATCTATCAATACATTTGAGGAGCCCTTCTGTAACCACCACATCACTCTCGATGTCGGATTTATGTAGTAAAATTCAGGGTTCAAGTAGTAACTTGCTGCATGTAAAGGCCGGTGAAGTTGATCCTCCCACCTCCGATCAATGATTCGATAATAATCACTGTATCTCTCTTTAATGTTATCAAAAATTTTCGCAATCAACTCCTTTGCTCTATCCATAGCCTCGTAGAGATATCCCATGGCATTGAGATTGAGACAATTTGTTAATTGACACAATTTTCTTATGATTTTAATTTTTTAACAGAGTTACAGAACAGAAATAGAAACAAATTTATAAAAAAAATAGAACACAGTGAAGGAAAAAAAAACAGTGAACTCTGAAGTCTGAACACTAAGTTACATAGTGTGAAGAAACTAAGAAAGTCTCAAAGACTCGAACACAACAGAGAAAAAAAAATGAAAACAGAAAAAGTCGAACACAACAGAGTGAAGAAAAGAAAGAAGAGTTTACTTGGAAGATGGAACACAACAGAGTGAAGAAGGCAGAAGATGAAGTCGAAACACTCGGTCGGAACCCTCCTTGAAGTTGTCGAAGAAGAAGACGAAGCCGACAAGAACTGGTTGCGTTGTGGTCAGAATGAAGTTTTGGGTTATCTTAGGTTTTATTTTATATTTATACTAAAACCTATACTACGTTGTTTGACACTTAACCAGTTAAAAAAAGAAAAAAAAATAGTGAGTGCCTTTTCATACTTTTTGGCGCCTCTCGCCTAAAAAAAAGGCGCCAAAGGCGCTCGCCTTTGACAACTATGCTTACACATCAAACCGGGACAGCCCTGTTGTATCCTTGAATCCACAACCTCATTAGCGATAAACGGCGCATCTATAATTTGTCTCTCCACACAATTCCCTTCCAAGTACTTGTTGAGGGTAGAATGAGAACCTCATGAGTCATGGGAATTGTAAGCTTAATTTTCAAAATGACACTCTATTATAAGCAGAACAGACTCAATGGAAGGGGTACTGCTTATATGCAAACTTGGCGCAAAGGCCCAAAGTTTAGCTGCTTCACTCTCAATTAATTAACTTGTGTTGATGGTTACTATTCTTAAGCTTTACCCCAACAATGGAAATATACACTTATGGTAAGCCTATACAACCTTAAATGTCAAACCAACATTTGATAGTAGAAATCACAAATGAATTTTACTTGATGTTCTGAATTCAATGTATTTGGATTGAGAAGTGGACATGTTTTGATTCTATTATAAGTGGAACCAGAAATTTGACGTATGAGTGCAAAATTATGTTTATAAATAGCATTCTTAGTGATAAGATTACATCACCTGCAGTGTTGTTCTCTAATATACCCACCTAAAGAAAAAACTTGGTAGTTCTCGGATGTAATGGGAGAAAAAAGATAGGCAACTTTCTATGGAATTCGGTGCCATAATGAATTTCACATAGCATAGTAAGTGCTTCAGTTTGGTATTAGCTTTAATATCTTTTGATTCTTTTTATATCACCAAAAGAAAAGCAGCATAGTGTCCTCTCACGTGCAAGCAGCAACAGGGCGAGCAGAAAATATCAAACAACTTGCAGAGAATCTTCATTGGTTTGAAAATCTAGCATAGCAAATGTAAACCGTGCCGAAATCCTTTCGGGTTTAGGATTGGAATCCTCTTAGGTTTAGGATTAATAACAAATTCATCCTCCATCCCATAAGAAAGAGTTCTTTATCTTAGTTTGTCCCGAAAATATGTCTTTAGAAAGCTGTTAAGCTATAGATTTCTGTTGTCCTTTGAAATTTATCTTTATTTTCAAAAAACATGGAGTCCGATTAACGCGTTATGTAGTTTCAAAATTTGAAAAATATATGGAAGTGAAAAGAATTATTTAAAATGTGACTTTCAAAATATATCATCATTATGGGCTTATAAGACATTACCATCTTTATTGGAACTTCTTGTCTTTCTATTCAAAGTGTTCACGGTTTAATTCATCGATCAGACTTGCCATAACATTAGTACGGTACCAAGTATGTTAGTGAAAATGTCGCTACCTTTTGTTCATGCCATGACATTGTCTTACTGATATTTTTTCAAGTGTCATTGCATAAATAACCTCTGCTCAAAGATCTATATGGATTGCTCATGAGAAGGGATATGTTTCAGCAGACAGTCCAATTTGAGAACTCCTGCTATTTATTATTTTAAGCGTAATTATCGCAGTCCCTCCCCTATCCGTGCTTCTCATTACAAAAACCTGTTTGACTGATAAATATGGCTCTTGTCATGTGACAGTCGTCTAGTAGCTCGAGTGCCCTTTTCCTGACGGCTGCAGCTCAAAACCTGTTGTGTGTCAAATTGGCTGAGAGTCTGGGGGTTAAAATTGCAGCTCCATGGGTTACTTGGTTCAAGGCTTCCTGTATACCTGCTCTCGTATCTCTTCTGGGCACTCCATTTATCATATACAAGATCTTTCCTCCTGAGACCAAGCACACACCTGATGCTCCAGTCATGGCCAATAATAAACTGGAGCAGATGGGTCCTGTCAGTAGGAATGAGTGGGTGATGATTGGTACCATGCTTATCACTGTTGCATTATGGGTTTCTGGGTAAGCAGTTATACTATTCTTCATGTATTCATCTATCATCTGTCGGTCGGTTCCTTCTTTTTTCTTTTTGGTAGGAAAGGTGACTTTTTTCTTTTTTTCTTTTTGGTAGGAAAAGTGACTGTATGATCTCCTGAACTGAAGTTACTACATTAATCCCGTTCTGTTGATTTTCTACATTTATGTGGAGTCAAGTGCAACCATCAAAATTATTCTAGCCTTAAAGAGTGCAAGCTCTCACTACTTGAGCAAACGAGATGAACAAACATTATAAAGTGATTTGCTTCTTCATAATATTTTTGAAAAAGAAATCATGATAATATCCTTCAAAAAGAGGAAGCATGTAAGGACAAAGGCTAAGCTGAGTTGTTTCTTCATAACATTCTAATCTGTTTATATTTTAACAGAAGGTAACTTTGCCTGGCTTAGTTGAAATTACTTTTGATAATTTTTTTCTAGTTAGAAAATAGACATTTAAGTTATTTCCCACTTATTGTTTGAAAAAAATGCCGTACTTGTTGGTTTTGTCTCATTTTTATTTCTAACAATAATGTTACAGTATTTTGTACTTTGTCCGCCTTTATTATTTTGTTTGACTTGACACTTTTCCTTTTGGTTTTAGACAAGTATGGAAGCTAGGCCTTTCAATTTCAAAATGATTTTTTTTTTGGTTGTGCATGTGGCTTCCTCACTTGTTATCATTATTCTTATTTTCATTTATAAGTTTGTCTTTTCATTTTATAGTCTCAAGCTTTTTGGTAAACATTAGGTTCCCCATATAAATAAAAGGTTAACATTTTGTAATGGAGAAAATATTTACCTCCATAATAATTTGGCACCCATTATTCTAGGTCTGCCCGTGTGTGCGGTATTTATCTTCTTGCATGTTGGGGTAGCGTCTTAGATTCTTGAGTCTTCTGCAAATTTTATGCTTTTGTGTTTATTTATATCGTTTTTAAATTAGAACCATTTTTGTTACTGTGAATATTGCTTCTTTAATTTAGTTATTATGCCATGGTGGACGAATGATAAAGCTTGTTCTCTTTGCAGGGAGGCTCTTCACATATCAAGTGTTGTTTCGGCAATGCTGGGTTTGTCAATGCTTCTGTTATTGGGAGTGCTTGACTGGGACGATTGCTTAAATGAAAAATCAGCATGGGATACCTTGGTCTGGTTCGGGGTGCTAGTTGGCATGGCAGGCCAACTGACGACCCTCGGCATAGTGCCATGGCTGTCTACTTGTGTGGCCAAGTTCCTTAAATCTCTTTCACTGGGCTGGCCAACTGCATTTATTATCCTTCAGGCAGCGTATTTCTTCATCCACTATTTATTTGCCAGTCAAACTGCCCATGTTGGAGCTTTGTACTCTGCTTTTCTTGCAATGCACTTGGCATCTAAAGTTCCTGGGGTTTTTGCTGCTCTGGTTTTGGCATACAATACAAATCTTTTTGGTGCACTAACACATTATAGTAGTGGTCAGGCTGCTGTATATTATGGAGGTATTGCCGTTTTCCTTTCATTTGCTTCTCTTCATTTCATTAGTTTCATCTTTCATGTGACTTTTGCTACTGCTAAATGCTAATAGTAACTTAGTTTCTTCATTATCAAAAAAAAAAAAAATTAGTAACTTAGTTTCTTTTTGAAAAACTGGAGTTACAGAATGTCTCTATTTGAAACTTTTCCAGCCTTCATATTTGAGAAGTTCATATGCTCAACTTCATTTCGCCAACCTAACCAACAAAAAAAAACAGTAAGTGTTGTGCCCTCCTAAAGGAAAATCTGGACTCGTTCCTCGGGAAGAAACCTAATAAATCATGCACAACAGCATTTGTACGTGTGATATAATAATGGGGCCATGTATTCTCTATTTCACATTGATGAGTCTATGGGACTGTTGGGGCTTAAGAAATTTTCAGCATAATGTTCTTTTGCACATTGTAGTGAGATGATCATTATGATGAGGCAAAGGGAAGAAGTACAGAATGAACAATATGATAGGAGACAGCAACCCAAACGAAATCCTTTTGTTTAGGGACGTGCAATACGTAATCTAGTAATTTTTTGGTCAGAAAAAGATTTTTCGGCAGGGTTTCTTGCGATTAGAGTAGCGCAAATGACATAGTCTAGTGTTTCCATGTTGAGTGAATAGATACTCCCAGTTCTAGATAGAAGAGCATGCTAAAACTGAAAAATTTTAAGTTCTTCAACCATATTTTTTCTTTTAGATCTTCACGAGTGGAAGCATAAATATAATGCCTAGCTTTTGCCTTTGACAAAAGATGTCGTGAATAACATACAAATTTTTGTTTTCCAATTTGGATGTGGATTTTTTGATTATTACAGTGGCATGATAACTACTTTTCCATTGATGTAAATGTCGCGAAACTGCATTGGTAGTTATGTAAAATGCAGCCTGGTTATCACAACACTCGTAAATTTATCAGTTTTCAACTTCATTTGTCCTAGAAGAAGTTTTGAGCCCAAATCCCACAGCTCCTATAGCAGCTTTATCCCTACCTTAAAGCTTCAAGAAGTAAAAAAGGTGAAGATAGAGGTTTCGTCTAATTAAAGTCGTGGCTTCAAGTTTTCCTGATTGAATTGGGTTTTCCATCTATTTGCTTTTGTTTGGTGTGTGGATATTGATTCAACTTAGTTTGTCTCTTTACATCCGAAAGGGTGTCACATGTGGAGGCAGAATTTGAAGCATGGATATACTTTTTTGTGATAGCATATTAATAGCCTAAGCTTTTTAGACCAGCTTCTGCCTAGGAGACTCATCCATGATTCTGCGTGGTTAAGATATCATGTATCTTAGTTGTCATTAAGGACGCATGAGAGCCGAAATCAAGGTCTCCCCCAAAGAGTTATTAATACTCACAATCATTTTATGTCAGACGAGGATTGAAGGCTTAAACCCAAATGCCTCCTAGGAGGTTTCATGCCCAACCTCCTAATGCTTGTCTCAGATTTCTATAACAGTTTGGCCGCAAGATCAGCAGATAAGATTTCTGCTACCACTATATACCGTTTTGTGGTGTCAACCTTCAAGTCTTCAACTTCATTTGACTTCCGCGATATTGAGTATTACATGTCTGAGTCACAGATGTTTGGTCTTCTAAGTTCATTTGGGAATTAAAAAAGGTCTGGAATCGGGGTTTTATTTTGTTTATTGTTTGACAAGCTCAGTGACACTGTTTTTGAAATAGAGATCCTTGACCTTGCTGCTTCTGTTTCAGAATTATTTTAGCTTCAGATTGAAGTGCCTATTTGAGTTAAAACACACACACACGCATATATATATATATATATATATATATATGTATGTATCCAACTTTATTACTCAAAATGATGGTTATACTACAAGAACAATAAAAGCAACATGACAGTGGTGAATATACATTGAATGATCTGACATTTTGGATTCACCATTAGTCCAATGATTCCTGGAATTGGTGCAACTATGATAAACAGAATCAAAATGATAATGTTGGATATTACCGATCTTATTGCAAGAATGACCATTTGCAAGCATAATAGAAGGTACCATTATGTGTTTGAATAAGAGAACATAGACATCCAACAAACCATGTGCACAAATTCTCCCGAGGACAGGCTGGAAATGCTTGAACAAACAGTAAATTTTCCAATTGATGTGGGATTATTGTCAATTGTGGCATATACTTGGAACGTTATGCATATTGAGGATATGATGATGTGCAATTATATTGATATATGGTGTTTAAAGAATTTGGGAATTGCTCTAAATGTGATCTGCAATTGGGCTGATAGGGCATTGTTTTTTATTTTCTTTGGCAGCTGGTTATGTAGAACTTCGTGACGTGTTTAAACTGGGCATAATAATGGCCCTTATCAACATTACAATATGGGGGCTAGTTGGAACTGCTTGGTGGAAGATTTTGGCCCTCTTTTGAGGTCAAGTTGTAAGTTAATTTGATTCCACTATTACATGGTATTCCTTGAATTACAGAGTTTTGTTCTACCCATCATGCTTAGTTTTTTTTTTTTTTTAAACAAAATATGACAATAACCTGCAAGCCTTGAAATTTTAGTTGCCAATGCACCAATTGAGGACACGTTTTGCATTTTGTACAACATCTCTTATTGACATCATAAATTCTGCTAAAAGCTCAGGTCCCCACTTCATCAAACTAGTTGCTCAACTTATTCTTTTCCTTGAATACTAATTCTCTATTTTGTGGGATATACAACATATGTTCTTTAATCTTTGGATTAGTTATTGCCATTTGGTGGATTTTTCATATGTTGAACAGATAAAATGGTTTCATTTCCTAGAAAACCATGACGTTTGAGGAAATAAATTACAAAAGCTCAATGTGTTTTCGTTGGGCCATCCCAAGCACTTGCTACATGTTTGTCCATTTGGACATATTAATCAAGCTTAATATGTTATTCAGTGTGCTTCTGTGATGTGTTACTTCAACTAAACCTCCGCTATTTAAACAATGACTAGTTGCAATGTTTTTTTCCAGTTTTATTCTTTCTATTCTTATGTTACATCTTGTGGTTTTTTTTTTTTTTGCACCAGACCTGTTATAATGACTGAAATTGAAGAAAGTCTTACCTTACATGGGTCATGGTTTTTTAACACTGATTTTTATGTTTCATTTCAGTGAGAGTTTAATTGAGAAGTGTGAATATGTGATGGATCAGAGTCAAGGGAGGTCAATGAAATCACGCTGAGCAGTAATCTTAAATTTGTTATTACAGATCCAAATCCTGAATAATCAGTTTAGAAAGTATTGGAAAGGAGGCTGAGACGATAGAGAAACTTATTACTGCATTTGAAGTATAACTTACTGAAAACCCAATAGGGTAGGCTGCCAGTCTTGAGGTAATAAGTTCAGTAGGAATAATTTTTTTTCAGGAAGTGAAGCGATGCTGATGCTATAAATTTCTGCAATCGCCAACTTCTTAAGATTCTTTCCGATTGGTGAAGTTGGAGACTTGGAAGCGCAGTAAAATTTCCACGAAACCCTAATTTCCATTTTGAGCTAAAATATCAAGATTTCATACATCTGATAATGTTGCTACTTTGAAGATGTTGATGATACTCCAAGGAGTGCTAGATTTTTCGTCTAACAGTATTTATGTCATCAGACTGTTTTATAGTATCTATCCAGACTGATATCTTAATTTTATTTTGCCTATCAGATATCTTAATTTTATTTTGCCTATCATCTTACTCGGAGGATTTACTAATACTTGAGATTCCTTCTTCTTTCCTTTATAGTATCTATCCAAACTGATATCTTATTTACGTATATTACTTTCCTTTATTAGGTTAGGGTATGCGTTGCTTCTCGGTTATGGGAAGAGGTTTCAAGTGTGCTTACTAATTTAGAGCATGAGTTACTCAGTAAAATCTCTACTTGTTTTGGGTCCATGTTTGTAGAAGAGGGTTATCTTGAGATTGGCTTTCTTCTCTGTTTTTCGATGCTGGTGCCCCCTCCTTCCCTGATATATGCCAGTCCTAATCTACATTTGTCCCTTATCAGAAACTACAGGAAGATTTAGTTTTACTTTCTCATCTATGGCTCCTTATGGACATTGTTGGACCATGGAGTTTTAGCTCCATTTTCTTGCAAATCATACTTTGCTATCTTATTTTGCTCTGGGTTTTTGGCGTCTTTCATTAAGAAAGCTATTGCTTATTCCACAATCAAGGATATGTTTGATCTCTGGCCCACGATTCCCTCGAGCGGTCCCCTCCTCGATTGTCGATTAGCTTGTTGCCAAGTTCAAAGGATTTGGTTGCCAAGAAAGATGTCGTTAATCCTCACCTGTTAGGCGTGGCGTTGTGCATGCTTTAGCACTTTGGAGCATTTGGGGCATAGAGGAAGGCAAGACGCTTTCTCGACATAGTGGCATCCTTTAAGAACATTGTTGGACCATGGAGCAAATTATTGTACGAGCCGAACGTTTTTCGTGTAGGATTATACTTTACGCATTCACGAGTTGTACGTAACCTTTCCATAGGTACAGCTTTCCTTCAAGAAAACCATATCAGTACAATGTTATGAATTTTAGGTGTCTTTTTAGGAAAATAGATTACTTTGTCAATCAAAAGTTGGCTCATGATTCATGAAGCCAAAGGTTAAAAAAAAAAAAAAAACTTCCCCATTGTACACTCCCAACCCCAATATCTACATCAGACAACACTTTTCTTTCCATCATTAAAAAGATGAGAGAAAACAAAGTCTTGGCAAGATTCTACTTTCTTGTGCCCTTTGGACAGCACTCACAACACAGTAGAAAAAGAAAAGGCTGCCTACCATTAGGGGGTCTACACTCTACAAAAACCCACTCACCTAATCAAATCTTTTTCTCAACTTTTCTTGCTTTTTTGTAAATTTCATTAAAAAAAATTCATCTTTGCTTTTTTTTACTAGTAGTGTTTAGATTCTATGTATAGTTTAATGTGGGCCCTTTTTATAATGGGTCCCTTTTACCCTACTAGGCTACTAGCCTACTCCTACTCCTCCAAAAAACCAAAAAAAAAAAAGCCCATTCTCTTTCTTACTCTCTAAAGCATATAGGATGGGAACTCATACGAACTAGTATTTGAAATGTGTGTCTGTTTCCCATCACTTTTGAAACATCAAACTCACACACACACATAGCTATCTATCCCTCCTTCTGGAAACCTATTGTGCCATTCCATGGAGACCCATGTGATCAATTTTGGCTTGAATGGTTATAAATTGATGGAGCTAAGATATAAAGCCATAACCTTCTTTTGAATCCAAACAATGGGAAATTGCAAGGAAAAGGAGAAGTATATTATCATTTTCGTTCTCTCGCGTACAAAACGCACCAAAGGGAAAGTTTATGACCAAACCATTTTGAAATTTACGTGTCAAAAACCTACGCTTGTACGGGAATCATCTCTTATATTGTTCTTTACCTTTTGTTTTATCATCAAAATTACGGTCGTTAAAAATGAAAGAGAACCCTAGTTAAGGTTTGTTTGGGAAAAGTTTTGAAAATCATTTAAATCTCTATATATTGGCATTAGCTTATCAGGAAAAACACACATAAGGTGCCTGGATTCTTGTCACATTGGCGACCATTGATATGATTTCCACCAAATCAATATTTCCTACCTACTCTAGCCTTTAGGTATATGCTTTCTTTCCAATCATTTTTTTCCCCTTCAATTTTTTTTTTTTTTTTGAAGATTAGGATCTTAATGAAAGGTTATTAGTGTTAGGCTATGGGCCCCTCCATTGAAGCCAGCTGCCATTAGAAGATAAAAAGATGATGATATTCATTGTTTTTGTGGTTTGTAGATATGGAGGGCTTGATTTCCGACATGCTTGTAGTTTTGGGTTGATTTGAAAATTGACAAGACTAATTTTTTTTTTAGGTTAAAAAACTTATTTCTAATAGAAAAAGAAAGATTGGTGATATCACACATAAAGAAGGTGCTACCCACCTAATTAGGATTGTTTCCTGAATCAAACATACTCATATCTTTCTCATTAAAATTAGGTTCTTGACCTTCAATGTTTCAACTCTAACATGGCACTCCCTCAAGCCCGGGTAGGCTCACGTCGATTCCTTTCCTGATTCAAGCTCATTAACCGTCATGTTACTCAGAGTCGGTCCTGAACTTTTAAGAGCCCATAGCAAAAACTAAATATAGGGTCCTTACATAAATAAAAAAAATAAAAAAAAGTCTACATGAATTATTTTTTTTTTACCTTTCATCGTCCAAATCCAAAGTATTTAAGAACTGTAATACCCAGTGGCGGATTCAGGAATAATGCTGACCGGTGTCCAAAATTTTAACTATTACATTAAAAAAAATTAGAAATTACAATTGTCATTTATGCGTTTTTATACGTTGAAAACGCGTAATTACATCATCATCACTAACATTCATTAACAAGTCTTTTTCGAAATAACATACAAATTCTATTAGTTAAACTCCTTTTTTTTAAACACAAAACCTACATATATAAGCTTAAAAAAATTATCAAGAAGCTCAACAAAATAACAAATAATTATAACAATGAAATTTCACCTTTAAATTTCTCAAATTCTCCAATCAATATAAGTTGATAGGGGAGAGAAAGGGAGTGAGATAGTGACAGATTAGTTGATTTAGGACTTAGGAGGGCTAGAAAGGATCCAGTATTAAATTTGGGAGGGGTCCAATCAAAAATTTGGGAGGGTTGTAATTGTCAAAAAATTTAAATTTAATCACCTTTTTTTTCTTCCAGTGGTGTCCATGTACACCGGTATGGTACATGTGGATCCGCCACTGGTAATACCTACAAATACACAAGTTGAGTTTCATATTGAGTTCGAACACTTCCCCAAATAAGAACAATAAATTTTTATTTTCATGTTGAGTTCAAACGTTGCCCCAAATAAGAATAAATATACTTAATATAGTATATTTCCTCCGTTTTCAAATTATTGTCAAGCTTTCATTTTTCGTCAATTCTTAAATAATTGTTCTTTTTCAAAACTTTCTTTTTAGGTTAGGTTAAATTGTAAAGGTTAGGGAGGAAGAGATTTTCGACAGCAATTGTTGGAAAATCAGGTGCACTTGAGCAAAAGAGATATCTTAACCGATCATCAAAATAATAACACATTTTAGAGCTTTTTCCATTCAAGCCATTCAAGCTTCTGCCATTCACCAACTCATCTAGGCTATATTTGTGATTATTGGTAACATGTTTTTATTTATTATGACGCACGAATTCTTATATGGAGCTATGTCCAGCAAAATTCAATCCTACACAAGTTTTTGCTTAGGGTTAAAGTCGAGCTAATTTGCCCTCTAGCAACCTCTATATTGGCACATAAAATATGTTCAAATTTGGATCGGCCAAAGAGTTATGATAACAATTAAACACGTTGGTTGGGACTATTTGCCTCGTGGCGAACAAAGATTTTCAGGTTTCGATCTCTGACAATTACCACAACAATCAAATAGGGTTTTTGCCAAACTAATTTGCCCTCTCCATTTTGGCACAACAATAATGGTTTTAGATTTATGTAATGTGGATTTGGGCATGGGAGGTGTAATTTTCACTTTGAATGGCAATTATAGCTACATGAATGCCTTGTTTTTTTTTAGGGAAAATAAAAAAGACCAAATGATTGTTTGGTGGATGTTCTTTCAATGGACATAACTGCAATCAAGAGGCTAAGGTGCTTTAATCATAGAAAAAGAAAAAAGAAAACCAAATCCAAAAGGTTATGGAGAGAGAGATAGGCTTTGTGCTTGTCAGAGGCACCACTGAATATGTCCCATATACTCTCAACTCACCATGCAACCACCGGATCCTTTCTTTACCACCTCCCGGAATTTTTTTGAAAATGGTCCGTTTTAAAAACGTTGTATATTGAAAAAATTATATTTTTAAAACGTTACATCAAACGAGGCCTTAGTGAATTTTGTTAGGATATTTTGATTGTTTTTAAGCGGTTAGAAAGAGAGAAGTTGGTGGAAACAGAGATCAAAATAACAAAATCAAAAGTCATTGAATCGTGGCGAAAAACAAACTCATAAAGCATATGCTATTTTTGTGATGAGATGTTGTTGGATAAATATAAAAAAGGTGGTCTCGTGTAAAATGGTTTAACGGATCTTAATCCGTGAAACAAATTTATGCATGTTAAATGAGTCAAAATTCAATAATCTCAATACAACCCCTCGATTTTTGAAAATTTCAGCATCACCCCTCACGTGTATAAATAAAGAGTATCAATTTTTAGTATTAAAATTATCATTTTTCAGTATAAAATGTATTACTTTTCAGTATAAAATGTGTCACTTTGCGTTTTTAATAAAAGTTATCACTTTTTCCCTTTAAAAGATCTTATTTTTTAGCCTTAAATATGTTACTTTTTAGTCTTAAATGTGTTACTTTTGGTTTTAAATATGTTATTTTTGTTTTGGAAAGTGTTACTTTGTATTATAAATGTACAAATTAAAATCGTCACTGTTAGTTTTAAAGTGTCACTTTTTAGTATTCAAGGTGTTACTTTTTTGTATTAAGAGTGTTACTTTGCATTTTAATAATTTTTTTTTCATATATAAAAAGTAAGTTTTGACCTTAAAATGTGTCACTTTTACCTTTTAAATGTGTCACATTTGACTTTAAATGTGTCTCTTATCATTTCATCAAAATTTGTTAAGGTTTGTCAAACATTCCAAAGTAAATAAGGCTAACGGAGGGTTAACGGAGCTAACAGAAGATGGAATTGTAATACTTGGGAAGAAGAAAATTTTCGGCTGCAAACTTTGAAACTGCAAGGGCACCGGAGCAAAATGATAAAGTTATCATTAATGTGCTGTCATCTTTACCGAGTTGACACGTGACACCCCTTATCTTGGGTGACCCGTGTGTTATGTTAATGGATCCGGGTCGATCTGCACGTTTCAGCCTCGCTTGTTCAATTTTTAGCCTATTTTCACTCACATTTTGACCAGATTTCTTACCGGCTAGCCCGTGGTTTTTGTTGATGGATTACCCGTTTCATCAACCTTCTTTTTATCATTTTTGGAACTCTGTCAATCCGTCTTACGGATTTAGGATTCGTTATACCGTCTTATACAAGTTTTTGACAATTCAAAATTAATGATTATTGATTATTTGTGTGAGTATCTTCTACAAGTCTGTCACAAACCCTATCATTAATATGATTATTACTATTATTATTATTATTATTATTATTATTATTTGATTGATTACAACTACCAAATATTATCATGGTCTAGATTAGGGACGACGAATAACTCGAACCCAAATTGACGGGGTAGAACTTTTAAAAAGTCTACTGATATTTAGAAAAACATCCTTACTTGTAATTATTATAAATTACATTTATTTACCCTTTGAAAATCCTCTATCCCAAGATTATATATATATATATATATATATATATAATTTAGGTCAAAATACAATTTTAGTATTCAAGGTTGAGGTCCCAGATTCGATCCCTTCCCATGTCCCCCTTAGGAGAAAAAAAAAAGTATTCAAGGTTGCCATTTGTCTTATTTAACCACTTCTAGTCTATTGCGATTTGAAGGTCGACATTAAATTGCACGTGGTCTTTCACGTGCAGATTATTTTCATCTTTTTTCCTATCGTCTCTCTCCGGGCTAAGTTTTTGTCTTTATTTTGAGATAATTTTTTTAGTTTTGTTAAAATGTCATTTATTTTTTGAAACTAAGGAGCATTCATTAAATAATTTTTGCGTTACTTTATATATATATATATATATATATATATATATATATATATATATATATATATATATATATATATAAAAGTAAGTCGATTAAGACCGACCTCGACCTGCTATCGTCCTAATAAGACGAAGCTGTTACCATCCCTAATCTTGAATCTTGAATTTTGAATTGATGCACCAAAAATTTTCTCTACAGCTCAGCACTTGAGTGTCTTGTGGGTTAGAAACTTTAAAGGGGATTGAATTACAAAGTTACCCATGATAGAATAAAGGCACTTGTGTTTTGGACACACTTTTGTCGCGCTTGAACCCCACAATCTACATGGACATTTTTGGCATTTACCACTATCTTCTAGACTAAATATAATTGCTATTAATCAACGCTCGTTAGCTCACGGTAAAAACTCGGTCATGGTCAAACCACTCAATCGAGCCTTTAAATCTCTTTACATTTTTCTATAACTAGAAAATGACAGTAATTTATTACCAATTTTAGTATTAGAGTCGTTAGATGATTAAATTAATAATGATTTTGCATATCCATTTAATTACTTAGAAAATAACATATTTGATATAATAAAATAGAATTTTAAGTAAATTCGATCTAACGATATTAAGACTAAAGTTTATAGTAATACCATAAGTTTTAGCTCGTAATATCATACTCCCTCCGTCCCTAAATAATCGTCTTATTTGATTCGGCGTATAGTTTAAGAAAAAACAATTGACTTGATTATTTATATTGGTTTAATACATAGTTTCCTTTAAAACTCATGTGTATATAGCCCATAATTAAAGTAGAGTGAAAACGTAAGGGTAAAATGATAAAAGTGATGTTCTGAAAAGATAAGTTTTAAACTGAACAATTATTTTGAGACGGACGAAAAAAAAAAGACGATAATTTATGAACCAAATGAGTAACTCTTAGCTAAATAAAACTCGTAGTCTCTCTTGTTTGTTTCCATGACCCGAACCGAACCAGAACTCGAGGGTACCACAAATAACTTCCATATGTATTCACACTTACCAGTCACTAATAAGGACAATGTACTGGATGGATGGATACCTAGCAAGAACTCCATCAATGTCTCTGAACTTTCTTTCATGACGCATCAGAGTACCCACAACATGTGCACAACTCATCACTTCCCCCCTTCCTGTGGGGTTTTCTGTTGATGGAAAAAAAAATTAACAAATAAAAAAAATACTTTATTCGTCTCAAAATTATTATTATTTTTTCGTTCGTTCTAAAATAATTATCTTGTTTAAAAGTTTTTTTTAGAACATCACTTTTACCATTTTATTCTTATTTTAATTTTGGATCACATATTCATGGAGTTTAAAGAAAAACACACTATTCTTATACTCCCTTCGTCCTTAATTTATTGTCCTGGTTAACACGGCGCACCGTTTAAGAAAACCTATTTGACTGGATTATTAATATCGGTTTAGTGTGTAGTTTCCTTCAAAGCCCATGTGTAATTAAAGTAGGGTGAAAAAGTAAGGGTAAAGTGGTAAAAGTGATGTTCTAAAAAGGTAAATTTCAAAGTGGACAATTATTTTGGGACGGACGAAAAATGAAAAGAGACGATAATTTAGGGACAGATGGATTATTAATAATCAAGTCAATTATTTTTTTCTTAATCTGTGTATCGAGTCAAATAAAATAATAATTTTGGAACCAAATGAATTGGGGGACCCAACTAACACGTGTTGTCCACCTTACGAAAGTTGATTGGGCCCACAAAGAAACCAATTCTCATCCGGTTGGACCCCACACAATTGTACTAGAGGCCCAAGTGTAAAAAGTTCACATGTTGGGAAAATACTTGTGCTTTGTAAAATAGCCAAGAAACTGTTGGAATAAATGGGGTGGTCTAGTTTAAATAGGTCATTTAAGGGATTTGTGTGACAAGAACTTGGTATATATTCTGTGTCACATGGAAGATTGTTTTTTCTTGGAAAACTTGTGGAAATGGACCATTGCCCCATATTTTGGTTTTGCCCCATATTTTGGTATAAGCCAACCGTAAAGTACCCGGGTAAAAAGGTACTACTTCCGTTACTAAAATAGACTTTATCTTTCATTTTTTTGGCCCATCAAAAAGCGAGAAATGCGAATCTTTCAACCATGGTTACCACCCATGCTACAAATACTCGCTCAGTTTTTAAATAATTGTCTTTTTGATTTGGTATATTAAAAAATAAAAATTAACCGTATTATAAATATTTATTTAATGTATAGTTTTTTTAATACCTTTAACCCGTGATCATAATTAAAATAGATAGAAAAAATTAGATTAAAGTAGTAAAAGTGTTTTTATAAAAAAGAAAATTGAAAAAGAAGGATAACTATTTTATAACAAACAAAAAAAGAGTTTTGTAATACGTTAACATTATTTATAAACTTTTGAATGAATTTGTGAGAAACCTATTTGACCCTGAGCCTTAGTGGGGCAGTGAGAGCTTTAGGATTGGGGTCGTTGCAAATGGTATTAAAGATCAATCTCAAGTTAGGTCAAGATGAAGATTTAGATATGAAAAAATTTCGAGGCAGTCTACTTTCGAAAGTTTTTAACCGTTTTATAATTTGATATTTTTTGTCAAACAGGAAAAAAATGTGTTATGCATTGCGATGCACAAATGTGTGTATCGTCTGATATCAATTGATGTATCGCCTAATCAAAAGTGTTTTTTTTTTCAATTTTCAAAAAAATATTGAGGTGTAAAGCGATTAAAAACTTTTAAAAGTGGACTGACGCACAATTCTTCGATTTAGATATGTAAGTGTAGTTGAGGAGATTACCTTCCTTGCATTTATGCAAGTTTTATTTATTTATTTTTATTCATGGTGTTAATTGTAGTTAAGAGTACGTGCATACGACATAAACAAGGCTTCTAAGATAGTTAACCAAAACGTAATTTTCTACAAATGCAGTTACTTTTCGATTTTCAAAATAATAAAAAGAGTAAGTCTCATGTGAGGTTGTTTTACAAATTTTTATTTGTAAGCAGAAGTCTCACTCTATCACAACTCAGCCTATCAACACAAGATGAATTGAGTCAGGGTGATACATAAGATGCTTGTAATACCGCATTTCCTAAGTTTTGCCTAATAAAAAACATATGAAGAACGAAAGTTATTAATTATGGAAAAAGTACCAATAGATTTAGGAATTCAATATACATTCAAATAATATTCTGGTCCCTTGATTTGTCTTCTTTTATTTGTTGTTTAATATATAATTTGGTCCCTAAACTTAACACTTTAGGTTGATTTGGTTCAACTACTTTGACACTTCCTATTTTGGTACTTGAACTCAATTTTGGGCACACGGTTAGTCCCTTTGCTAACGTTTGTTTTTTGTCGTTTAAAACCAATGGAAATGATGTTTATACCCTCTATAGGAAGTTTGGATTTTAAGGGGCATATTTATAGGAAACTAGGGAACCTTAAATAAATCTACAATCAAAAACCTAATAATCGATTAAAATCCAACTCAATTAACACGAATAATTGGCTCTGCCATGTTTTTCATCTTCCCCTAGTTGTCTCTCTTGGAGAGACCCCCAAGCTAATTTCGATCACCATCTTCAAGCTCCGGCGCAAATTAAACCTCTAATCAACACCCCGATTCTCTGACAAAAGTCAACTCCATCCCGCTTCCTCTACTGGGAAGTTTCTGAAGAAAATTCTAGTGTATGCCCATCTCTCTATCTCTCTCTTACGCAACGCATGCGCAACTGCTACCAATTCGAACCTAGGGCTTTGTTTTTTTCGATTAATTGCTAAATTGGGGAATTTTTACTTTGAACTATGTGCTCGATTATCGTTCGTGTTAATTGAGTTGGTAAGAATGGCATGAAGATGATTGTTGCTCTCCTTGCTTAACTTGTGATTATGATGTTGCTCATTGGGGGTGAAACTTTCTTTCTCTTGAAGGAAGGGACTGTATAGTTAGACTGTTAAACAGATCTCAGAGATTTTGATCCTCTGATCTCCCGAAGCCATATTTACCACCATGGCTATCTCCTCCTATTCTTTCTCTCACCTCATACTCCTTATTATCTCTCTCTCCGTAGCTCTCGTCGTTACCGATGTGTTGTTGCCTTGTTGGAGCTACTACTTGGGTATGAGAATGGCAGGGAAGTGATTGGACTTGCACCGGGAGTACTGTGCTGGGACCGTGGTGGAGGGTTACCTTGTCAGAGATGAAGAAGGCAACCAAACATGGTGTTACTTGACTGGGGTTTGAGGCTCTCGGTCAGAGACGAGAGCGAGATGATGAGAATGGTATAGTGGGGGTTTGTTTGGATACGTCGTTGGGCTTCAAGAAGTCTACTAGGGTCGGTGAAGATAGACGCAAGAGACTTAACGAACATTGGGAAGACAACCAGAGATGGTAGTTGCATAATGGTAATGGGATAAACTAAGGGTATAAACGGCATTTTCATTGGTTTTAAACGGCAAAAAAACATACGTTAGCAGATGGGCTAACCGTGTGCCCAAAATTGAGTTCAAGTACCAAAATAGGAAGTGTCAAAGTAGTTGAACCAAATCAACCTAAAATGTTAAGTTCATGGACCAAATTATATATTAAACCTTTATTTGTTTGATCTCACTTGTTTTTGTAAAACTTAGGAAATACCATATTATATGTGTTGAAATGTGAATGTTTAGAATTACTTCAATCCATTAATTAGATCTTAGGGAATTAAAACAGAAAGGATTCATAGAAACCTACATACTGAATTTAGATCACTCTAATAGATATATCTAAGTGGAATTTAATAGGCTGAGTTAGTTAAGTCTTACATGATTAGAATAAGCTAAAACATTAGTTAGTTGTTAATTAAAATCAAATAGATTAGACTTCAGCAAGTCTAAAACTCAAGTAATTAAGCAGGTAGACCTACAACTAATGTTTTACCACCTTAAGCAAGATAAAATAAAAATAGACTAAGGTAGGCAGTTCACACAAGTCTTATTCATCTATATGTCGTGTCTTAGTCATTAGCAACTAGCTAGCTGCTAATCTCTTTACTTATCAGCCGTTGTTTCTTAAAATGTTTTATTACACCTGCTGATATCTCAGTGCTAGTTTTCAGCTATTATACTTTCCTATAATTAAATCCTTATTTGCTGAACAATGTACATTATTGGAATACTACGTTATAACTTGTAAATCATAATAAAGACTTTAAAATGTCTTCAAGCTTTTGTTAAAAGTTTCCAAAAACAGTATCTTTAAAAATGCGTGGACTTCTCTTTCATTTAACTTAATTCACTTAGATAAAACAACCTTTCGTTAAAAGATAAATCCGTCTACTGTAACTAAGTCATCAGTAGTTAACAGTTGATGATACTAAGTGCAAGTCACCGTTTAATGCTATTCTATCTACTTACATTTACTCTCCATTGATTAAAATACTTAAACGATTTCTTATATACATATATTCTATCAAACAATATTTTAAAGCAATAGATATGAAAAACACTTTCGACCACTCTCACGTATTTAATTATTGGCCATCATATCTCAAACATTAAATGTTTAATAGAAGATTTTTTGTCATTAATTACTCTATAGTTTATCATTGCATTAAATATCTCATAGTGCATCATATCTTCTAACTAAACCACTCTCTTTATTATTTCATGTTAGAATATATCTACCCTCCTTATTTTATGCAAAAAGATATTTAACCTCTATCTATGAATTTATGATCTTATGCTAGGTGATATCTTCCATATCAAAAATCATTTTCAAGATCTCTAAGCTTTAGAAGATAGATTTTATCATCACCCTTCAAAGATCATCCCTGCTCTTTCAAAACGACTATATTTCAAGGATCTCTATATAAAACATTTTTTAACAAGGATTGAAGGAGAGAAGAATTGGACTAAAACATTTCTCATATCCCTTCAAGCAATTCCTTCCTTGAAATGTTCTAATTCTCATGGTGAAAGATATAGAGAACAAAGGATAGAAGGGTTGAAGACTTCATTCATTTACTCATATAATATTCCTTCTTTGATCTGCTTCAACCCAAGACTAGACACTCAACATATTCCTTCAAAGTTATTCTTTTCTTGATGTGTTCTAGTCCTCAAACAATTACTAGATGTTATTTCACTTCTTATTCCTTTCTAGTACTTGTTTATACAACCATTGTATTATTTCATACTTCTTCATAATCTTAAAAGAATACTTGATTGTCGCACGAGTATGATTTTTGCTCAATCATACTCCTCAAACACTGATTTTTGTTGTACATAGATCCATTAGTGATTACTTAGAATTTTAATATATTTAGTGTACTTCAAAATCTAAGTTTGACCAACTTGGTAGTGGACGTAGCAGTTTTTACACTGTAAACCATTCCAAATATCCTGTATTTTATCTTCTAGCTGATAGAACTGTTTCTTACACTCAAACAACCTCAATCTACTTAAGTGTAAGTCAATTACATTCTTGAATCATTTACTTAGTTGTTTCATACTTTGTCCTTCAATTTAGTCCCTATACTTAAAGTGATCAAAAGAAAACCAAACAAAACTGTTTTAAGTTCAGCAACTGCTACCTGCTGATTTTACATCACCTGCTGAAAACTTATCTTTTCCGCTGCAACTTTTAGAGGTTTTCCAAACAACCCCTAAAGTTTTTAAAAGGCTATTCACCCCCTCTAACTTTATTTCGTTGCCAACTGGACTTATAATATGTATTTTTGTAACACGGATATCCCTGATTCGACTCACCGTGTGTTGGTGGGTTGAGTTATGAGAACGTGCGGTTTCGTGTTACAAATTATGATTTGTAAGACGATGTCATATGAGACCTACTCTATTATCTTCTCAGCCTATTTAAGAAACATTTACTACATATCTATGTGTGGAAAAAAATCCATAGAGGGATGGCGACGAATGAACTTTTTGTAAGCGATTCTAATAAGTGTGTGAGAATGAAGAGAACTCATAACGATAGAAGATACACTTTGTTGAGAATTGGGTTCTTGACTTGAGTTATTTCTTCATTCGAAAGGCTCAGTCTCTATGTGTGCTTTAAATTCAATTCATTTGAGCAGAGATCAAGTACCCAAATGAAGCTGAAGACTGAACCAACTTGAAGATGTGCGTGATTGAGACCGAGCTGCCTTTCCATATTAATTCAAATCCACATGCTTATACATCATTGCAAAAAGTTTTCGATTGTGCAACAACATCATTTCACATCGGTTGGGTGTTTATCGCTCATTTACTCAAACAAATCTAAGAAAATCATCTCCTCCTTCACATCGCACGCCCAACATGGTTGTTTGCGACCCAATGATCGTTCAAGGTCATAGTCTAGTTCGATTAACTTCAACACAAGAAGTGTGATTGTCTTTGTTTTCCCCTCCTGTTTTCTTTAATAGTTTGCTAGAATTAAAATATCTTTGTTAATATTTTTTCCCTCCCTCTACTTAACTTTGTTTTTTCTTCATTCTTATATGTTTTAATGTTCTATCTTTGATAACAATTTTGTATTGAAATTGGGTATACCATTTGCTTAACAATACTATGTTGTTGACGTGAATGAACTATTTTGTAAAAACCACTTTGCTTTGACGGTATAAAGCTGTTGATATGTTAACTATTGTTTTACCCTTTGTAACCACACATTCCAAACTAAGTCTTCCGTTGTCAAAACTCTATTGATATGTACTATTCATAGATATGTAATGTGAGAAATGCCAACCAAGTGAGAGATCTCGAAAGATAATTTAATTTGGTTGAATTTATAAGATATATTATTCACCCCCCTCTAGCCTATGTATTGTGCACCCACGAGGTCTAATTAGCAATATCAATGTTCGATAGTCATCCTTATGGGGAAGTTTTGTTGAGATCTCGATAATCAAACACAAACATGTACCTCGATTTGATCCCTAATTTAATTGATAAGCCTCACATTCCTGGAAATATTTGGAAAACACACATCATCTTTATATATTTATAATACTTTTCGTACTAAATCTGCCCCTTACAAAGTGCTAATTACTAAACTACCCTCTTCTCATTTTTAGTAAAATGTCCCTCACTTTTAAATATTTATAACTACCCTTCCCCATTTTTTACTTTCTCTTTGTCTTTGGAGATCCACACACACACACACACACACACACACACACACACACACACACACACACACATATATATATATATATATATATATATATATATATATATATATATATATATGAGATATCTAATAAATATTTAATGAAGTTGGTGTCAAAACATGAGTAATGGGTATGCTCAAATTAACTTGTACTTGAATGATGATTTATTTAACTTTTATAGAAGACTGCTTTTTGGCTATATTTTAAATGGAGCAATATATAATTTTTATTATGTTGCACTGCATAGAAGTGGTGTACGTATTGAATTGGTTGAGAGAGATCTTTGAGGCGACTTGACGAACTAGGTAATTTTAAGAAGTAGTTCAGAGTGCGAAAGAGAAAATAATGTAACTGTTACTCCGTTTGTTCTACCCAAAGAGTCCATATTTGAAAAATCTAACTATTAAGAGATATATAATTAACATTAAAGTTATTTATAATTCGAATAATATTTGAGAATAATCAATGTGTTGATATTAAATGTAAACTTGTGGAGGGCAATAGACATGATGTTTGAAAGGAAATTCTTAAAGTAAAACATCTTAAAATAGTATAGTAGACTATTTGACTAGAACAAATGGAGTATTTGAAGAAAGAATGTTGACCCTTGAGTAATTGAAGGTTAACCTTGGTTATTTCAAACTATAAGGAGGTGTAATGTTAATTTAGAAATCTGGAAAGTTGGCAACAGATGTCAAGAAAACTTGGGGTACCTTGTGTAACTACCCAAAATTCATTCAACCAACCTGGAAATTAAAAAAAATTACTTCTCTCGTAATCATAATTCATAATCAATCGCACCGACTACCCCGTCGCGGCAACCGGGATACGCTGACGCCACGCAGATCCTCAAATCACATTGGCTCTAGCTGAGCCAATTCACAAGCCAGCCGTTAACCATCATTCTATTTTTTATTTTTTTATTTTTAAAGAATATCTCAGATTAATTTTCGAGGTATGATCTGATCGTAAGATTTATTTTTCAATTTATTAATTTCGATACGTGGTGGTATAAAATCCGTAAAATGATTTCACACAAATCTACACATTTTAAATTTACACGGGCTTTAAAAATCTCCATTATATGATGATGTAACGTAAAAATTCGTTTACTTCAAATCGTACATGGTGTTAATTGATATTTAAGTTATTTTTAAGTTATACTCCTTACGTTCTGTATAAAGAGTCAACTGCTTCATTTTATAATACTTTATTTAAAAAGTCTATTTTCAAAAATTAAAATATAAAAATGTCATTTTATTATTAATTAGCTACTAAAAATGTTATTTTTTTAAAAGTTTGACTTTTAAATATGAACTCTTTACTTGGAACGGAAGGAATATATCTCAAATATATAGTGATTTGAAGTTTAATATTCATATCAATCAATCAAATGTTTTAAAATTACAACTTTAGTCAATTTAATGGAAAAAAAATTAAGTTTATCTTTACAAAATCTAGTATGTAGTTAATATGTAATAAAAAACCAATTTGATTACAGTTTAGAAAAAAAAAGCATCAATTAATACATTTTATATGCTACTTGTGTAAAAAATTAAATTACATTTATAGTATTACAAAATTTTATTCTTTATATTTATAAACTAAAAAATTCATAATATTTTTTTAGAGTAGGTCTTCCATAAGATGGTCTTACGGATCTCAATTCGTAAGACGGGGCCTCATTTTGTCATAATTCAACCCACCAACATATGGTAAGTCGGATAAAGATGATCCATCTTACAAAAAATATATGTAAGATCATTTTATCTAAGTTTTTATATATTTTTTAACTTAAAGGATTATAATCCTTTCCACTTAACAATCATTCTGACAGTATTTCCTATATTAAGGTTTATAAAAGATTTTTTGAGTTCTCAAAAACCTTACATTGTAAAAAGTTTATATGAAAGAAGCAGTTAAAGGAGAAAAAAATAGCGGTAAAGATTTAGGTAAGACGATTAAACAAATATTTTTTATAAGACGAATTTTTCTTACTTGATCCATCGTGTATTAATAAATTAAATTATAAAAGAATAATTTCCATCTTACGAATAAAGATATCTTTCTAGAGACATATTAAAAAATAACAAAGCAATAATCATGGATCCAACGTTAACTTAAAACATACTACAATTTCTTCAAAAAAATTTAACACAAAAGTTTTATGCACACAACAAACGTGAAAATACCTTTTAGTATCTTAACAAAATCACCATAGTTTGTCCACATCTCTCCACCTTAAAATATCTCCCCTCCCCTTAACGGTCTAATAACCGGCACAAGCCGGTGAACCATAATTTGCATTTCAATTGAATTTGGGTTCCATTTCATTTCGCATACCTAACCCTAGTCAAGAATCTAACCCTGTGTCTGACCCAAGTTTGATTTATTTATAGAGAGAGAGTGGAGATGATAGGCCAGCTGGGTTTTGTACTGGTTCACTGATCTCTCTCTCTCTCTCTCTCCCATTTTCTTTCTAGACAGATGAACAGTCATATAACTATTGTTTTGAAACTTATAGCCAACTGATTGAGTAATCATGTAGAGGGAGAGAGAAAGAATGAACTTGTTTGTTGATTTTTGAATATTTTCTCATCTGGGCTTTTGTTTTTCTTGGGAAAATTCACTTCATTTTCTTGCCTTTTCTCTTCTGTTGGATGGGTACAGAAGGGAGGAGGGGTTGAAGAAGAAGAAAGAATATGGAGGAGCAAACAAGAGAGCTAAGTGGGTGCACAGTATATCAATCTGTTGTACAAACCACCACTCAACAAATTGGGCTGTGTTTGGCTATGGAAAATTCCCTTCCATTTCTTCTTACAAGTGAAAAACAACTTTGTCCTTCTAGTGCTACTCTCTCTTAAACAACATCATTAACAATACTAATCTTTACTGTGTGAGGGATTGGTTGGTTTGATCCAAACAGATCTTTGGTTTTTTAGAGTACGAACTTTGACTTGGACTTAATCATCCTTGACTTCTCCACCACCACCATCATCATCAGCCATGAAGAGGCTTGGCAGCTCAGATTCCTTGGGTGCTTTGATGTCCATCTGTCCAACTACAGGTGTGTGCGTTATCTAAATAATTATTCCATATCTGTCACACTATTGATGTTTTATTTCCAAAGATCCAAACACAACCTTATCATGTTTTCTTGTCGCCTAAACCTTTCTTGGATCATTAATCACTCAGGAGTAATTAAGTATGTGCTATGTTCAAAGTTGTTTCTTTCCTTTATTAGTAACTTCTCTCCTGGTTTTACTAACTTTCCCTTCTGGGTTTCCATAATTTTTAGCATAGCTGAATCCTGTCACCAAATCAAAACATGGTACAACTATTTATGCATAAAGTACAACCTTTTAAACTTGGTACAAATGTTGGTCAACACTTGGGGGAACAAATCCACCAAGCGTGTGCTTATTGGTTGGTTACCTCTATTCTTACTATCTGTTTGATCTTTGTAGAGCAACAAAGTCCAGGAGGAAACACCCATGTTTACACCAGAGAGTTTCAATCAATGTTGGAAGGCCTTGATGAAGAAGGCTGTTGTGTGGATGAAGCTGGTCAGATCTCCGAGAAGAAGCGGCGATTAAGCGTTGATCAAGTTAAGGCATTGGAAAAGAATTTCGAAGTTGAAAACAAGCTTGAACCGGAGAGGAAAGTGAAGTTAGCTCAGGAGCTTGGGTTGCAGCCTAGACAAGTTGCGGTTTGGTTCCAAAACCGCCGCGCACGTTGGAAGACAAAGCAACTCGAGAGAGACTACGGCGTCCTCAAAGCCAATTATGATTCGCTCAAGCATAATTTTGACTCGCTCCGCCATGACAATGAATCTCTTCTCAAAGAGGTAGCAACTAGAGTCTCAACAATTTATTTAGTTATTATTATGAATAATACGATCTCACTACTATACACTCTGTCGAGAGTGTTAATTTAATAAATGGGTGTTCAAGACGAGTGAGTGTCCATTTGATTATGTGATTGGTAGTCCCGAAACGAGTGTCAATTTGATTAAAATGATCATCACGAAAGTGTCTATTTGATATTTGATCATCACAAAACGAGTGTCTATTTGATTTTAATGATATCACAAAATGAGCGTCTATAGTTCTCTTCAAACATGGAACACCAAAGACTAGATTTTGGACGGAGGGAGTATGTCTTCTCTATTTGCGTGGATTTACTTGTTTGTTATCATAAATTCAACTTTTTAACTTCTTTATCTTGTAGATAAAAGAATTGAAATCGAAGTTAAATGGAGAGAAGAATGATGACAAGATTGAGAACAATTATTCAGTGAAGGAAGAGACTATGGGGTCTGAGAGCAGCGGTGACGAAAAGGAGAAATCACCGGATAATGGCGACGAAGAGGATAATGTCGAATTGAACTATAATCAAAGTTTCAGCAATAACCATGGGTTAATGATGGGAGAGAGTTTTTTCCCGGACTTGAAAGATGGTTCATCGGATAGTGATTCGAGTGCTATATTGAATGAAGAAAACAATAGCAATAGTAGCCCAAATGGCGCCGCCATTCAAAGCCATCAGTTCTTGCCGACAACAACAACGACGACATCAATGAAAGACTATCAGTTTTCCGAGTTCAAATCGATTTTGGGAGATGCCCAGAAAGTGTATCAACCACAGTTTGTGAAGATTGAGGAGCATAATTTCTTTAGCGGGGATGAACCGTGCAATTTCTTCTCTGACGAGCAAGCACCGACGCTGCAATGGTATTGCCATGAGCAATGGAACTGAAGAAAATTAAACATCATTTTATCATGAAGCTTTAATAATAAGAGTAAGAGAGAGAGAGAGAGAGAGAGTGAGGAGAGAAGACTTGGAAGAAAGAGCATTACAAGTTTTGTAAAAAAAATGGCAAAATTGAACTTTGGGGGACTGGATTGTAATTAAACCTTAGATTTTTGTCCCTTGTGTACAAAATGAAGTTGGATGGTGGGGCCAGTAAAGGCCAAAAAAGAAATTAGTAGAGAGAGAGAGAGTCACGAGGGGGATGCCGTGCGGTAATGATTAAGGGGAAGGGGGAGGGGTAATGAAGGTCTTTTTTACTCTGCTATGATCTTTACCAAGGAGGGAGAGAGGGAGGGAGAGAGAGCTTCAACTTCCATGGAGGAAAGACATTATGATGTAAAGTTGGAAATAATCAATGGCTTCTTTAAAAATAAGCTAAAAAGTTACATTGTGTTCATGCATGAAAGTGGTTTAACCACAAGTCAAAATTCTAGTTTAAATACATGAAAGTAGTGTTCTAAAAATCTAATAGTGGATAGGTGCCAACAAGTGGGGCCCTATGGTTAAGATATCACATCATTTGTTTTGGGTAAAGAGTCAGACATATTTTACTTAAATATTAAAGTATAAAAATATTATTTTATTATTAATAGATTATTAAAATTAAATTGATATTTTATTTTTCTTAATATAAGTTAATATGCACATATTAACTTATATTAAGAAATTATCTAAATAACTATCAATCATATTATAATATTTTAAGTGTGACAATTGTATTTAGTTATTAGGTTTGATGTAGTTCTTATCGTCAATGTCTTATTTAATTTTTATAACAAATCTATTGACGTGAATTAATGAAGGGATTGTATGAAAGATATTTTTATCTTTCAATTGTACCCAGAAAAGTGGAATTAAAAAGAAAATGTTTGGGGAAAAAAAGAGTTGCAATTGAAAGATAAAAATACTAACAAAAGAGTTGTAACATGTTTGTTATAAAATTGGATGGGTCATTGATGACAACGATCACATCATACTTAATTACGGAGTACAATGATCATATTTGACATATTGTAATGTGATTGGTCAAATCGGTTATCTTCGGATATGATGGATATGATGGTTATTTGGATAATTTTTTTAATAAACTAATACTAATAAATAACATCAATTAATTTAAAAATAATGATCAAATCACAAGACTAAAATTTATGAAGTTGACAATTGGATGAGTTGTGTATGGATCAAGTTGGAACATATAACGGGTCGAAATGAGTTGGAACCAATTAGAATTCAAATATTAAATGAGTCGAAATGAATCGGGTTATAATGAATAATGAGTCGATCCATTTTAACCCGAGTTTCTCCTTAAAATTCCATAGTGTAACAATTATCGAATCAAAATAGGTAACATGTTCGACCAATTTTAACTCGACATCACACAAGTTGTTAATAGTTATTTAACTATTTCAAAACAATTGTCTCCATTCAAAACAAAGACAATCAAAGATGCTCATTAAGAGTATCTACACTCATATACATTTTAAAAGGTGTATCTAGTATGTCACGTCATCAGCTTATAAATTTTTTCATTTTAAACATATTTTCTACATTCACATAAACTTTATAGTATGAACCCACATCTAAATATAAACCTTTTTATCCTTCACTTTATTAGTATAAACCTTTATAAATTATTAAAAACCTTTTTATCAACCGGTTAGTGGATACCAACCGATTGAAACTTTCTACTTATTGCAAAAAGCTTTTATTGGTATACAAAAGGTTTATACCTATCGCAAAAAAAACTTTTACTCCCTCTACTACAAATGCCCTAAGAGCTTCCATAGTCGATCCAAGGAAGTACAATCAACCAACCACATGTTCAAATAAACCATTCCGGTTGGAGAGCCAATTAGAAAATGAAAAAAATAAGAATTTTGTATCAATAATTTGTATATTTGTTAAAATATACTCCCTCAGTTCCTAAATAATCGTCTTAGTTGATCCGGCGCACAGTTTAAGAAAAAACAATTGACTTAATTATTTATATTGGTTTAATATGTAGTTTCCTTTAAAGCACATGTGTATGTGACCCATAATTAAAGTAGAGTGAATAAAGTAAGGGTAAAGTGGTAAAAATGATGTTCTAAAAAAGTAAGTTTCAAACTGAATAATTATTTTGAGACGGACTAAAAAGGAAAGAAGAACGATAATTTAAGGACGAAATGAGTAATTGATTATTGCCTCAACAAGCGAAGAGGGCTGTGAGAAGTGGGCGTAGGAGAAGTTGCTCCTAAGTCCTCACGTCTTTAAGTGCTCGTTTGTTGCAGCTTATTTGGAGTGACTTTTGGCTTTTGGCTTTTGAAAAGTCATGTTTAAAGTGTTTGTTTCAGCTTATAAAAAGCCAATAAGAAAGGTATAACACCCTTTATGCATTGAAAAGCCAAAAGACAAAAAGCCAAAATTTTAAGCTTTTTTGGTTTTTTTTTAATCATGAAGACAACTATTTATTAATAAATATTTGATTGTTCTCATTTCATCATTTTATGAAATATACATAAAAATATGAATACTAATTTTCAAGTTTTTTTTTAACAAATAATTATAACGACTCATAAGTTTTTCAACAATTTGTAACAAACAGCCTATCATGCAATCACCAAAAGTCATTCACCACCATTATCAATGATAAGTCATAAATCATCAGCCACAACAAAAGAGCCCTAAAAACACTTGTCTATATCACTTATCCCTTAACTCTTTATAATTACTTTATTTTCTCTTAATTGAACCAATTAAATATGATTGCAAGTTTACGTTGCCTACTTTGGTAATTGTTGATCAAGGGATGTAATAAAATTGTTGTTTCGTTCTTTTTATGTTGTGCCTTGTAAGTTCATGTTGATTATTTTGTTATTTTTATAAAATAAAAATATAAGAAAATGTAGAATTCGAAGTGTAAATCAAAAGTCAAAACTTATCATTTATCTAGTGCTCGTTTGTCGTTTGTTGTAATTTTTTTGAGTAAGTTTTGACTTTTAGCTTAAAATAAATCATATTTAAAGTGTTTATTTTAGATTATAAATTAAAAATCAATAAGTTAGATACAACATCTTTTATGCATTAAAAAGTCAAAACCAAAATACTAGTAAAATTTTAAGCTTCTTTCGTTTTTGAAAACACAAAAACAACTATTCATTAACAAACTTTTGATTATTATAATTTTACCCTTTTCTCATAAATACATAAAAAGAGCTAGGCATACTAATTTTAATATTTTTTAAAAAAATTAACATTTAATGCAAGATAAGAAATATTTTAAATTATGTATTCATTTTGTTTAGGGTAAATATTTTAAACCTCCGTATATTTGACTACTTACATTAAAAATTGACAAGTAAATAATAAAAGTTAAAAGTAAAAGACTACACATACTAATGGTGTAAGAATGTTTATTTAATTTTTAAAATATGATTAAGTAAATAAATATTAATTAAATATTATCACCATGTTGAGTTTTTAAAGATAAATGTGAGATTATTTGATTTGAAAATTTAGGGTTTATGATCAATTTGTTGTAAATAAACAAATTTAAGCTTATTTAACAAATATACTCATAAATCGCTTTTATCAGCTGCAACAAATAGTTTATCATCAAATCAACCATAAGTACGCCTGACAATTGGGTGAGTTGGATTGGAATGAATAATGGATTGAAACGAGTCGAAACTCGTTAGAACCAAAATATCAAACATGTTAAAATGGGTTGGGGCTCAACGTGTTGGGTTGAAACGGATAACATGTTAAAACGGGTCGACCCGTCTCAACCCAACTTTCCTCCAAAAAAACATAAATTTATAGCATAAAAATTCACGGATCGAAATGGATAACGGGTCCGATCCATCTTAACCCGATCCAATCCAACCCATTAATATTATTGGGTCGAAACGGGTTACCCGTTTTAACCAAAAAATATTAATATGTTGAGTTGAATTGAATAATTAGTAGATTAACTTGGTAGGTTAATAAATAATGAGTTATAATTATCAAACCTAACCATAAATCATTCAACCAATATTCTAAATTATCAGTTATCACTTATCAACCACAAGCCACCGATTGCAACATAAAAGCCCTTAGAAATCCGGACAAACAGAAAGGGATTAAGGGAGTTATCGGAAAGGCATCTAATGAAAATTAAAGGGACTAGCTTGAAACATTTTGCCACATGGCCCACATGATTGACTACTCCATTTTGTACTGTCGAAGTGTCGAAAGCCCCGCTCCTTTTAAACTCACTTTTGTACTAACCCCACCCCCCCACACCCACACACACAACTATTTAGTAGTATTAGTATTGTGTTACTATTAAATAATTATCCACAAACATATTTTCCCACAGGACATAAATTTATAAAAACTTTATAACATTAAGCTACTATTAAATATTTTAGTCTTATAGCAATATACATATGAAAATAATATTCATATTCAAAATTAAACATATTATTTTAAAAAACCAATTAGATTAGAAACATATTATGTCCGCTTAATATTCATTTTTTAAATTTAATTTTTGAAAAATATTTTTTTAATCCATTAGTATTTATAGATAATGTTGGAACTTACCTTATAAATTGGGAAAACTGAATGAGGATGAAGAGTGTAATACTCTAATCTTACATTAGGTAGATGTGAGATTTGAATATATTTTATATGATATACACATATTTTTATTAGATATTAATATCATTCATAAATTTTTGAATCGACTTGTAGTAGACCTAGTGACCCAAGGTACGATGTATTTAGTGGCCAGTGCACGTAGCATACCGGACTCTCGAGTTGGGGCGTTTCAAAGAGGTTGATGGAGATCAATTGATTTATGACGGTAAAGCAACCATGATTTAAGTTTTGGCATCTTAAAGATTTACAATTCTCTCAGTTGGAGGTGCCCTAAACTAAATGTCTACTTTTAATTTTTTACAAAAAATAAAAAAGATTGATTTGAGATACTTGTTAGCTTTAACTATTAGGGAAAGGCAAGATCAACCTCTTCGTAGTTACTCGATTTTGGGCTTTACCTCATTATCATTTTTGAGTATGTCTTGTATCAAAACCGTCATATAGATCTTAATTTATAAAATGTAGTCTTACTCTCTTACAGTTTAATCTATTAATATATAGTGGATCAGGTAAAGATGATCCGTCTTATAAAAAATATCCATATGACTGTCTTATATAAATTTTTACCATCATTTGTTCACCTTCTTCTATTTACAAGTGTGTAGATATTCTTTCAGTAAGACAAATGCTCAAGGTTTGACCTACCATGTGTTGGTGAGTTGAACTGTAAGAGAATAACTTCGTCTAATGGATTACGATCGTAAGACGGTCTCACAAGAGACCTACTTCTATTTTAATGACTGAAGCATATAAAATGACCAAAATGCCCTCTAAAACATTCCTTCCCGTTCATGACCAAGATGATTTATAATATTGTCAATTAATATTTATTAACTTATGTGCCAAATCAAACAAAACACTAGTTTATTAGGGGTGTAAGCGGTTCGATTCGATTCGGTTTTGGCTGAAACCGCGAACCGAACCACTATCGTCGAATATAAAATTTCTCAAATCGAATAGAACCACACGAAGATTGGAACCAAACTGAACCAAATCACTTGATTTGGTTCGGTTTTATGGTTTCAAATAAAAAAAATGTAATCAACTTATATAACATAGAAAATAATATAGCCACACTTTTAATTAAACACATAGTCACTTTTCTAACAAGTCATAAGAGACTAGAAGTAGCATCAACATACAAACAAACAAAAATAATATAAACTAATTTGTGTTTACCGTCCACATTTTTCTTATAAATTGGAGTATATGTTACAAATAAACACAAACAATTAAAGTTTAGAAGAAACAACAAACAAAGAAACAGGGTGTGTGCATGACTAAGTGTGAAGTATGAAGTGTAAATGTGAATTAAAGTTTCGTTACTTTGATTTTTGATATTACTTTGAAAAATATAGAATACTAAAAATTAGAATTATTAAAGAATTATACTCCTTCCGTCCCTAAATAATCGTCCTAGTTGACCAAGCGCACAGTTTTTTTAAAAAATAATTGACTTGATTATTTATATTAGTTTAACTAGGTTATACGCGTGCGATGCACGGTTTTAAATTTTAGTTTTAATTTTTTTTGCAAAAGTTATTTATAAGAAGAGAATTTTCTAAACTCGTTATAATTAGAATATTTTAAACTAAACGAAAAGAGTAAATACTAAAATTTATATATGAATGAGTAATATAAAGATGCACATTGAAATTTGCTGCAGAAAACAGAAGTTAAAAAATAAATGTTGTTGTTCATTAAAATATAAATCATGTTTGCAAAAAATATAATTAAAAAAACGAAAGAAATTTAAGCAAGTACAAAGTATACATGAAATATTAAAAACAAAAAAATATAAAGGAACAAAGTTTGCTATGAGAATATTATGGGTTAATATCACTTTTGGTACCCTAACTTTACCCACTTTTTACTTTTGATACCCTTTGTACCTAGTCAATCAAAATTCATCCTAAAGGTTTGTAAGTTTCTTCAATTTTCGTACTTTCCGTTACATTGCTGTTAAAGGCAAACGGAGGACCTGTTGTTGTAGGTTTGAAAGGGTTACCCCACCCTACGCATAAATAACATATATTCATACTCGTAACCAAACACCCATTCCGTCGTTGTCATTAGCACCAAATACTCGCAAACTGCTTTAGCAACAACAGTCCAACAATCCCCATCGGAATTTGCACGTAACCAACCGACATCTCACAACATTGCCCTAAAATCAACTCATCATTGAATCTGTCTAACGGTAAACCAAGCAACAACCTCCCAATTGACCTCTGCAAAGCCTCCCAGTGAATTACAGGCGCCCCTGCATCGATTCGAGCGAAAGTACAACATTGAATCGAAACAATAGATTTCACGATTTCCTCGTCCGATGCCGACGACATCATCAGAATAAATGATGCCGCTAATCCATGATATTTGAGCAATTTTAGGAAAAGGTAGTTTTAGAGTTACCAACGCCCACGTCCGTGTCAATGTCCCGTGGATTGTGAGAGGCACGTGCGATGAAATATTGGACGAAATCGATGCCAAAAAATCCCAACAAGTAAATGAAAGAGGCGATTAGTGAGACAATACCAACGAGCTTGGAGAGGGCAACGGTGTGGAGAGGGGTGGAGGAGTGGATCTTGTCGTGCCACTGGTGGAGGAGGTAGTAGGCGATGGAGAAGAAGAAAGTGAAGAAAATGTTGTTTGCTAAGTATAGACGAAGGGGAGAACATCGATGCTTTAATTGGTGACATGAAGCGATTATTATCGAATCTGGTTGTGGACAACGATTTTTTTTTTTTTTTGTGGTTGTGGTTGGGGTTGAGGGATGAGGTCGCCGACGGACATCCATGTAGGAATTTGCGGGGAAGGCGTGAGGGAAATAATAGAGATAGAGAAGGATGGGGAGGAGAGAGAATAAAATTGCTTAGCGTAGGAGCGGTGCTTTCGGAAAATAGGAGGGTATGGGAGTAGTTGGTGAGGACTAGGAAGGCGGGATGTGTTGGACGGTAACTATGGTAGTGACGACGACCCGCTTTGTTTGGTGGTCGTGGTTGGGGTGAAGGGAGGTCGCCGACGGAGGGAAATAATAAAGATAGAGAGGGGAGGAGAGAGAAGAAAAATTTCTTGGGGGTGGAAGAGCAAGGGTTTCGGAAAATGGGAGGATATGGTGAGGATTGGGAAGGAGGATGTCCGACATAAGGTATACCTGATAAATCGCTTAAAAATTTCCAACCTACAACAAAGTAAATCGTTAGTTTTGGATGGAAAATTAACTGGAAAGTACGAAAAATTGATGAAACTTACAAACTTTTAGGATGAACTTTGATTGACTAGGTACAAAGGGTATCAAAAGTAAAAAATGGGTAAAGTTAGGGTACCAAAAGTGATATTAACCCGAATATTATCTAATAAATGTACTCCAAGAGAGATAAAGGTAGATGAATATTTATATTTAAGTAGGTAAAAAGATGAGATTTGATAATCTCAAAGATTGCTTTTGGTATAAAATAATTTATATACTCATTAAGCTTAGTTCACAGAGTTGGGAGGTGTGGGGGAGGAGAGTTGGGGGATTTCTTAGCATGCGAACAACTTTCCTCATGGTAAGATTGAGTGCAACCTCATTCTTAACCTACGTTATTGTAATATTGAATGATAACATTTTCCAAATGGATAAATTCAAACAGTAAGCCTTGAATCCAATATTGCTAGCTACCACCAATGTAGAATTGGATGACTGAAAGAGTTTTGATGTCATTTCCTATCTATTCTTTGTCACCAACATAATTATATATGTCCATAACATTACCAAACTCTCCCACGTATATTTTTGCCAGTGATAAGCTAAAGGATTACTATACAGTAGCTATAAACTTCGTTTTTCTCATTCATTTGTAGCATGTATGTGCATTATATTGTAAAACTTGAGAAGAAAAAACAACAATTAATCAATTTGAAAAGTAAGAAATTTGAGAGATATATAGTTAAAATTTGAGAGAGGTACCAATAAGTGGAATGAATTACGATGGTTAAAATCTCTAGTAGATGACGAAGGATTAGAAATTTCAATTGTCTAACATTATTTATAGATCAAAGAATAAATGTTGTTTAGAGTAGATAAACATAATTTGAATTTGAAAAAGATTGTTTAGAACAGATAAACATAATTTGAATTTGAAAAAGAATTGTCTGTTAAAATTTCATTATTAATAATAATAAAATCATAGAAATCTGCTCATAGAGATTTTATCCTTTTTAATTATGCACGGTTTATATGTGATAAAAACTTTTAACGGTAATTTTTTATCTATAAAAACTTTGAAATCAAATGTGATAAAATTTATCCATAAAAAATCTTATCATAACTAAAACTTTTATCAGTAACATTTTATTTGTAAAACTTTAAAATCAAATATGATAAAATATATCCACAAAAAAACTTATCCTAACTAATCGTATAAAATCAAATATGATAAGAACTTTTATAGTAACTTTTTATCTGTAAAACTTTAAAATCAAATGTGATTAAATCTACCGGTAAAAAAAAACTTATCCTTACTATCCGTATCAATCCAAATATGATAAAATTTCATAAACTAATTACAAAATCTAATGTGATAAAAAAATTTATCAGTAAAATAAAAAAAAATTAAAATTTATAAGAGAGTGACATGTGGAAACATTAAATTCTTTAAGTTTAAACATTTAACAGAAAGCTGCCATGTGGCAGCATCGACTTCTGTTTAGTAATAGTTATAGATATGTAGTTTCCTTTAAAGCTCAGTATATGTGGCCCATAAAAGTGATGTTCTAAAAAGATAAGTTTCAAACTAGATAATTATTTTGGGATAGACGAAAAATGAAAAAAAAAAACGATAATTTAAGGACGAAGGAAGTAACATGTAACTATATATATGCATTACAATGGTGATGCGATTTAATTTATTCGATTCGCTTTGACACCAAAAACTACAAATCAAACTGATCAATTCAAAATTATTTTAAACATAAATCGAACAGTCCTGACTTAAAACCGAATCAAACCGATCATTATACAGAGGAAAACCAAACCCCAGAGGATACTTAATACTTTGTCAAAAAATAAAAAATAAAATAAAAACAAACATATAGGAAAAGAGAATCTCAATAGACTAGTAGCTAGGTTACCTCCATTGCCTACATAAACCCTTCACCTTTACTTTACTACTGTACTGATGTCCACCTCCACTTAAGATTTAATTATTTATATAATTCTATCTATATAACCTTTAATTCTATTTCCTTAATTGTTTACACCTAATCATGCTTATTACTTTTAAATATTTTAGTTGATTTTTCCTTTTTGTGATCAATAAGATAATAATTGTTCTCCAGGCAACAGGCACATCAGGTGGCATGCTCCACTTTGTTCACTCAATGCTCAAATACTATGTTTGGGTTTATTTATGCATACCAAAGGCAAATTGGTTTTGATATTTGACCCTTTCCTTTTGTTTTCTTTCTTTAATTCCTCTTGTGTGCCTTTATTTATCTATTGCATGTAACCTTTCTTGTCCATTCCAAATATCCAATACCCAAATTATATATGTACATGCATCTTTGCAATGAATACATGCATGGCTACATCTTTTGATATGATAGAGGATTATAGCCTACATGCCAAACTTATGGATGTTGGGAAGAGAATATGCAAAAATAATATAACATGTCCTCGAGCTTGTACATGCAAAACTTTACGCGTTTTTTTTAATCTCGTCAAAATTTAAACACTCTTACACACAAATATATAAATATACGTACAAATATGTAAACACAAACAATCACACATTTGATGACATGCTTATTTAAATCTCTCTTGCAATTTTTTAAGGATATGATAGAAAATATTTTGTTAAACATGTTACGAATACTTTCTCTAAGCCAAAAATAAAGTACAAAAATGATACGATGAGATTCTAATAATTTTAAATAATTAGCTGTTTTAAATGAATGCAAATTATCTGTAGGGATTAGTGTTTTTCATTACATTACGTAATGTGTTTACCAAATATCTAAAAATATTTTTCTACATACTTTTAACAGATTTACCAAACACTTGAAAATACATTTTTTTCTTCATATTCTGAAAATCATTCTACGTGAAACAAACTGAGTCTAATACTGTGTAAATTCTCTTGCATTCTCAACTCCCAATAGTATTAGAGGTGTAAAGAGGTTAAAAACTTTTAAAAATGAATTGATCGACATTTTTTCCCCAAAAAACTAAGCGGTACGTATCAAATAGTTAGTTCTGATTTTAGAATGAGTACAATTTTGATTTTAGTTCTGATTTCTTTTATTTGTCCCTTCGTTCCTAAGTGAATATTCATTTTTAGTTTTTTAATTAAAATTTTGAAAGTCCGTTGAGCCATTTCAGTGCTAGCACATATTTATTGATGCCTTTAATATCAACATACAAACACATTAGTAATTTATATCTATATACATAACTAGTGGGTGGGTGATGTGTCAAATATGTTAAAAATTAATCAAAAGGATTTGATATTGAAATTGTATGGGACCCAATAAGATGCTCTAATTAGTCCATCTTAGCTTTTAGGTTTCTTTAATCATCTTAATTAATTAACACTATAATACTCGGTCAGACTAGACCTAAGCTTCAAAAAATAAAAATAAAAATGCGGCTGGTCCCCTTTACATAGTTTGAAAATTGCTTTACACCCCCGATATTTTTTTGTAACCGAAAAAAACACTTCATATATTGTGATGTATAAAATCATACTTTACGATACATGAGAGTTTATTACTTTGTATATCACAATACAAAATTTTATGCATCATAATACATAAAGTGTCTTTTTTATTTATAAAACCTATAAAATTATAAAGCGATTAAAAATTATCTCGAGGGACTGTCCGAATTTTTTTCCTCCATAAGCATCTAGGCTTAAAAGGTTAAACTGCACTTGTCGGCGTCCAATCACTAACAAGTCTAACATAGTAACATAGCCGCGGCCCATTTAGAATAATTGTTTTCTTTATCAATCAATTTTTATTTAAGTTTTTATCCTTACATACTCCATCCGTCCCTAAATTATCGTCCTTTTTTTTTATCCGTCTCAAAATAATTATCTAGTTTGAAGTTTATCTTTTTAGAACATCACTTTTACTAATTTATCCTTACTTTTTCACTCTACTTTAATTATGAGCCATATACACATAAGCTTTAAAGGAAACTACAGATTAAACAAATATAAATAATCAAGTCAATTGTTTTTTCTTAAACTATGCGCCGGATCAACTAAGACGATTATTTAGGGACAAAGGAAGTATTTCTCTAGGATTCTTACTAAAGATCGTTAAGGTTAGATGTTTTCAAACACTTATGTTTTTTTTATTCCCTAAATCTAACCAACCCCCCCAAAGACTCCCCCTCAACAAGATTTAACATTGAGACCAATAGCAGGGGGAGTGAACGCTCTAACCAGTAGAGCAAGCATTGAATCTCAATTTGTTAATCCCACAATCAGTAGTCCCTATAAATTTAACGATCTGAAAATACGATTCAAGCCTTTATCGAAGCTGGTGGCGTGCCTAAATTTAGAATAAAGCAACCTACCTAATTTCTATTGATGTGTCCGGCCCAAACTCGGTCACGAACAAGACACGAGAGACCATCATATCCCAGTCACGAGCTCGATTAGCGTGAGGCCCACCGGTCTAGCGAGCAGAGTTAGTAGCGTACCCGAGCAGAGCACAAGACAACTCCCGTCCAAACCTGGTCGAGCATAGGCCTTGCTTGCCCGACCAGGGGGCCATGCCCGAGAATCACACTTATCATCATCAGACTTGCATTATATAGTCGGGCAGAGCCATGCTCATCTGGGAAAGTATCGAGCAAGGGAATCTCAGAGACTTGTTCTCCAAGACAGGTCAAAGGTTTCCTTATCCGAGCAGAGCAGATACCTTATCTGCTCCGCCATTCTCGCGGCCAGCCGCCTATCATGCCTACAATGTAGGAGTTTCTTTCTAAAGCTACTAGGTAACTATGGAATGAATCCTAGACGGATTTTATGACATTGTGGGCCTATAAATACCCCTCAATAAACCTTAAACAAGGTACACATATTTTTTTGAGCCTAGAACCTCTGTCAAATTCTCTCTTGACTCACATGATACTTACTCTCACGCCGGAGTGGTTTCGCAAGGCCAAGCCTTGCACTTCCATTAAGTTGTTTTAGTGTTTTTAGATAGGTTAAAGGAAGAAGATCAAACCACACAATCAAGCCCAGATATCCCACTTATCAAACGGACGATCCAAGCTAGATTTTTGCCTCATCAGTTTGGCTCCATTGCTGGGAAATGAAGCTCTTAACACTTTCTATTCAAGTTTTTTGGATTGTTTTCACCAACAAGATCTCAACAAATGGCAGGTAAGGGTAGCAAGCACCATACTACTGTTAGTAACCACCAGGCTGTGAGCCAGCCGACTAGGCACCAGCCATTACCTGCTGTACCCGGTGATTTACCACCAAAGGCACCCCAACAAGGGGTGCAAACAAGGAATCAAAGAATGTCTGCTTGGCGTGCAGCTCATAGGGAGAACGTTCCATATGTTGAGGAGCAGTCTTCCCATCACACCAGTCAAAACCAAGTGAGCAAATATGATGCTCACGAAGTAATCAACGAGCAACATGCTCATGCCCGTGATCTAAGGAATCAGCTGAATCGATAGTGTGAAAACGGTCAAAGTAGTCACGCGGTCTCGCCCGGGTTAACTGCTGAACAACAGGCCGCTGCCCTGCTAGTCCAAGTAGACTATTATAGCAATATGTACGTGCTCAATCAATAGCTGCTCGCTTTGGGCCAGGCCCCGGTGCCGGTTGTCGAGTTCACTCTGCCCGCTCCTAGTAACTCCGTGCCTGTTGGCGGTGGCCAGGCCCCACAACAGTTACCTGCTCCGAGCAAGTGACTTCCATCTATTGTCCAAATGCCATCGGAACGAGAGGCTCGCGAGCAAATGATAGATGATCAGGCGGAAAGCCGGAACAGCCGCCAGAATCCTGTCCCATCATCACCATTATCATCACGAACATGAGCGTTTTGCCCGCACGGAGGGTCATGGTCGTCGCATAGCTTGTGAATATGCTGAGGCAGAGGAATAACAACCAAGGCACATGGCTCGAGTCGACCCAGAGGTTGAAGTCTATTATGATCCAACATACTACCCCATCTTGGTCAGGTATTCCGCTGATGCATCTCGCTCAGCAGGAAACACAAGGCCACCAAAATCTAGAAGAGGACAAAGTCAGTGGTTAGAGGATGTTCGCTCAAAGGGCTCGTCGCATACTACTTTTCCAGGCTCACAATAGACGTCGAGAAGAGGTTGGCCGACAAAATGGAGGCCATGAAAAAGGAAATGGCCAGAAAGATGACCGAGTTAGCTGTGGCCAAGCCCAGTTACGGGGCCACTAGTCGCTCGAGGGTAGTCCGTTCACCCCGGAGATCGAAAATGTTCCACCTGCATAAGGAATTACCTTCCTACAGTTCGAGAAATACTTTAGGAAAACGCGATCAAATGATTGGCTCAGGTCATTCGAAACACATATCCGAATGGTCACGGATGTCTAAGTGCTTAAAATGAGAGCTTTCGAGGGCACTCTCCAGGGCAAGGCACAAGCATGGCTGGGGAGAGTTCCTCGCGAGTCGATTGGTAGTTGGGAAGAGGTCAGGAAAAGCTTCTTGGATGAGTTTGCCACGGTAGGGCCCACACCTAAGAATATGTTTAACCTCGGTAAGATCAAACATGGCGACCACGAATCCTATAGCAGCTACCTCAAATGGTTTGAGGAAATGCTCGAGGAAGTGACGGAAACGAGTGACCCTGAGATCGCTTTCTGCTATCTAAACAAGATGAGGTCAGGGCCATTGAGAACAATACTGACAATGAAGCTCGACGCTTCAAAAGCCGAATTGTTGGTTAGCTCCCATCTGTTCTGCTCGACTGAAAACACTAAGGGTGATAAGCCCAAGGGAAAAGAAAAGATCCAAGACAGCTCGGCCACGCCAGCTGACCAAGGGCTAGGAGAGCAGCAACCGCCCACGTAGAGACAGAAACAAAACCTCCACTCCCGGCAGAGATTCAGAGAGTCACAGTTTACTCCCCTGAACGCTACTCGGGAAGAAATCATGTTCCAGGGCGGGGACGCTTTGCCTATCCCGTACTCGCTTGATCCCAAGTTTGCTCATACTAGAGACAACACCAAATACTCTGACTACCACCACGATCACGGTCATGACAAAGAAAGCTGTAAGGTATTGAAGCGAGAAATTCAAAAGCTGATCAATGCAGGCAAACTGGACCACTTCAAGATGAATCAGGGAACGGGTAACGATACTGGAATGACCACTGGGTAAGACCTAATCGAAGAAGATGTGGTCAGGCCCCTCAGATCGAAAGGGTTGTGAATGTCATCCAAGAAGAGCCCCTATTCAACACTCAGCTTGGCAAGCATATCTATTTTCTGTCAAAGGCAATCAACGCCCCAGCGGTACAGAGAGCAGGAGAACATAGCATTTTCTTAACTCGCAATGAATTGGCAAGAACCCCATTGGCCTCCGAGCAACCGCTGGTAATGTTTTGCCTTATAAACAACTGGCAGGTACACAGAGTGCTGATAGACACAGGAGCGTGTAGGAAAATCATGTACTACTCCTACTTCAAAAGCTTGGAGCTGTCAGATACTCGGCTGAAATCGTACTCGGGTAAACTTGAAGGTTTCACTAACCATCAATGATCACTTTCCCGATGATCGATCTTAAGTTCGCCTACAACTGTATCATAGGCGTCCCAGCCATGGAAAAATTCCAGATGGTCGCCTCCATCCCTCACTAATGGCCAAGTTCTACACCGACAACGGGGTAGGCATCCTCAACAGCAAGCTGTGGGCAATGTGGGAGTATGTCTAAGATTCTCAGAAGAAGAAACAGAAGCTGACTGTTTCAACTCTCGAGCAGACGATCACAGTCTCTGAGAAAGAGACATCATTCAACACGACCATAGGCCTAGTGACCATCAACACCATTAAGCTTGGAGAATCTTCCGGGACATCCGATCTCATGAAAATCGACGAGGTTGAACAAGCTCCACCAGCAGCAATCCCTGCGCGTAAGGTCGGGCATCCCCCTGCACAAGTTATCGAGCAGGACATTCTGCAAGTTCGAGACGAGCCCGAGTTCCAGCCGCAAGACGAGTTGGAAGAAATTATTATCAATCCCGCCTATCTCGAGCAGAAAATCGAAATCAGGAAAGGGATGACTGCAGAAGCTCAAACAAGGCTGGTCGATCAATTCAAAAGCAACCCTGATATGTTTGAATGGACTGTCAAAGACATGCGAGGGGTCAGTGAGAGCGTTTCCCACCACGATCTGAATGTGAACCTAACTTTTCGTCCCATTTAGCAACGACCAAGGCAGTTTTTGCCAGAGAAGGGTGCAACGATCAGAGAAGAGGTGGAGAAGCTCATGAAAGCAAACACCATCGAGGAAATCCAGTACCCTTCCTAGCTCGCTAACGTGGTAATGGTCAAAAAGGCCAACAACAAGTGTCGCATATGCGTATAAAGCCTGCCCGAAATATTGTTACCCATTGCCGCGTATTGATATTCTCGTGGATGCCATAGCCGGGTTTGAAATGCTCCGCTTCTTAGACGCATACTCAGGGTATCACCAGGTCAAGATGAATAAGCAAGACAAGGCCTTGACAGTCTTCCAGGCAGCAGGGGTATCACCAGGTCAAGATGAATGAGCAAGACAAGGCCTTGATAGCCTTCCAAGCAGTAGCGGGACTGTATTGCTACAAGATGATGCCGTTCACGCTAAAGAATGTAGGGGCCACTCATCGGCACATGGTCAACAAAGTGTTCAACTTTCAGCTTGGCTGGAACGTGGAAGCTTACATCGATGACATGGTCATCAAAACCAAAGGCCGCGATCACAGGTTGAATTTGGAAGAAACGTTTGCTAACCTACACAAACACAACATGAAGTTGAATCCGAACAAGTGTGCGTTTGGGGTTCGAGCAGGAAAGTTCCTCGGCTTCATGGTCCATCAGCTCGGGATAGAAGCCAACCCGAAAAAGATCCACGATTTGATCAACATGGAACAACCCAAGTGCATCAAGGACATCCAACGATTAAATGACATGATCATTGCCCTTGGTCGCTTCATCTCCCGGTCAATAGAAAAGTACCTTCCATTTTTCAAAATCGTGCGCGATAATAAAGGATTCGAATGGAATGAACAATGCGTCGAAGCCCTCGAGCAGCTTAGGGAATATCTCAGAAAACCTCCTGTTGGTTCCACAATAATGCTCAAATAGGCTATAGGGGGGTGAATAGCCCATGATGCCAATTAAAAACTTTTATGTTGGATATAAATAAAGCACCGTTTTATGTGGCAATTGCTGTTTATCGAGTTGAGCATGTCTGCCGGTAGAAGCTATCGGTAGACTTGCTCTAAGCAGAAGTATCAACTCTGTCGATAAACTGCTAATCAAATCAAAAGCCTAATTAAAAAGATTTGGACAGCGGAAGGTAAAATGACTATGATTTGGAGAAGTCATAAGTGGATGTACACGAATATATGTTCAGAACAACATCACACTTAATTCTTCTATCAAATGCAAGTTTTGGAAATCGTTAGAGAATGACTTTTCTAAAGATAAATCATTTATAAAAAGCTCATAGATATATAAGGACTGAGAGATAAAGTATTCGTAAGCACATATGAATTTAGTCAAAGATAAATTACATATTACATCAGTCTAAATAATCTATGTACAGTTTCTAGCTTTGTCTTCCTAAGTCTCAATCCTTACTTAATTATCCATTTAAGGATCTTTAAGTTGCAAAGGACAATAGGAGATGAAAAAGAGAAACTGTTATGATAAGGAAGGAATTTTCAAGGTCGTTCAGATATAAAGATATATCTGAACGATTGAGTGCAAAGCACTCGACCTTCCATGATGATTGATTATTTCACAATCAATAGCATTTGTATTGGAATACAAATCTGGATATATGAATGCAATAGCTACAAACAGCTCTTCATTTTCGTTAGACATTATCTAACATCAATCTTCAAATCTTGATCTATGTCTATTGAGTTTTCTAATCAGTCTCTTCTCTTTTCCAAGCTTTTCTTCCTAGCAATCCACTGAATGTGTTTTGCTAAGATCTGGATGAGTTCACTGCAATTTTTGTAGAAATCAGAGATACGTTGGTGAAGACGATCTCTTTGACGATCTCTTTCTTTGAAGTTCTTGAGTAGATTGAGTTACTCGTTGCTCACTGTGTATCGTTTGATGATCTTAGATGTCTCTTACACAGTTACTCTGTATTATTGGGCAAGAGAGAGGATTTATATAGGCGAGAGTCAATATGATCGTTGAGAGATGAAGACTTGAATTTTTCTATCCGTTAGAGATGTAGTGGTTGAAGACTATCGGATATAGATCTTTGTCTATAAGATCTTTGACTGTTTGGAGCAGAGATTTAGTCCTGTAGATCTTGGAACTTGTTGTCTGTCAGACCGTGTTGATAAGTCTCTGAAGAGTAGGTTTGATGTCTGTTGCACTGTCAGGTGGTCTGTTCAATAAAGTAATTGCTTTTTGACTTTAACTGACTACTTGAGTGAGAGAAAATATTGTAGCTTTAAGTATGTCAGGCTTTTTGAGGCATGAACATATTTATCTTTATTTGAGCAGCTTCTTGACTTTTCTTTGTAGCACGTGCATATTTTAAAGTCTGCCGGTGGAATGCTTCGAGCCAGTGGAAACAAGTCTTCCGATTCAGGAGAACTGATGTCTGCTGGTGCGAGTAGTTTAAACTTGTAGCATGTCTGCCAGTGGTGAGTCTTAAGGATGTTCTGATCTTTATCATTGAGGGCTTTGACATAGCTGCAGGTCTTCCGGTGCTAAGTGCATCTGAAGTGCTGTTCTGTTTTAATCATCATGTAGGAAGGTAGGACTTGATTAGGTAGCACCTAATCTAAGACCTGTGTGATATCATACGAGTTGCCATGCTAACCGGTACATAGACCTTTTAGCCACTCGTGATGACTCATTTGTAATGGGGGCAAGAAAATCAACATATATAGAATATGCAAGGTGATAACTAAATTATCAAGAAGCATATTCCAACACCCCCTCTCCTTAGTAGTCTGGTACTTGGGGAGCCATTGTATGTGTATTTAGCGGCCACATACTAGACTGTGGCTTGTGGCTGTTGTTTTGGTTAGGGAAGAACTTAATTTTCAAAAACCTGTGTATTATGTATCAAAGGCCCTAAGTTCTGTTGAGGGTCGCTATTTTAATGCAGAAAAATTAGCTTACTCACTTGTCGTAGCTGCCCGCAAACTACGGGCTTATTTTTCTACACAAGTAATAATAGTTTACACAGACGCACCACTGCGCAGAATACTGCACAAACAGATTTAGCGGGCATATTACTTAACTAGTCGATCAAGCTGACAGAATTCCACATCGGCTATCAACCAAGGCTAGCAATCAAAGCTCAAGCCTTGGTCGATTTCTTGGTTGAAACCAGTTTCACTAAGCATGAAGAAGTTGAAGCCTCAAAGCCAACTGACCCCGGGCGCGAGCTACTCCTAGTACCTCAACAGGCCTATTGTTGGGAACTTTATGTAGATGGGGCAGCAAGCAAAGTCAGGAGTGAAGGTGGCATCCTTCAATTGCTCCCGACCAAGTTACAAAATTTGATATAGCTCTTCGATTCAATTTCCCAGTCTCCAACAATGTGATCAAGTATGAAACAATGATCGCTGGCCTCGAGCTCGCAACGGACATGGGCGTGGAAGCAGTGACAGTGTACTTGGATTCGCAGCTAGTAACAAACCAAGTCCAGAGGGAGTATATGGTGCATCACCTTTCCTTGGTCAAATACTGCGAGCTTGTTAATGAATTATTGAAAAATTTCAAGTTATGCGAGATCATCAGAATTGATCGAGCAGACAACGTGTGAGCAGACCACTTATCAAATATCGTAGAGGAAAGCCTTGCAGTGTTGAATATGTCAATCATGATCGATTATATTGAAACACCGGCTATTGATAGACTAGTGATCATGGATATCAAGCCAGCGAGCAGAAGATGGGTTGATGACTACAATGACTACATCGAGCAAGGAATCCTGCTGCGGTTAAAGTTAAGGCCACAATGGTTAGAACAAGCTTGCCAATACTCGGTAGTTGGGGGAATCCTTTATAAGAGATCGAAGGTCTGACCTATGCTTCGCCGTGTTCCCCCATAATTGACCTAAGTGGTTCTGTACGAGGTCCATAAAGAAGAAGGCAACGCCCATCTAGGCAACAGAGCTTTTGCAAAGAAAATATTATGCGCGGGACACTACTGGATCCCCCTCAGTTGGATGCAGAAATATATGTTTGAGAATGTGACAAATGCCAAAGAAACGCGGACATACCAAGGTTGCCCTTTACTATGCAAACCCCGGTGGTCGCTACCTGGCCTTTCGACATGTGGGGAATTGATTTGATCGGTCCATTCCCCCTAGCACAATACAAGTACAAATACGCAGTGGTCACCATCGACTACTTCACCAAATGGATCGATGCAAAACCAATGGCCACCATTTCAGAGGCGAATATCATCAAATTCGTCCATGATTAATTATGGTGCAGATTGGGTTCCCGCGAGTAATCATTTCTGACCACGACACTCAATTATCAGACAAATTCATAGCCGAATGCACGCGCTTGGGTGTCAAGCATTAACAGTCATCTGTAGCCTATTCACAAGGCAACGACCAAGCAGAGGCTGAAAACAAACTAGTCTTGTACGCCCTTAAGAGAAACTTAGAAGGACGAGCAGGAAAATGAGCGGAAGAGCTGCCGTCAGCCTTGTAGGCGGTCAGAACAACTGTCCGGCGTCTCAATCGGAGAAACTCCTTTCACGCTTACTTATGGTTACGAAGCCATGATCACAGTCGATATGGCCTTTCCAAGTTACAGAGTTTCTCATTACAACAAGGAGAACAACGAGCTTGGTCGGGCAATAGAACTTGATTTACTTGAAGAAAGAATATTGGATGCACATCTAAGTATGGTCAACTACAACCAGCGAACAAAGGTTCATCAAAATAAAAGAGTCAGAAGATGAGCATTCACAATTGGAGACTGGGTACTTAGAAAAATCGAGGTCACCGGTCATCGAGTAGAAAGAGGAAAGCTCTTACCTAACTGGGAAGGGCCTTTTCAAGTCACTGGAATAGTTAGAGAAGGCACCTACAGGTTGCGGACACAGGAAGGCAAAGACTTGAAGCATCCTTGGCACGCAGACCATCTCAAAAAATATTACCATTGAACAAGTTCTCAATGTACCAACAGCTAAGACCCTCAGCCCTATTGAGGGCCACTTTAATTTTATCAAGAAAAAAGGCAAGTTCTTTTATTTACTGTTTGTCAATATAATTATTTGTTCATCATATACAATTTGCTTTCGAATTGCTTGGCAAGATCTGCTCGCAAGCCGAACAGATGGGCCACGCCCGACCAACTATCCACTATACCCAAGGGTTAGTGGATAAATCTTGTCCTCTAAGCGAGCAAGATAAGGACATGCCCGATCCACTTACTTGGAAGCCCGCAAGTTGGTAGGGGTCGTGCCCATAAGATAGCGGCTAACTACCTCGGGTTCCTATAGTGACCGAAAAACACTGTTAGTCGTTTATCTCCATACCCAGATGATATACTAGTAACAGCTTCAGCGTACAAAAGTCGAACAGGGCCAAGCCCAGTTAGCTGGTCACCGCTCAGAGTTGGGCCATGCCTGCTAGTCAATCATCAGGATACTCGCCCAATGGTGATAGGGGCCATGCCTGTTCAAAGCCTTGGCTAGAACCAAGCACTTAGTTCGGGTAAGAACGTCTCCCCGGGTACTCAAACTTAAAGTAATATGTCTACTATCTTAGACTTATTATTTTTAAGTTAATTTGACACAAGTTGGCATGCTCGATTAGTTTGTTTGTATTATGCTTGTTATGCTCGCTAAAATAGCCCATACGTACATGCTAGTCCTAATCGAATTCAGGAAAAATGCAAGTAAAGAGACACTGAATGAGTAGAGCAAAAATTTCCATTAGAAAGTTTAGAAGAATTACAATGGGAAAGCAAAAAGATTGGCGTGTAGGTGTGAGTGCCCCGGGAGATTTCCCCGTGTCCCGCGCTCCCTTTTTTAGGGGAACATGGGATTCGGCGAAGACATCACTCTTTTCATTCCATCTTCCCTTGTTTAGGGGAAAACGAAAATTAAAAATGCAAAAAAAGTGTTGTCAAAAGTGCGTTGAATACGCCTCGGTCACTGTGTGTGCTTTAGTCCACTATTAGTGCTTTGGATTTTTCTGTATCTCATCCTCCCTTGTTTAGGGGAAAACAAGATGCAGAAAATGAAACACCCTTTTCATTCCATCTTCCTTTGTTTAGGGGAAAACAAAATTAAAAGTGCAAAAAGGATGTTGCAAGAGCGCGTGGGAATAGGCCTGGCCTCACTGTGGACTTGGGTTCATTTTGGATCACTATGAGTGCTTTGGGTTTTTCCGTATCTCATCCTCCCTTGTTTAGGGGAAAACAAGATACACAAAATGCAACGCCCTTTTCATTCCATCTTCCCTTGTTTAGGGGAAAACAAAATTAAAAGTGCAAAAAGGATGTTGCGAAGACGCGTGGGAATACGCCATGCCTCACTGTGATCCAAAATGTTGTAACAGAGTCGCCATTTTTATTTTAAGGAGAAATAAAGAAAAACAAAAAATAACTAGATTTTGTAAAGGGTTCGGATGCTAAGTTACGAGGTGGGAAGGTGTTAGGCACCCAACTCACCCTTTTGGTCTCAAAATAGTTTTTGGCTTAAATATGCTTTTATTATATTTATTTAGCAAATGAAATAAAACATTTAAACATATATATCTGTATCTACATTATTACAAACTTGCAGCCGCTTCCTTCCAGGAATTACAAATATATTTATAAATATTTGGCCATAATAATGGCTCTTTTTAGTGTTATTTTCTATAGAAATCCGGGTAGCATAACTGCTTATATTTTTACATCGAGCCGGCTGAAAATAACACTTTTTTAATTAAACCTCTTAAATGCTTACTTTTAAGAGCGTGGGGTGTGCTCGCTCTGTCCTTCCGGGAGAGGGAGTCTTTTGCTGTTACGGAGATTCTGACCGAGTAACTGCTTCCGAAAGTTGATTTTAGGCCTCGGGAAATGGGCAGAGCAACTGCTTGCTTTTTGCTGTTATTTGCTTTCTACGGAAGAAATCAGGTAGAGCAACTGCTTGCTTCTTGCGGATTTGGCGTCTGGATTCGGGCAGAGCAACTGCTCTTTTTGGGATTTTTGGACCAGGGAAATAGGGAGGAATCCTAGCGGGAGGCTAAGGTTCACTTTGACCGGTTGGTTTTGTGTTTAGAGGAGATTTAACGGAGCTTCGAGGCTTAGAGGAGAGGAACTCTCACAACGCTCTCTCAGAACTCACTGCGGGAGAAACTTTACTGCGTGATCGCGGTGTGAGAACTGTGTGTGTGAAGTCTGGAGTGAATTCACTGAAGCCGGGGCCTTCTATTTATAGGCCGAGATGGGGACTCCTTCGTCATTAAGTTCTCTCTTCTGTGCTTCACCGGCTTGTACCGCGCGCTGAGAGAGTTGTGCCAAAAGCAAAGAGCTACAGTACATTGAGTACTGTTGGGCGCCACCCCTAAAGGAAGTGGGCGCCGCGCCAGGAAGGAGTGGGGGTGGTGCCTGGGTCCTTTTTAACCTTATTTTTTGACACTTTGCCCCCATGCATTTCTCTGTTAACGCATCCTGCTTTTTCTTTTGCATTTTTAAACCATGTAACTTTATATTTGTTAAGTTTTAACAGGTCTTGATATTTCATGTCATGTTACATACCAGGAGTAGGAAATTGGGGTGTCTACAGTAGGCTGGACAGAAAAATATACAATTTAGACTTGGTCAAGAATAGGTGGAAGATTCACTGAAGAATCCTTGTGTTGCTGCTCGTATTGGGCATTCAATTCCTTGCGGGTAGCCTCGTCTGCAGTGGTTTTAGCCCGGCCTCCGCAAATAACTTCTCATAGGTTGTGTTGGCCTTATCTTCCTCCTCCAAAGCTTCAACCAACGAGCAGACATTAACGTTCAGTGGCGTTGGCAGGACCCAAGGCTCCCGCTTTGCAACAACATCATCACAGGCAAGGGTGGCCAACTCCTCTTTAGTGTACGGGACCAAGTGATGGAATTGGCGTGCAACCTCATCAAAAGGATTTAGCACAACCCATTCTGCCATGGTCTGCATGCTCACACCACCATGAATCGCGAGCATCCGAAGGATATGATTGGTGCCGTGGGCTTAGTACGGGATGATGTCATAATCCACGATGGCCTCAAACGCTGGAGAGTCCTTGAACTCCTTTACCGCCGTCTCTTTAGCTACCGCGAGCTTCTCCATGAGCTCGACCACAATGGCTCCATCTTTGACACCGCCTCAAGGGAAGCCTGCTCTTTCTTCAGCTGGCCCACGAGCTCAGTCTTCTCCGCGGCCAACTCCCCATTCTTAGCGACCAGAAGAAGGTTCCGCGAGACCAACTCCGCCTCATTCTTCTTGGTTGCAGCCTTTTTGGTCCTTCAGTTGGTCTGCCAAGGCAAAAACTTGTTGGAGCTTCTTCTTCAGCAGAGCCTCCCGGGTAGCATTATCAGCTTCAGCCTTCTTGCGGGCATCCTTCTCCTCACAATAGCGGTCATACAGGTTGGTGTAAGTGGAGACAATCTACATCGAACACAGAATAAAAAACATATGGGCGAGCCAAAATAGCAGTCACCAAAAAGCAAAAAACAAATAAGACTAAGGTTAGCTTTACCTCGCTTATGCAGAGCTTGACATGTCCAACCATCACGTGACTGGCTATATCCCGATTAAATGTTACATCGTCATGGAGTGCCCGTCTGATGATGCCTTTCCCCACTAGGTCATCGGGGCTTCTACGGGCATTCATATTGATACCCCTGAGCATGGGGGCATCACCTCTGATTTTTTTAACAAAGGCCTGTGCAGTATTGATGGAGGTGGGCATCTTAAAACCAGGTCGCTTCCACGGAACGATGACATCTTGGACCGGCGGGGAAGTAACAAAGGTTGGCTCGGAGCCCTGGCCACGATGATGCACCTACCGGTCAAAACGAGGAGGAGAGCCCCTCTTACTTTTGCTCGCTGCCTTGGTGGCCTTGGCAGCGGTGTCTTCAGTGATCCTAGTCACAGCAGCCTCATCGAGCTTGGCGGCAACAGCCGAAGGGGACCCTGGGCAGCTCCTGAGGCACTTTGTCCTTCAGGTCGGCTGTCCGTTGGTTAGCTTGACCCCTCTTCTTCTTCAGCATAACAGTGGACTTCATTCCTGGATGAAAACAAATGAAGATCAGTATAGTTATTCAAGGCATCGAAATAAAGAAAAGTATAATAGTTAGCAGGCAACCATCACTGTCCTAAAAAACTTGGCGATAGCTTGCCCCAGCATCGAGCCGCCTACACTCAGAACATTCTTCTTTAAATCTCTACCCGTGGTAGTCACCCTAGTAAGGGTGGACAACTTCAGGTCCATGTACTAAAAAGGGCTCAACCCCAAGCAGATCGGTTTGAAGCACCGTGACCAGATGAAAATTCCGAGGATTGCAGACCAGCTCCTTCCAATCGAGCGGACTTCAGCGCCTACTCGCTTCTTATTTTCCTCGCGGACCCTGAGAGCGATCTTCAGCGCCTGTAACCACGCGCGTTCACTGAAGCTGAAGTCCCGTCTAGAAATTTTGGGGATCTTCACATCGCTGCTGGTAGTGGGCTTTAGAGTCAATTATTAATGCTCTCTTGTCCCAAGCCTCTATTTTGCCCAGAACATCGCTAAGGATTCTCAAGAAGCTCGAGTTCGACCTAACACCTATTCGTCCACTGGTGCTCGAGTTAAAGATAAAGAGCTTGCGGAAAAGGTACATGTCCGACTCGAAGCATAGCAGGCGGCATGCCACAGTGTAGGCCATGATGGCCCGAACAGTGTTCAACATTAGGTCATAAGGCATGGCCTTGGTCTCGAGCAGGAAATGAACAAAAAATGGCTCCAAAGGTAGATGCAGCCCCACGCGAAAAAGTCAGCAAAAAATAAGAGCTCATTACCGAGATTGCGGGATAGCTCAACGTCCGCATGCAGATCCATTTTGTCCGCTCTATAATCCTTGGGATCCACCCCCAGAGATATGAGTCAGTTAGTTACCTTGACCGCTGTATCCAAAGACGCCCAGTGTGCATCATACTGGCTTTCATCGGCATTCATCGGCCAAGCAGGCTTGCAGGTCGAGGGCGCGACCACGTCTCTTGATCATCTATAGTTTTTATTCTTCGGGCCAATGGGATATCAGAGCTTGCCTCACCCGATTGGGAAGCCTCTTCAGCGGCCTTCGGTTACCCAGACATGGAATGCACCACTTCAGTACCAACTAGTTCGACCATGGGCTCCTCTTTAGTTGGCTGTTCGGGGCCATGACCGCCAGCGACCTCTCCGCCCTTTATACTTTCCTCTCTGGAAGGGCCATGCCCGTTGGAGGAATCCTCAAGCTCTACCACATGGATCAGAACGCGCCCATTAGTGGCCTCTCCGACCACGGATTCACCTCCCTCCCCCACTTCCATGTCTAAGGAAGAAGTCTTCTCATTACTCAATGGGTTATTCTGCCCACCATAGCAGTAGGCTTCTCTCTCGTTGTCCAAGCACTCATCGCGAGACATTTCTACAAAAAGATCGAGGAAGAAAAATCAAAATCTGCCTGCATGACTAGCACGAGCAAAGGGAAATCCCTAAGTCTAGGTACACCAAGGGGCCATGCCCACCTAGCGAGGAAGACCACTTGGTATTTTCCTCGATCTCTACCTAAAGCCTGAATGTAACCTATGAATCTTACCCAAAAAGACATGAAGATGGGCAAGAAACCCAGAAAATGAAGAATAAAGCAAGAAAAGGGAAAAGAGGAAACAACTTACTGTCAGATATAGGCGAAAGAGTTTTCTCCACAAACAGAAATGGTATGAGGTTCTGGAAACCGAAACTGGAAGCAAAACGCCAATTAGAGTCTAGAAGCACAACAGCTGGAGTCTAGATAATCTTCAACGACAGCAACAAGAATAAGGATGGAGCGCACTTTCTCTCTCTAGAAGTCTCAAACGCAGTAAAAGAATGGAGGTTAGAGGGGGCTGGCTTTTTATAGGAGAGAATTGGGGAAGTTTTTGGGGGAAAAGAGGCACAGAAACGGCGCTTGCAAAGACAGCTGACGTCACGAGGACACATTCGCATTAAATGTGACACTTCGGGACTCACACAACCATCAACTCATTCCACTCACTAACGGTTCACGCGCCCTTGTGCCATAATCAACTCAAAAATTCACAAGTGTGGAAGCCCGATACAAAAGCAATGACACCGAGCATAATTGCTCCACGCACCGAGCATAATCGCTCCCTTTGCACTTCTGTTAAGGTGTTTTAGTGTTCTTAGACAGGTTCAAGGAAGCAGATCAAACCACACAATCAAGCCCAGATATCTCATTCATCAAACGGACGGCCCAAGCTAAATTTTTGCCTCATCAGTTTGGTTCCATTGTCGGGAAATGAAGCTCTTAACAATACTTACTCTTACGCCAGAGTGGTTTCGCGAGGCTAAACCTTGCACTTACATTAAAGTGTTTTTGTGTTCTTAGACAAGTTCAAAAAAGCAGATCAATCTACGCAATCAAGCCCAAATATCTTACTCATCAAACAGACAACCTAAGCTAGATTTTTGTCTTATCACCTATATTTTTTTTGTACCAAAAAAATAAATAAACAATATTATTAAAGAATTTTTGTGTCAGTAAAATAAGTGAGCCGGTTGTTAAGCTCTCAATTTTGATGCAAGACAAGTGATGAAGACGATGGAGGAATAAAAAAGATATTCCAAGACATGGATTATCAAAGGGATTTATTTTGAATAAATAAATGAAATAAATCTATTCAAATAGTTTATTCAAAGGAGTAATCATTGTCAAGAATTGAATCGGGTTGAGTCACATGTTTTTATTTTTATTTTTTTGTCAAAGCATAACAAATAGTGTATGAATTATATAATTTTAAAGGATCGGCCAATAGTAGTTCAATTTTAATCTAATGTATTCTAGATTGATCATGTGTCCTGCAATACTGTCTTACAGATCATAATTCGTATAACAGAGCTTCAATTTCTCATAAATAAGCTCACGAACACAAGATAGATTAGGTCTGAAAGATCCATTTTACAAAAAATACACATAAAACGATCTTTGCCTTCTAAATTCCGCTTCATGTTCAAGTAAAATAAAATAATATTCGTAGATGATTAAAGTGTCATTAGCCTAACACTAATTTCAATAAAATCTCTAAGCTAGCACACTCTTAAGAGCATCTACAATGTGGGTTGTTGGGTGAGTTCTCTTTCCAAAAAAATGGGTTCTACACTTTGTGTGAGTTTCCAAATGACCGAATTTGGATACCAGTTTTCAAACTAAAAATTTCCCTCCAAGCCTACTTCCTCTATGGATGCATGAGAGCCACACCCCAGTAGAAATGGTGTGTACGCTACACGCGCTCAAATTGTGCTGGAAGGAGCTTCTGCAAATCTCTACCGGCCTGCCCCAGGCCCCCACGCTTTCCCCCCACTGTCAACTTGCCCCTCCATTTCTCTCTCATTTTTTTCTTTCTTTTTCTTCTTTGTCAATCTTCACCTATTTAGTTTTTCTTTTGCCAAATTGTATTTTGTTTTTTCACCTTTTTTTGAAAAATTTTGTTATTTTTTAGTATTTTTGAAAAACTATATATTTTTTAATATTTTGAAAAATTATTTTATTTTTTTACTTTTTCTGAAAAAGTTTTTGGTTTTTTATAATTTTGAAAAAGTGTGTGTGTGTGTGTTTTTTTTTTTTACTTTTTCTGATTTTTTTTTTTTTTATAATTTTGAAAAATTCTTTTATTTTTCTACTTTTTCTGAAAAAAGTTTTTTGTTTTTATAATTTTGAAAAAAGTATTTTTTTTTTCACTTTCTATAGCCTATATATCTATCCCTCCTCATATTCTATATCTCAATATTTGCATCTCACTCTTTAAATTACTTTACATTCTCCCCTCACAAAATGTCTGAGTGTTCTAGTTCAGATAAGGAAGTCGAACTCCTCTTCCATGAAGTGAATAATGACTCCAACGATCCAGCTGAAGAAATGATATTGGCACTATTTCAAGACACTCAAAAGATGATTGAGGTAGAGAAAGCCAATTTAAAGAAAAGACAAAAGAGAAAGTCATACAATAAAAATAGTGAAAACAGACGCAATCAACTAGTCAATGATTATTTCTCTAATCATCTTATGTATCCTAAATCAATATTCCGATGACGCTTCCGAATGTAGAGAAACTTATTCCTTCGAATTGTTAATGTATTGGAGAATCATTCACAATATTTTCAATTGAGAGTTGATGCATTTTCTAGAAAAGGTTTATCGTCACTTCAAAAATGCACGGTGGCTATAGGTCAATTGGCTTATGAAGATTTGGTTGACCATCTTGATGAATACCTCTGTTTGGGAGAAACAATAGCCATAGACATTTTGTTCAATTTCTGTCGTTGTGTTCTTGAGTTATTGGAGATCAATATTTGAGAAGACCAAATGTTGCTAACACCCAACATCTACTTCAAATTCATGAGCAGAAACATGGCTTCCCAGGCAAGTTAGAAAGTCTTGATTGTATGCATTGGGAATGGAAGAACTGTCCAAGTAGACAATTTGCTAAAGGTCATGCAAAGCCTATAATTATGCTTGAAGTAGTTGTGTCTGTAGACTTGTGGATATGACATGCATTTTTTGGGGTCGCAGATTCTCTTAATGATATTAATGTGTTATACGAATCACCTTTATTTAGAGACGTACTACAAGGAAATGCACCACGAGTTAATTTTTAAGTGAATGACACACAATATACAAAAAGATACTACATAACAAATAGAATTTATCCATATTGGGCTGCCTTTTTCAAGAGTTTTTCGTGTCTGGAGGATCCTAAGAGAAAGAAATTAAATGAAAGACAAGAGGCTGCAAGAAAAGATATGGAGCGTGTAGTTGGAGTTCTCCAATCTCGATGAACAATTATAAGAGGTTCTGCTCGATTATTGAATAGAGATAACTTGAAGGAAATTATGTTAACATGCATTATTTTGCACAACATAATTGTTGAGGAAGAGGGTGAAGATGTTACAATTTTTTTAACAATATGGGTGATGCCCCCATATCGGTCAACAATGGTTCAACCGAAGGTTTCCAACAATATATATCTTCAGAGAAATAGAGAACTTCGTAACAGTATTCGACATCATGAACTTCAAGCAGACTTGATTGATCATATATAGGCTCTTAGCGGTGAATTAAAATTTTTCCGTGGTAGTTTATGTATTGTACGAATTATCTAAATTTTCTTATTTTGTATTTCAAGAAGTGTTTGTTTGTAACAAAATATTTTTTGTTTGTACAAAGTATTTAAAAATTAGTAATAAAAATTACAAGCAATATATTAATGAAAATTATAAAATTAAATATAAATTGTTTAATTTATTTGTTAAGGTAAAATATTTGAAATATGTTAATATACTAATTAAAACTATAATTAAATTATGCAATATATTAATTAAAACTATAAAAATTTATTATTTTTAAATATAATTATAAATAATTTATATTTAAAAAGTATAATGAGTTCCACCTAAGAAACAAGTTGAAAAACCAAACATTGTGAGTTTGGTTCCTAAAATGAATGGGTTTTTGAAAATCTTAGGTGGCATTGTGGAGCAACCTAGGAACAATAATGAGTTCTTCACATTGTGGATGTCGGAATAGTTTTCAATTTTCGAATTTCAAATTTGTTGCATGAACGTGTTACATTTATGCTTTAATGAGCACTTGCACAATTAACATTCACATACCACTTTTCATTTTAACCATTAGTTGAAATGTAATGATTAAAATAAAAAGTGATATACCAATAATACACATAAATGATATAGGAGATCTTAACTCGTTTGATAGAGTGTCAAACCCAAATCTAATGGGTCCCTAAAGTTCCAATGAAAGATCAAACTCAAATCAATTGATTATCAAATTAAGCAAAAATGGTTTCGGTATCAAATTTTGTTACTTAAACCATTTTTTATGATTCTCCATAAGATATAAATATATTAAATTAATAGATATAAAGATGGTAAGGTACATAAAGTTATTAATAATAAAGATGATGAGGTATGTATAATTATTAGAGTTTGAAGCAATGTATACTTGCCATTAATATTACATGAACCCAAAAATATATACTCAAAACATTTTGAATCTTAATTCCCAACAATAACGCTAAAATTGCATTGTGCATTTATACTTCTTTAGTTTTTATATACATATATTATAATAAGGAAAATACTAAGTTTACCACCAGAATTACCACTCTGGTGACAATTTTATCTTGAAGGCAAAGTGCATGTGAGGTGTATGTGCATCTTCAAAGCATAGTTGTTATTATAGTGGTAATTCTGATGGTAAACCTAGCAAAGTTGTTATAATAAACCTTTAATATCTGGTGAAAACTTAGAAATATGGATTTACGGTTATTTTATGTAAGATATATCCCGTGACCTGACCCATTATATGTTGGTTGGTTGAGTTGTGAGAGAATAAGATTTCGTTCTACGAATTAAGATCCGTAAAATGGTCTGGTCTCACGACTCACTCATAATATTTTGAGTATCAATTTTTGAGTTGTTCTAATTTAAGTTGTCATTAGACTATGATTATATTTTTTCAAAAATCAATGGAGTTTGCTGAGTAAAATATTAGTAAGTATCATTTTTGAGTTGTTCAAATTTAAGTTATCATTAGACTATATATCAAGGTTCTAAAAATCGTTAGGCGGCCGTTGGGCGGCACACTAGCGCCTAGCGTCTAGGGGACTAGTCGGGATGTAATCGGGGCCTAGGCGGGGCCTAGAATTAAGACATAATTACCATTTTTTTGATAATTTACATCAAAGATCAAACACATTGAATACAAATTTAATTTTTTTATGTTTGTCATTTTATCAAACACTTGTCTATATTTGTAAAATAAACAAAAATATACAAACCTACCATTAATTTCAATTCTCAACAGCCCCAAAGCAATAAATAAATCAAGTTTATAACTAAAAATAAAAAAGATATTACTCTAGTTTTCCCCCCATTACCTCCCTCTCTGCCTCACCATTACCACTCCCCCTTCCTTCTCCAGTTCGCCCCCTCTTCCTTCTCCGATCACCGCATACCACAAAATCAAAGCTATAAAAATAAATTAAGGTCGGCGAGTGGTCGATTAACAAAGAAAGTTCGGTAGAGAGGGCCTAGCGCTCTGGCGGAGCTAGGCGGGGAGTTTTAGAACACTGCTATATATGATTAGATTTTTAAAAAATAATCAATGGAGTTAGATGAGTCATAGTTGTTTTTTGGTTCCCAAGTACTTCACTCGTGTTTGATTTGTATAGCCATCATTTGAACGATAAATACTAGTAAAATTTAGAATTATAACATACTAGATAGTATATCTGATTTCATCAATTGAAATGATAGTGTCTAAATAGAAGATACGATTTAAAAAAATCTTACAGTTGAGGGGTACATTGCTTCAAATGATAGTTGATGAATTGATGTTTTATAAGGGTAACTGTTCAGAAGATTAATTACAGGGTGCGCCTTTATAATATGAAGATAAAACATAGGGAGAAGAAAAAAAGTGACCGTTCATAATATTAATTGTAGATGTGAGTTGTAATAGGAAAAGAAAAAATAGGGAGTTAAAAATGGATATCTACTTATACATTTGAATGTGAGGGTGAATCTCATTCGTTATATTTTTAAAGATAATTTAATCTCAACCTCTAAATAACCATAATCAATTACATAACTGTTTTATAATATAGATTTTGTATATCATTTCAAAATAGTCATATGTATTTTATAATTTATAAATAGTAAGTTAAAATTATTTATATTTTCTTAAAGAAAACATTATGTTTTTGAAACTAAAGAGAAAATTATTACATATTTATCGCTTTTCTTTTATAAAACAAACATCAGAAATGTTGGAAAAAAGTGAGGCAGGGAAACTAATTTGAAACTCAATGTCCAAAATTACCATAATGAAAACCTAAGGATACTGAGAAAAAAAAAAGTCAAGAGAGAAGACACTTTTTGTTTTTTTTTTTTGTGGTTAGGCCGGTAATTGCCTCCACGGAAAAGGTTAATCGCATAAACAATCCGGATTTATTTTAGTTTTTTCATTTTGAATCATGCGTTGTTGTTTTTTGCATATAAAACCCCAACTTAATTTTTTTTATCTCAATTAAAATCTTCCATTAAAAAATTGTTAGATTTTATAATGAGAAGGTGACTTGACATTCCAGTGGCAACCTACGTGGACGAGGTAAGAGAGCTCATGTCCACGTCATTTTTCCCGCTAAAAACAATTTTGTTATAAATCTTATTATATTTTTAAATTTAAAAAACAATTCAATATTTGACCAGATTTTCACAAATTTGAATGCAATACAAACTTCATAATAATTGTTAAAATTTCAAAATAAACTCTGACAGTTTGCAGGCCATAGATATATATATATCTCGATTCATGTTTCCCATACATATCTCGATTTAATGACTTGGTTTTAAATTTTGTTTTCATGTAATGATTAAAAAACTTAAGAGGGGGAAAAGAAAAAAATTTGTGCTAAATGGCTCAAATTTATCTGGATCAAAACATTTAAAATTCCTTATATCATTTGACAAAGACATATTTTGGTTCAAATTGATTATTAGTAATTATTAGTAACTTTTTATCTTCTCCTCATGATTTTTTGCATTAATAGAAAATGATAATTTATGTCAAATACTTATTTATTATTTTAAAATTTACAATACTATTTAATTGAGTCAGATAAAATTGATCAGTTAAGATTTATTGTTTAAAATAATCTTGACTTTGTCGATGACTCGCTAACATCAATGAGAATAAAAATAAAAAATACTAAAAAAAGGAAGGCCACATGAATAACTTCAGCTCTTTTTAATGAAATCTCGCACTGTGTATTGGATACAGATCGATAATCCATCACACTGTTCACACATGCACTTAGTTTGAACATATGTGTGACCTATATCTTAACATTTTTGCACTTGTTCAAGGATTGCCTTCATTTGACAATAAAGTTAAATTTTGGAAATTTTCAAGCTCAGATTTCTCTCAGAATTCTGCACATCGCACACATCGATGTGTATAAATATGAAATATTATACTCTCTCCGTTTCGGGCAAATAGTCCCCTTTTGAAAGTCATATTTTTTTAAGAAAATAACATTTGTATTAGCTTATTAGTTATAAAATAACACTTTTATGCATTAATTTTGAAAGTGGACTCTTAGCCCGGAACGGAAGAAGTAGAAATGATATATATATATATAATAAAATATAATATAATATAATTTTAGAAAGTGGTCTTTTAACGTGAAACATTGCAAATAGAATAATATATTCTTTGTCTAGAACGAAAGAAGTAATTGTTTTGAACAAACGAATTAAGGAAAATTAAATGAATCTATTATAAATATTGATATAATATGTAATTTTCTTTAAAACCAAGTGCATGTGATTTTATCATTAAATTAACAAAAAATAAAAATAAAATGCTAAAAACAGTCATAGTTCATTTTGAAATTCTAACAATTGTATGATGTTTGTATTGCATTCAAATTTGTGAAAATCTGGTCAAAGATGTGGTTGCTTTTGAAATTTAAAAATAAGACAAGGTTTATAACAAAATTATTTTTGACAGGAAGAATGACGTGGACATGAGCTCTCCCGCCTAGTCCACGTAGACTGCCACTGGGATGTCCAGCCACCTTCCCGTTACAAAAACTAACCAGTTTTTGACGGAAGATTTTAATTGAAAAAAAAAGTTTGGTTGAGGCTTTACATACCAAAAAAAAAAAACATTATTCAAAATGAAAAAAATTAAAATAGGTGAAAGTTTTTTATGCAATTAACCTCACGAAAAACTACAAATTTGACTAAAAGTGTGAAATAAATAAAATAAAATTCACTTGTGTGTAACTAACACAGAATCCCTTAACCACATGGATAATCTATTTATACACTCTCAAAAATTTAGTATAGACTCTCACCCCTCCAATAGTGTCTTTTTGGCATGTAATGTAACTGGCTCCGTCTATTTTCTTTGTACCACATGTCTCCCATTCGAATTTATGTTCAAGGTAAAGGTCATTCACATATCTTAATAACTTAGATTCATTGCCCATATACATGTATCAATCTCTCCATACCTGAACCACCAAGAACCATCTTCATGTACATGCCACCTTTGCTACTTTCACCATCAACTACGTTGCATGGGGCACATACGAACCATTTTTAACTCTATTTGATTCACGATATCTCGCCCAATGCTATATGTTGCTGAAACCGAGCCAACATTACACGTTGGCACTAAAGGGACACGTTTATTTCCTTCTCACTATCAGGTACTTGGAAACATGTCAATCGTGTATCGATTATTGAAGTCATGCATTTCTTGTGCATGCATGTTGATTTCAACATTTCATCGTATTCTAATTTCTAAGTACTAGTCAATGTACTTATATTCCTTTAGAAGAAGTGCCATTTTGAACAATCTTTGGCTTCCTATACTTTGAAATTTCAATACTTTTACCAAGCCTGGTTGAACCAGAATGAATGTCCTTCGGCTTCGCCCCTTTCTTACAAGCAGTAAAACTCCTCTACCATGGATCCTTTCTTGTAATGAAACTCTATTACTTGGTCGAAACATATTTCAAACTCAAATTTGTTCAAGATTGCTTTTTAGGCACGACAACCAAATAGTACTCCCTCCGTCCCTAAATAATCGTCTTGGTTGACCCGGCGTACAGTTTAAGAAAAAACAATTGACTTGATTATTTATATTGGTTTAATACTTTAATGTGTAGTTTCCTTTATAATCCATGTGTATGTTGCCCATAATTAAAGTAGAGTGAAAAAGTAAGAGTAAAGTGGTAAAAGTGATGTTCTAAAAAAATAAGTTTCAAAGTGGACAATTATTTTAGGACGGACGAAAAAAGAAAGGAGGACGATAATTTAGGAACGGAGGGAGTAATAATTAAGGAAAAAATAAATAGTCCCAATAATGAATGAACACATATTTACATAGTTTGACCAAGGAAAGTCAATTATCTCACTAAATGACAGAAATACATTATAGAAAATTCACTCATATTTATTCAAAACACATAATCCATTACCCACTCGGATAAACATTTTGTACACACACTCTTAAAAGCCAAATTATATTATATACTCTCACATAGGTACATTAATGGATTATTCATATCTGATTTATTAAAAAAATATCGAATTTAGATCGGATTATCTTTCGCATATTTAAAAACTCAATTGATATCTTTCGGATTTAGATTTTATTCGTTCCTTATTAAAGTACTGAATAAAATTAATATTGAGATATTTTTGTTTAATCAAAAGTCGAATAACATTAAAATTTCTTATTTTCAGCTTACACAAATATAAATAACAATGTTATAGTAAGATATTATAGTGTGATGGAAAATTTATATTTAGTAAAAATACTAGTAATATTTAATGACTAAAAACTCAATATAAATAACTTTGTATGTATAATATTAATAGATTTTTTTTATATCGTATTGAGTTATGTTATTAAGCTTTTAATTTACTCGATTTTGATCAAAATCGAGTAATCGGATTGAAAAATATCTTTAAAATCCGATTCAGATCAAAGCTAAATTCATATTTAAAAAAATAATATTTCATCCGTTCTTAAATTATCGTCCTAGTTGACCCGACGTACAAATTAAGAAAAAATAATTGACTCGATTATTTATATTAATTTAATTTATAGTTTCTTTTAAAATATACATATAACTTATAATTAAAATATAATAAAAAAATAAAAATAAAATAATAAAAATAATATTTTAAAAAGATAAATTTTAAACTAAATACTCCGTAATTATTTTGAAACGAATAAGAAAAAAAGAACGGAGGGAATATCGGATTTGGATCGAATCAAAATCGGATTCATTGACATCCTTACTTTCACCCTTCTAGCCAAATACGGCCGGTTACCGGTGACGTGTTGAGTCAACAAGTAAACGCTGGAGCCGTTCAAACCAATCAACGGACAGTATGATCCGCACCAGTTGCGTGGAACGACGAACAACGTAGGCTTGAAAATGACAGTAAGGCTGACAGATTCGCGCGTGAATACGACGTCGCCGTGCACGACAATTAACTTTATAGCGTGTGCATGTGAGAGTTTTTGCCCCATCATCATCAATGTGGATGGTTCCACGTCAGTATCTTGACTTGTAGACCAATCCAGTGGGTACCCACCCTGAAATATTGGATCTAGAAACCACTGAAAGGAGTACACACGTGCACTGTACCAGCTCCTCATTTGCTAGACCATCCCAGCTGGATTCTTACTTCTGTACTTTTACATGTTGTCACTGTGGCCCACACCACATGTTGGATCTGTTTACAAAAGTCTTTGGGTGATAGCTCAACAGTGTCTTTTCTTTTGTCTTTTCCTATGGTTAGCGTTGTTCATTTCGGTCAATTCCTTGTCTATTACTCTGAGCATCTCATCCCTTAAAATTCTTAATATCAATTTTTAATAAATACTTACATTCGCTTATACATTTTAAAAATATTTTTATATAAGCATTTTTTCACTTTAACCGTTTTCATTCTTACTTAATTCTTACATGGATCTTGTTACTAAATCAACAACTTTATTTATATTATTTTTTATTTTTATACCTTTCAAATAAATTAATTAATTTGTATATTATTTTATAAATTAATTCATTTTTATGTTTAATGAATATATGTAATTTTAAATATTATGTATAAATAAAATATTATTTATTAATAAAATAACTTTAATTATTATATTTCATATTCAAATATTTTGTTAAATAATAAAATAATTTGTAAAAAATATATAATTCATAAATTATTTCATTTAACTTTAATTGATAAATATTTTATATTGTTCAAAACTAACCAAATCATAAAACGATTAAAAATCTACATAAAACTTTAAAATTAATAAATTAAATTATTCAAAAGTTACATAAAATGTGAATACTTAAAATTACATAAAAACAATTCAATAATAAGAATTAAGCAAAACACACCTTTGGGCCACTGTACTTTTCAAAACATTGCAATTAGGCCACTGAGACGTCAAAATTTTCGGGATGACCAATGTACCAGACTTATCTTGCACGTTAACCCATTTTTTGGATGGACGTTAAGTTTGGACGTTAAGTTATGTTAAATGTCTATTTTGCCCTTGTCTTCATCATCATCATTGTGACAACCCAGATCTGGGTTTTAAGGATGAAATTAAAACTATTAAAAGAAAAAGAAAACAAAGGGCAGGGACCTCTTTTTCATCTTTCAAATCCGTCATCCCCAATCATCACCGCGTCTCTGTCCCATCAATCGCCTTCTTCTCCGGTGAAGCATCCATAGTCCGACTGCCATCTTCAATCGCCTTTGCTCCCTTCCACCTTCTCCTGCCAATCAGACGACCATCATCTTCATCCCCATCTCAATCTCCCCCTCTTTCTCAGCAACCGGTCCCCATGTCAGCCTGACCTCTGTCGTCCATCCGTCACATCCCTCGCTCAAATATGTGTCGTCTCAGCCACCATCCGTCATCTTCTCCAGCAAATCAACATCTCCCTTCCTCCCTGTCTCCAATAGTTTTGATTCCGGTCTCACGCCATCATCTTCGCCCCCTTCATCTTCCCCGGCGAATTCTTTCATCTCATCTCCATCCTCACCGCCATCCTCCATCTCTGCCCCAACAACCCAATTTGTGCCCCTCATCAGAAACACCAACCTCATGTCCAACCGGCCTCCTTACCCGGTGAATCTCCATTGCCAGGATCTGTGTCGTCTCAGCCGCCATCCGTCATCTTCTCCGACAAATCAACATCTCCCTTCCTCCATGTCTCCAATAGTTTTGATTCCGGTCTCACGCCATCATCTCCGCCCCCTTCATCTTCCCGGCGAATTCTTTCATCTCATCTCCACCCTCACCGCCATCCTCCATCTCTGCCCCATCAACCTAGTTTGTGCCCCCCCATTAGAAACGCTAACCCCATGTCCAACCGGCCTCCTTACCTGGTGAATCTCCATTGACAGGAGCTTTAAAACCTAGATCTGGTAGATAAAACTTTGTAAACCCAGATCTTAGTTTTAAAGTCCAGATCTGGGTTACTTTGTCACAGTGATGATGATAAAGACAAGGGCAAAATAGACATTTAACAAAACTTAACGTCCAAACTTAACGTCCATCCAAAAAAGGGGTTAACGTGCAAGATAAGTCTGGTACATTGGCCATCCCGAAAAGTTTGATGTCTCAGTGGCTAATTGCAATGTTTTGAAAAGTAAAGTGGTCCAAAGGTGTGTTTTGCCTAAGAATTATATAAAAATGTCAATAATTGAAATTACGTAAAAATGTGCATAATTGAAATTACATAAAAACGTTTATAATTAAAATTACATAAAAACATGAATAATTTAAAAATACATAAAATGACAAGATTATTTTTTAAGTAAAAACTGTCAAATTGAGAAGAAAAAAAGCCAAAAATTAGAATGGACATATTTGGAAAATGTGAACAAAATTAATTTTGAACACTTTTTGGAAAAAAAAAAAAGCAACAACGGTAAGAGTTTAAAAAGAAGTAAAAATAATAAAAACAGGTGAATTCAATAAAGTGGGTGGAGGAATATGTGGGGACTGGTCGTTCGGAGGTTTCGCTCACCAAGGGGGGATGTGTGCTACATGCGCCCTGTTGGAAGGGGAGGTGCTCCAAACAATCTCATTCTCCTTCCCTTTCTCTCTTTTAGCTCCATAATTCTTAATGTAGAATTTGGTAAGAATTTTAGGTATAGGAATTTTCCAAGAAAAGTCTCTGATGGCAACCAATTCTTATATTAGCTAAGAATTGACTAAAATGATGCTCTTGCTCCGTCTCGCCCCGTCAAAAAACAATTACTCTTTCTGTTTCGTTTGAAAAATCTAATTATTAAGATAATATTTTACTACCATTTGAATTAGTCATAAATACAAAAAATAATTAAGTACGACTAACAAATTGACAACACAAGTAGATGTTAAATAAGATATGTAATATAAATTGTAAGCATAATTTTTAAACGAACTCTTAAAATAAAACATCCCAAAACAACATGGTTGAATTTTTGTTGAGGAGTACTAAATAATCGCATGAACATACATATTAAGAAAAATTAATTAGTTTTATTATAAATAAAAGTAAAGTATAATATGTTAATTATTTTAATGCCCATGTGCACATGATTATAATTAAAGTAAGAAGAAAAAAGTAAAGATAAAGCGATAAAAATATTTTTTTTTGAACAATGAAAGTTATAAGCATGACATTTACTCAATATGTTCCAAGTAAAGAGTTCATCATACTATTGTAGGATGTTTCACCTTAAAAATTATGCATACAATTTTTATAATATTTAATTTTTACAATTCACTTATATTGTAAGCACATTGTTTGTGTTTTAAGTATTTTCGCAATTATGACCAACTCTAATAACATTAAAATTAATAATTCGATTTTTTAAATGTGAACTATTTGGGTGGAAATGAATGAGTATTTAAGAATGTGGGAGCATTTTTATTTTCTTATTGGTCTGTTTCAACAAAAAAATATTTATTTTTTACTCTCTATGTTCCATCCCAAAGAATCAATATTTGAAAAGTTTAATAATTAAAAGATACTCCATCAATACCGCCCAAAAGAGTTCACATTTGTAAATTCTTATAATTAAGAGGTATATTAATGTCAATGAAAATAGTCATAATTACAATAATTCTTAAGCACTACCATATGCTTATAACACAAGTAGATGGTGAATGTTAAATGTTAAGAAAATTGTAAATATAATTTTTGAAAGTGTACTTTTTAAATAAAATATTCAAAAATAGAATAATTAACTATTTGGTTGAAAGGATGAAGTATATTAGTGTCATTGGAGTAAGTCATAATTAAAAAAAAAACTAAATCACAACTATTATGTTTACAAGTTGCAATTGCAACACAAGTATGACATATTACAATAATTGTAGATATAATTTTTGAAGTAAACTTTTCATATGAAATATCTTAACATATGAATTTTTTTTCTTACGGAAGTTACTTATAGTATTATTTTACTCTTTCTCATTTTACTACTTTAATAGTGAGTTTCATTTGCATAAAAGATTTAAAAAATACATAATATAATTAATTAATTCAACTTAATTTATGTATCAAATCAAACAATTTTTTTTTGATTCCCTAAATCTAACCAAAACCCACCAAAGACCCCCCTCCCCAACGAGATTCCACCCTGAGACCAACAGCAAAAGAGAGAGTGAATGTTCTAACTAATACAACAAACACTGAATCTCATCAAACAACTTAATATGATTAAAAACAAAGGAGTGTTTTCATAGATTATTTCAAAATACATGTAGACGTGTTGTCTATATGTTTGGAATCATGCGTCGAGCCACCAATAATTTAAAGAATTTTCACTAGGTACAAGTAGAGGTGCACAAACGGTTTTGGTTCACGGTTTCGGAACCAACGATTCTTGAAGGGTGAATTCTGGAACCGGATTCAAATCATGAACTTTCATGGTTCTGTTATGAACCGTGAACCGTTTTGAATGTTATGGATTTATTATTTTGAATTTTTAAAAACTATCTTTAAACCTTTGTGTAATTTTTTTTTGAATTTTTAAAAGTAAAAAAAAGTCTTTATTTTAACTTTGTGTAAACATTTTATACTTTGTAAAATAACAAAAAATATGTTGTAAAAAAACAAGGACAGTACACTAAATGCATGTTCAACGATGACGGTTGATGCAAGAACAACTAGGACCTCCTTACCAATTAATGATTGTTGGAACATGATTGTTTAAGAATTACTTAAATCCATTAGTTAACTGCAAGTAACTTATTTAGAAGAAGTTATAAGAACCCATCTACTAATTTAGATTATGTCACTTTAATAGACTTATCTAAGTGAATTTAAATATGTTGAATTAATTAAGTCTTGCATGAATTAGTCTAAGTTAAAGCATTAGTTAGTTGTGAACTAAAGTCTAATTTATTAAATTTTAGCAAGTTTAAAGTTCTTCCTACTAAACTTCAGCAGGTAAACCTACAACTATTGGTTTACAACCTTGAAACAAGATAAAATAAATTAGGTAGTTCACATAAGTCATTTCATCTACATACCGCTTCTTAGTCATCAGCAGCTTACTAGCTACTGATCCCTTTACTTTTCAGCCACTATGCCTTCTTAACGTGTTTAATTTCTATCTACTAATACACTATATTATGTTGGAATTATCTAGACGTTATGTCTTCAGTTTTTATTAAAAGTGTTTTCAAAACAGTATCTATGAAAAACGCGTTGCCTTCATTTTCAAAATATTTAATAATTATTGGTCAGCACTTTTTCAAAACATATAACTATTCATAGAAGACTTTTTATGTGTTTCTTAAATGTTCTAGGGTTAATGGAACTATTAGCTCCTCGACTATGGACCATTCTTAGTATTAGTCCCTTAACATTTTTTTTTGTCAAATTTGGGTTCTAAATGTGTTCAATTTTCACAGAAGCAATCCTTTTGATGGATGCCGTGAAATATTTTTTGTTAAATTCCACATGTGCCTCCCACATGAATTTAAAATGGCTAAACTAAAATTTTATTAAATTTAACATAGATCATAATTTACAAACAAGTCCCTAGTGTTTAAAAATAGACCATAAAGGATTGTGTTAGTCCCAAAGGGCACAATAATAAGCTAGAAGGGGGGCTTGAATAGCTTATTATACACTTAAAAACTTTTCGTATAAGTTCTAGAACAAGCACTTGCAATCTATTAAAGAAATTGAAGTAGCGGAAGTCTTGTAAGGAAGACAGTTTAGGTCTGCCGGTGAAGGACTACCGGTAAACTTGGCTGAATACTCAAGTCTTCTGTTTGAAGAGATAAGTAAATAGATATGAAACAATTCAAAGTAGTAATCAAAAGTAATGAAAGAACACAAGTATTTTGAGATGGTTCGCACTATAAAGAGTGCAACGTCCACCACCAAGGCAGTCAACCTTGAATTTAAATGTGCACTATATTTTCCACTAGTTCTATTTCAAAGAGTTCCAATGGATCGTGTACAAAATATTTGACTTGTGTTTGGGGGTTTGAGAATTGAATATCTGGAAAACATAATATTCAATTGTGCAGAAGAATAGCTAAAGGAACAACAATAAGAAGCTTAAGATAAAGTGTTGATGCAGATCTTCTTGATTGTTGTCGAGGACTTCTTGATCAGTTTATGATCTCTTGAATGCACTGAGTATAAAGACTTTATGTTGTTGGAGAATTCTAGAGCATTGTTTTCTTCAGTCTTTAATGACAGTATTTATAGCTGGGGCATTATTGAGATCCGTTGGAGAAGACGAAGTGTAACAGCTCCATTAGGTTGAATGCATTAAATGCATAGAGCTAACTTGTAGATTTCGTCTTCACTAATGCTGAGCAGGGAATGGTGCAGAGTTGTTGCAGCAACTAACATGTAAGAAAGTCAGAGTTGCAGACCTGCAATAGTTGGTACAGACTGTAAGTGTCAGTCTGTTCACATGCTCTGTCACTGTTCAGAAGGCAAAAAGTCTTCTTGCTTTTCGGAAAGCTGGTTAGGCGTGTCTGAGAAGTCAAGAGATGGTTTAATTCAAATTCAAACTTATAGAGGATGAATTAATTTAATCCACTAAGACTTGGTGACTGGACACGTCATCCTTGAACATGTGCAAACAAGGTCTGCCGCTGGATTCTGAATGACGTCTTCGTCTTCCGGTGAAGCTTTGCTGAAGTCTTCCGCAGAACCTGTGAAGTCTATAAAAACTATTCTATGGCAAAGTTCTATACACAATTGCTACACTAATTGATACGCATCCCAATTAGCCACTAATGTATAAAACTAATGTACTGTATGAACATATGTAAATCAAGATACAAATGAGAAACAACAATCTCCTCCTATTTGCATCTGGTCATCATTACTTACAAGGGAGGGCTATAAAACTATATGATAGATAATAGCATGTCAAAAAGTATTTTAGATTTATAACGGTAGATTTATAGGGGTTGGTGGAGGGTCAAGTTCAATGTTAGTGTCTGAGTTGTCACTGATCATTGATGTTTCAGGTAAGGGGTTGGTAGAGAACCAGAAGGAGGGGGCAGGGTAGAAAAGGGATTTGGGTTTGATTAGGGTAGGTTGGGATAAAGGTTGGGGGAATAGATCTGCTATCGATGAGAGTTCAAATAAGAACTTCGAGGCAGCAGAGTCTAAGGGTTTTATAGGAGTGGTTTGGGTTCGTTGGGATGGTGTAGTTTGGGTGGTTGGGTTACGAGAGGGTGAAGCATGGGTAGATGGGTTTGGTGAATAGTTGAAGGGTGGTGAAGGAGGAGGTGGATAGGGTGTTCTGGTAGGCTCCTCCTGGGTGTGTGGCTTCTCCTGAGGGATAGGCTCCTCCGGAGGGATTGATTCCCTCTGAGTAGATGACTCAGTAGGAATGGGTTGTGAAGCGGTAGAGGGTTGGGTGTCGGCAGACTTCCTTTTCTGCCTCTGCAACTGAACAGGAGGTTCAGCGGCTTCATCGACAGAGGTAGAAATGTCTGCTGGTGGCTGGGTCAGTAGAGCTTTATGTAGTCGCCTACGTTTAGGTTTGGGTGAAGGTGAGGGTTGGTCGGAAGCGGGTTTTCGTTTGGGTTTAGGGGATGGCTTGGGAGTGGAGGTTGGAGTTTCAGGGTTAGAAGGCTGGGGTGATGAAGACATACCAGCAGTTGCAGAAGAGCTGCTAGTAGACTTGTCACGTCTGCCGGCCTTCAGTTCTTTCCTTATCCACTTTGCTTGAAGCTTTTCAGCCTCTTCTTCCGCCCTTGCCTTCTTGGCTTTAGCCGCTTCCTTCTTCTTCAACAGCCGTTCAAACTCTTTAGCCAGATCCTTTGCTTCTTGGTGAATGTCTCGAGCAATGCTAGTTCTGAATTTGTCCGCTGCATAGCGATATCCCTTGCTAGCAACATCATACGCGTCCATGTTGAAGCGCATGACGACCATTGGCGAAGGCTTGACAACTTTGTCAAGAGAGATATTGGAAAGTCCTCGTTGCTACCTTCGCTTGTTCTCATAGTTGGCATACTTCTTGAAGAAGGTGGCCGTCATCTGTTTGTCCTTGCTCACAACAATGAGCTCATCTTCCTTAACGGAAGAGTTGATTTCTGCAGTGTCCCGTAGAAGGACATTAATGAGCCTGACAAAATGCCTTTTGAAGTTAGGGCTTTCCTTCACTTTTTCGACGTGGTGCCTCAGCTCGTTGTAGATGATAGTGCCGTAGTTGAGTTGAGTTTGCAGGAAGACGACACTTGTGAGATTGAGATGTTGGGCAGTGAACATTTCGTGGGCCCGTTTTTGAATAGAAGACCCTTGTCAAGCAGGTGGCTTGTGCAGTAAACGTCCAAAGGGAAGAGGTTCCTCAGCATTTTGCCTTGAGGTTCCCCCGGAGTGTTGATTCCCCTCATTGCTTCGTAGGCATGGTCAGCCTCAGCAATGGATAACTCAAAGTCTCCACCATAGCGAACTCCAATGATTATGGAAATCATTTTGGCAGAGACGGAGATAGGTCGTCCTCGAATCCATCCACGCATTGCAAACGGAGTCTTGGGGTCGATGACCATTCTCTGATAGAATTCCTCAGCGAGGAGGATACTGTAGTCGTCGTCGTGTAGGAAGAAGAGCGATAGAATCCCTGACTCGTTCAAATCTTCGCAGGCTTTGACTCTGGCGGTGAATGTGCAGACAGATTTGAGGTCTATGCACATGCCGGGTAGATACAACTTCGGGTCCAGAGCCGCAATGACGTCGTGAGGGAGTGGAAATGGAGGGTATCCTAGTAGGTTGATGTTCAGACCAGGTGGGATGACCTTTTAGGGGTCAAACTCCTTCCTGTTGTCGCTCTTTGACTTTGTAGAAGATTTCACCTACAAGAACAAATTTAGAAATTAGGGCTTTTGACTTTATAGAACAAACAATCAACGATTTCATTTTTGAGAAAATAAATTGCAATTTCAGATGAAAAAGTTGAAACCCTTGAATGTTTTGGATAGATACAACATAGAAACACTTAACAGAAGATTTCTTAGAAGAAATGAGTAATCAAAGCATGGAGAAAATTGTTAGTTTCAGGGTTTTGAAAAACAACAACAATGGCGGAAATTGTCAAGATACACAAAGTGTCTTTTCGAATTCCTTAACAATATAACTCAAAAAAGAAATTTTAAATGAAAATTAAAGAGGAATTTCTTAAAGAGTGTCGAAAATCTTACCATTGTTTCTTGTACAAAAGAAGAAGCGAAGAATAACCGGGAAAGAGAGGGAGTAGTTGTAGAGAGCAGAGGAGGGTTTGAGTAGAGAGAGAAATATTAGAGAGAGAGAGAGAGGTTTCGTAAAGTTTTGGAAAGGGCGGTTCAAAGTCTATTTAAAGGAGGAAAAAATCTTTTAGCGAAAAGTTGTAACTTATGATGTTTTCAAAGTATTTAAGAAAAAAATGACTTTTAACCCCTTTTCCCTTTTAGAAACCTTTCCTGCTTTAATAGACTAAGTTGAAACACTAACCTGGTAAAAGCGAAGAGCTTAGTTTGCCGTTAGATAGCAAATTAATTATGCCGGTTAGTAGAAGTTTAAGTCTACCGGTATGAAAGAAAAACTTGAAAAATAGAAATTAAGCAGTAGGAGATCATACCAAGATTTCTCCTTAAATAAGCAAACCTGGTTGCATCCAATGGCTTGGTGAGAATGTCAGCCAATTGATGTTCAGTTGGAATGTATTCCAGACTGATGATACCTTTCTCCACATGATCTTTGAGGAAGTGATAACGGATATCAATGTGCTTTGTCTTTGAGTGCATCACTGGATTCTTGGAGACTGAAATTGCAGAAGTGTTGTCACACATGATTGGACAATTTGCAGTCTTGATGTTGTAGTCCACTAGTTCTTGCTTCATCCATAGTAGTTGAGAGCAACAATGCGGGCAAAGAATGTATATTGCCTCGGTGGTAGAGCTTGCAACTGAACCTTGCTTCTTGCATGACCATGAGACAAGTCTATTTCCAAGAAATTGACAGGTCCCACTGGTGCTTCTTCTGCTCACTTTGCAGGATGCATAATCTGCATCTGAGTACCCAACTAGATCGAAGTTGTTGCGTTTTGAATACCAGATACCCAGATTTGTAGTTGTTGAAACATACTCCCTCCGTCCCATATAAATATTCCTAGTGAGTAAAACACACAGATTAAGAAATGTAATTAATGATAGGATGTAAAATATGTTGTGACAATAATACCAATCACACACCTTCTCTCTCTCATTAATTATACACATATTACACACACTCTCTCTATAATGTGTAATAATTATAGTATTAAATGAAGGGATATATTAGGAAGATTGATAGAAAATTTGTACATCAAAAGTCATTAGGAACATTAGTTGGGACATCCCAAAATAGAAAGTAGGAATATTTATCTGGGACGGAGGGAGTATCTGATGATACGTTTGGCAACAAGAAAATGTGATTCCTTTGGATTTGCCTAAAATCTAGTACAAACACAAACAACAAACATAATATCAGGTCTACTAGCAGTAAGGTAAAGAAGTGAACATATGATTCCTCGATACTTGGTCATGTTCTCTTATTTTCCTTTTTCATCTTTGTCAAGTTGGCAGTCGGTAGACATTGGAGTCTCAAATCCTTTTGCTGAATCAAGACCAAATTTCTTGATGAGTTCCTTTGCATATTTGGTTTGGCTGATGAAGATCCCGTTGGAAGTCTGTTGAATCTGCAGTCCTATAAAGTAGGTGAGCTCTCCCATCTTGCTCATCTCAAACTTGCTTTGCATCAGCTTCTCGAATCTTTTACACAGGCTTTGGTTTGTAGATCCAAATATAATGTCGTCCACGTAGATTTGAACCAGAAGAGAATGACCTTTGTACTTTAGGATGAACAGAGTTGTGTCTATTCTTCCTCTCACGAATCGTTGCTCAATTAAGAACTTGGATAGAGTTTCATACCAAGCTCTTGGAGCTTGTTTCAGGCCGTAGAGTGCTTTCTTGAGTCTGTAGACATGATCCTTCTTGTCTTGGATGACAAAACCTGGAGGTTGTTCCACATATACCGTTTCTTGAAGATCACCATTGAGAAAGGCACTCTTCACATCTATCTGATAAACTTTGAAGTCCATGAACAAAACATAGGCTAGAAAGAGTATGATTGTCTCTAATCTAACAACAGGAGAAAATGTTTCATTGAAGTCAATTTCTTCTTCCTATCGATAGCCTTGAGCAACCAATCTAGCTTTGTTTCTGGTGATGTTTCCATCTTCATCTCTCTTATTCCTGAATACCCACTTGCTGCCGATAACTGGATGGTGTAGACACCCCAATTTCGTACCCCTGGTATGTATCATGACATAAAATATCAAGACCTGTTAAAATATTAACAAATGTTATGTTACAGAGTTGAAAATTCAAAAGGACAAAGCATGATGCGCTAAATAGTGAAATGCAGGGTTTAAAGTGTCAAAAAAGAAAGAACTTTGCCAAAGTTGGCGCCACCCATGGATGAAGTAGGAGTGGCGCCAAGATTGAGTGTGGGTGGCGCCCAAAGTTGTCCACAAGTGTTTCAAAGATGCTGAAGCTACGCTTGCCGTAAAGTCCAATTTTTTCCGCGGTCTGTACAATGAAGTGAAGCACAGAAGAAGTAATTTTAATCCCCGATGAATCCTCATCCCAGGCTATAAATAGAGCCTTCGGGGTCGACCGTCAGCACACCTTTCTTCCGCAAAACCTCTCCGCGTCCTCGTTACGCTGAAGAAATAGAGAACGAAATGAGATAGTGAGTGATCTCTCCAAAGCCTCAAAACCCTGCAAAAACTCCTCCAAACTTAAAACCCACCAGTTAAAGTGAGCCTTAGCCCCCCAGCTAGGTTTCCACCCTATTTCCCCGGTCCAAAAATAATGAAAAGAGCAGTTGCTCTGCCCAATTTAAAAGGCCAAATTAGCCAGATATAAGCCCTTGTTCTGCCCAAATTCCACCAGCAACAAACAAGCAAGTGTCAAAAGGCAAGTAGTTGCTCTGCCTGTTTCACGGTTCTCAAAGGCAACTCTTGCAAGCCGTTACTCTGCCCAAATCACAACAACAACAACAACAACAACAACAACAACAACAACAACAACAACAAAAGACTCCCTCTCCCTGAAGGACAGAGCGAGCACACCCCGCTCTAAAAGGTAATAGCCTTTAAGGGTGTTATATTTTTTATATAAAAGTTTTTCCTTAAATCCGGCCCAATGTAAAAAATATAAGCCGTTGTGCTGCCCGGATTTAGTTAGGAAATATTATGTAAAAGAACCGTTATAATGACTAAATATTTTTAAATATATCTGTAATTATTGTAAAGAGACGGCTGCAAGTCCGTAAATAATGTAGCCGCGGATGTATTTACTTTTATTTTCCTGTCTTTAAATGCTTTGTTTATTTGCTAGATAAATATAACAAAAAACATACTTTAGCCAAAAACCACTTTTGAGACCGAAAGGGCGAATTGGGTGCTTAGCACCTTCCCAACTCGTAACTTAGCCACCGAACCCGTTTTATAATCTCTGGTTTATCTTTTTTTGGTTTTGCTTTATTTTTGCCTTAAAATAAAGATGAGGACTCTATAAAACATTTTGGATCCAGTGGGGCCTCGCAACACTCCTTTCATGCACTTTTCCGTTTTCCCCTAAAAAAGGGAGAATGAGAATGAAATGGTGATCTATTCCCATATCCTGGTATCCCATAAACAAGGGATAACTTGATGCGGGAAACCCAAAGCACCCATAGTGATCCGAAATAGACCATAAGGCTATTTTTATAAAATCCAGAGTGGGGGCGTCGCAACATCCTTTTTTGCACTTTTCCGTTTTCCCCTAAAAAAGGGAAAATGGGAATGAAAGGGTGATGCATCCCCATATCATGGTATCCCCTAAACAAGGGATAACTTGATGCGGGAAACCCAAAGTTCCCATATTGGATAAAAAATCCACTAAAGTCAACCGAGGTGCATTCCAACGCGCTATTTTAGACAACACTCCTCTCACACTTTTAATTTCGTTTTCCCCTAAACAAGGGAGGATGGAATGAGAGCATTGGTGTCCCGCATCTGCACGTACACGTACCCCTATCCAAGGGCGCGCGGGGCGCGGGCGCATGTCCTGGGCGACCCATAGTGGCGACTCTGCTGGGGAGATCGTTTTATTTTAAATAAAATGGAGGGCTAAACTCATAAAAAAAACTTTTTTGGTTTTTCTTTGTTTCTGGCTAAAGTATGCTTGTTATATTAATTTATGCATTTGAATATTGCGTTCATATACATCCGTATCTATATTTGTGGATATGATCCTCCATCTTGCAGCATTTTCGTTCCGATAGTTGTTACAGGTATATTTAAAAATTTTCTTTAAAAAAAAAAAGAAGCAAGAAAAATTTTCAAAAGAAAAAAAAAAGTTTTCAAAAAAAATATATATACATATATATGTCATATATATGTTTGCAATAAAATTTCGGGCAGCACAATAAAAGGGCCGGGGCTTTATTTTTAATATTGCTTTACTTTCGGCCCTATATATATATTTCGTTCTGTTTATTATTTTTCCGCAATTTGTACATATTTGCATTCATTCTGTCATTTTTTTTTTGGGACATATGATCAAATTTGTAATTAATAGTAATAGATAGATTCCTCGCTTTTCTTTCTATTTCTTAATATGATGTGCTTGCTTGCTCGCGCCCAAACTAAAAAGCCGAGAAAATCCACACGTAACAGCAAGACAAGCCTTATATGTTTTATTTTTTGTTTATATATTTGAAAATAAATAAAGATTTTACTGCTTTTTAGATACCGCACGTACGTGCACGCATATAGGTATATTCCGAACTGCTACCCTACACCATGGCCAGTCTATCCCCTGCATAAGCCAACGTTAATGTATATAGATTCTCAGGACACTTCAATGACCGATCGGTTTTTGCATCTTTGAATCATGGGTAAGCCCCTGCCAAAAAATATATATATATGAGATCAAAAAAGAAAACAAGAGAAAAATATGAAAAATATAATAATGCGCAAGAAAGAAAAAGAATAAAGAAAAAAGTGAAAATAAATTGCGCAAACAAATGAAAAAATATATACGCAGGGGCTGATCTGTTATTCTCTGATGCTCGACTTAGACCATTTCGAATGGTGGATCCTGGAAAGAGTATAAGCCTTTCCCCGGATCGATGCAGTCTCGGGAGTCGAGGTGTGGAATACGTTGGTCCTATACTGAGAAAGAATTCAATGCTCCAGAAAAGTCCCGAGACTGTCAAAATAAAGCAGGTGCTTATCCGGTCAATTATAGGGAAAATAAATTTTATATATATATATATATATATATATATATATATATATATATATATATATATATATATATATTAATAAAGGCACGCGGTACTCTTAGCCCAAAAAGCCTTCATCCAACCTTTCTGATACCTCCCAAAACCCATTTTCCTCAGAAACCTGGCCCAAATTTTTAAAAGGCAGAGATAATAGTGACCGATTGATACAGGAAGCAGGCATAGAAATCCGATCGTAAAAGGCAAGACGGGCCTCGTAAGGTACATATTTTAGCGTAGAATGGCAAATGAAAGTGAGCAATCCGCCATGGTACAGACATGGGGCTTGGGACGCTCAACTCAGGCTATGCAAAGCAATGGTTAGACCAAAGTTTGATGCAAATGATCGATCGTATGATGAGCCAAATGGCTAGGCTGGTGCAAAATTTAAAGTCTAGTGGTAAGATAATCTCCTCCCCTGCAGTCCCTCAAGAAGCATCAACCTCCCAGGTTCCTCCAAATCCAATTTTCTAGCCAAACACTAACCCGCCAAATATTACCACTACCCCAAATCCATATCCAACCTAAAATCCCTATCCAACCCAAAATCCATATCCAGCCCAAAATCCTTATCCAGCCCAAAATTCCTATTCAACCCAAAACCCTTATCCTGTCCAAGACCCAAATCCTACCCAAAATCAAAATCCTTACCAAACGCCTCTTCAAAATCCTTATCAAATACCACAGCCAGAAATTAATCCAGTCTTTCCCAATCCAACCAGTATATACCAAAATCCAACTCCCACTCCCACCAAAATGGAGAACTTGAAAAGTATGATGCTCGAAGCTCTGGACAAAGAAAAATTTTCTATGAAGGCATTAACGCTAAAACCTTCAGCCATACTACCCTCAAATTTCAAAATGCCCGACATAGAAAAATTCGACGGGACTAAATGCCATATCTCCCACCTAAAATCTTACTCTACTGGCATGCAATCAAGAGGGCTAGTTTCGAAGCCATGGCCTCCAATTTCCATCTTACCTTGATAGGGGCTGCTAAGCAATGGTTAATGCTAGCAGATGATTGCACCATGGGCACTTGGGACCAAATAACTGAAGGGTTCCTAGAAAGGTACAAAGATAATACCACCACTGAAAATAAACAGGAACTTGAGGCATGCACCCAAAACGAAAATGAAACATTCGCAGAATTTGTAGCCAAATGGAAGGATAAAATCGCCCAGACTTTGGACAGACCTGATCCGATTGAATCATGCAGAATGTTCATCAAAAACCTCCACCCATTTACCTAGAACGCATGCGGTATCTCCCTTATAACAATTTTAAAGAAATAGTGGATATAGGAGTCCGTATTGATCAAGAAATACGTACGGGATCCTTAGAGATTGATACACATACACCCCCAATTTCACTCTGTAACTCTGAATCAGATGAAGAGTCTTCGGAAGAGGTCAACGTGGTTGAAAGAATTCCACCTGGTAAATATAGTAGTGTGCCTTGGTCATATGAGACAAATGAATCTGCCAACCCTATTGAAGGAAGCAGTAATGCCAACAAGAACCTCATATGACCCTACCGAGCAAAAAGAAGGCATTACGATGAACTGAATACCCCAATGTCCCTGATTTTCCAAGGCTTAATGGCACAAGGGGTTTTGAAACCAATGGAAAATTACCGACCTCCACCAAAGCTATCAGATACGTGGGACCACTCTCAGTGTTGTGAGTATCATCGTAGCAGTGGCCATCCCACTGATAAGTGTTATAAGCTCAGAAGTGCCATCCAAGATCTTATTGATGGCCAAATCATTGAGAAGCCTCACCCATGATTGTCTCTAATAAAAGTGAAAAATACCTAAAAACCCTTGTATATACACCTCCAAAGACTCTTTGTACCTTTGAATATCCTTTTGTCAAATAAAATCTCCAGGAAACAACTCTTTTCAACTCAGCGTCAATTTTCATAAATTTTGGGATCCTTGTTGTTTTCTGGTACCTCTAACAATTTTGCAGGGGCTGAAAAATAAAAAAAATTGACTACTATTATTTGCTCTCTTAAGAGGACTATCCAGAGGTACGTAATCACTACATCTCATTTAAAAAAAAAATGATTATTTTTTTAAAAGAGTCTTCAAAAAAAAAAAAAAAGAGAGGTTTTTCTATATGTTGTCCTTTGTTTCCAAAAACATGTAAAGACAGGAAATTCCCCCTTCATCATTAGTTTCAATTGTCATCACCAGTTGATAAGTGCATCATTCATTATTGATTCAAAAAAAAAAAAATCTAGCAAGTTGTGGGTCCCAACGGGCACAATAATAAGCTAGAAGGGGGGGGGGTTGAATAGTTTATTATACACTTCAAATTTTTTGAGTAAGTTCTTTGAAAGGTACTTACAATCTATTGAAAAGATTGAAGTAACGGAAGACTTTCAAAGTAGCTGTTTCAAGTCTGCCGATAAGGACTACCGGTAGACCTTAACAGGTTATTTAAGTTCTGCTGTTTAAAGGGTAAAGATAAATGAAGTAATAAACAGATCAAACAGTAGACAAACAATAAAGGAATAACACAAGTATTTTGGGATGATTCACACTATAAAAAGTGCTACGTCCACCACCAAGGCAGTCAACCTTGGATTTAAATAGTGCACTATGTTTTCCACTAGATCTATTACAAAGAATATTCCCAATGGATCGTGTACAAAATATTGACTTGTGTTTGGGGTTTAAGGAATTAAATATCTGTGAAAACAAGATATTTAATTAGTGTAGAAGTATAGCTTAATAAAGAAAACAACAAGAAGTTAAAACAAAAGTGTTGATGAACAACTTCTTGTTGTTGACGAGGACTTCTAGATCTGTTTAGGATCTCTTGAATGCACTGAGTATTAAGACTGAGTCGTTGTAGATTTTCAGAGCAATTCGAAAAGTGATCGATCATCTATATATTTTCTTCAGTCTTTAATGGCAGCATTTATAGCAGGTGCAATCTTGAGAGCCGTTGGAGAAGACGAAGACTTTAACAGCTCTATTATGAATGCATTAAATGCATGGGGCTGTCAGTCAAGAAATTTGTCTTCACAGATATCTAGAGCAGGGAATGATTTCTGAGATCTTCTGGAAGTGGGGCAATCGGGTGTCGATTCGAGAGTTGTTACGCATGCAGGTGACGCTCACCTTTCATCGTCATCGCGAAAAGCCTTCCCCGCTTTTCGAAAGCCGCTTTCGGATTGAGGTGTCGGGGAATGTCTCAATTTAAATTCAAACCGATAAGGATAAATTTAAATTGATTCATAATGGAATGCTTGACTAGACACGTCATGATCTTGACCGAGTGTAGACAAGGTCTGCCGAGTGAGTGTCTTCCTAAGTGAACCTTTGAAGAGATCTTCCGAACCCGTGAAGTCCTATAAAAACTATACTTGGCAAAGTTCTATACACAGTTGCCACGCTAATCGATACGCAGCCCGATTAGCCACTGAAGTATAAAACTAGGGTAATGTATGAACATATATAAATCTAACAAAATAAGAATCAACACAAGGCCTACTTTGAGATATCAAGGTTTACCACCTCAAAAAAAAAAAAAAAAAAGGAAAAAAAAAAGTAAAAAGCAAGAAAAAAAAAAACAGAAAAATGATGAAAAAAAAGAGAACAAAAAGAAGAAGGACCGATAGGAAGCCAGAAAAGAAAAGAAAGTTGGAAAAACTGGGACAGCCAGGAAAGCAGAAAAGTCTGGAATGCTGAGAAGTCCAGAAAAGCCAAGCAACTCAGGGATCATACACAACAATTCAGGACTAGGGGCTTTCAAACCCAAGAGGTATCTTCTTAGCCCATATTAATACCTACAGCTTATCCTTGTAGAGTATGCTCATTTGGTCTTCGTTATTTTGAAAGCCCAGCCGAGTCTTCAAACTGAGCCTTCCAAAAGTATATTCAAGCCTGATAAAATTCTTGCTTTTCCTATATTAGCTTGTCGAGTCTTCTTTTTGATCTTTGAGCACCACATATCGCCAAAATATCTGTAAAAAAAAAGATGAAGATGACGAATCAACTCATGAAAAAACATGATAAGTTTACACGAGTTGATGATGAGTCACCAAGAAGATATGGACCCGAAAACTTTTAAGAACACAAGAAATCCGGAGCAGACAGGTCATCTGGACCAGAATCACCTTCGACCCATTGCGGCCGAGCTATTAAATGGTACACTAGGGGCTTCTAACCATACACCCAACCTCTTCCAAATGCCTGAACAAATCCATCAATTGCCAAAGCCTAACCATCTCTAAAACCCAGCTTCTCAAAACTGGGGCTGCTCCACCCTTATATATATCCACCAAGAGTGACAATCTTCTTTTATCCCAAGAGAGAGAAGACGAGTATCTCTTCAAGCACTCTCCCAATTTGCTCCGAGAGGTCAAAAAAAAAGAAAAAAAAGAAATTTCCCTCTCGCAAAAAAAAGAGAGAAGAGAAGAAAAGAAAGAAAAAAAAGAGGGAGCCTTTCTTGAGCAATGTCCTCAAAATCTTTCTCTCGCAACAAAAGAAAAACATCAATAACTCTTGGACAACCCCACGACCCGTAACCAAAGCCAAAAGCCGACCTCCCAACCATACCTACAACTAGGTCTGGAGACCAAATTCTCATCCAAACTCATGGCCCAAAATACCTTTGAGCAAGAGGCCAATCATATCCTCAATCCTAAAGGTAAATCATCCTAAATGCTTGAACACTATACTCTAACCTAGTCACCACCTATAGCTCTGTTTCAATCGGATGCAACGTGATCTGGATCCAGGACAGAACTCCTTGCTAAAGACACATAAAATTATCAAAAGATAAATGTTAAGTAGGGTCCATAAAACATGTGATACTCGGCAATAAATCCACCGGTTAAAGTGATCCTTAGCCCCCCCAGCTAGGTTTCCACCCTATTTCCCCGGTCCAAAAATCTTGAAAAGAGCAGTTGCTCTGCCTGATTTAAAAGGCCAAATTAGCCGGATATAAGCCCTTGTCCTGCCCAAATTCCACCAGCAACAAACAAGCAAGTGTCAAAAGGCAAGCAGTTGCTCTGCCCGTTTCACGGGTCTCAAAGGCAACTCTTGCATGCCGTTACTCTGCCCAAATCACAACAACAACAACAAAAAAAGACTCCCTCTCCCTGAAGGACAGAGCGAGCACACCCCGCTCTAAAAGGTAATAGCCTTTAAGGGCATTATATTTTTTATATAAAAGTTTTTCCTTAAATCCGGCCCAATGTAAAAAATATAAGCCGTTGTGCTGCCCGGATTTAGTTAGGAAATATTATGTAAAAGAGCCGTTATAATGGCCAAATATTTTTAAATATATCTGTAATTATTGTAAAGAGACGGCTGCAAGTCCGTAAATAATGTAGCCACGGATGTATTTGCTTTTATTTTCCTGTCTTTAAATGCTTTGTTTATTTGCTAGATAAATATAACAAAAAACATATTTTACCCAAAAACCACTTTTGAGACCGAAAGGGTGAGTTGGGTGCTTAACACCTTCCCAACTCGTAACTTAGCCTCTGAACCCGTTTTATAATCTCTGGTTTATCTTTTTTTGGTTTTGCTTTATTTTTGCCTTAAAATAAAGATGGCGACTCTATAAAACATTTTGGATCCAGTGGGGCCTCGCAACACTCCTTTCATGCACTTTTCCGTTTTCCCCTAAAAAAGGGAGAATAGGAATGAAAGGGTGATGTATTCCCATATCCTGGTATCCCCTAAACAAGTGATAACTTGATGAGGGAAACCCAAAGCTCCCATAGTGATCCGAAATAGGCCATAAGGCTATTTTTATAAAATCCATAGTGGGGGCGTCGCAACATCCTTTTTTGCACTTTTCTGTTTTCCCCTAAAAAAGGGAAAATGAGAATGAAAGGGTGATGTATTCCCATATCCTGGTATCCCCTAAACAAGGGATAACTTGATGCGGGAAACCCAAAGTTCCCATATTGGATAAAAAATCCACTAAAGTCAACCGGGGCGCATTCCAACACGCTATTTTAGACAGCACTCCTCTCGCACTTTTAATTTTGTTTTTCCTTAAACAAGGGAGGATGTAATGAGAGCAGTGGTGTCCCATATCCGCACGTACACGCACCCCTATCCAAGGGCGCGCGGGGCGCGGGCGCATGTCCTGGGCGACCCACAGATGGCCAGTCGGTCTTTGAACTAAGCTCCACACTTTGCATCTTTCAAACTGGTTCAGCTCTTCTTGGATAGCTTCAATCCAGTAATGATATTCGATAGCTTGATCAATCTTCTTTGGCTCGATTTTAGACATGAATGCGAATGCAAACATAGTCTCATTTCGAACTCTGTTCCGCATACGGACTCCTGAGTTGAGATCACCAATGATCTGAGAGATGGGGTGATCTCTTGTTTTAAGTTGTGGTCGATCCCGTGGTCATCACAATATCTTTCAACACCGTTGTTCTTGAATTTGGTACCGTTGTCTGATCTGATGTCACTAATGTCTTCAAGCTTTTGGGTTTGAAGTCTTCTGAAAAGAGCGGTGACTAGATCATATGTCTCATCTTTTGAAGTTATTGTTTCGATCCACGTGAACCGAGAGTAGTCATCAACTACTACAAGTGTATACTTGTCTCCAGAGATACTGACTGTAGTTATAGGTCCAAAGAGATCCATATGCAGAAGTTGAAGAGGTCTGGTCGTCGACATGACAGACTTTCTTTTGAAGGAAGACTTGGAAAGTTTTCCTAATTGGCAAGCTTTGCAACTTATATCATGGTTGGCAGACACCGTAGGTAGACCTTTGACAAGCCCATCTTTGGAGAGCTTGGAGAGGTACTTGAAGTTGAGGTGGCTGAGACGCTTGTGCCAAAGCCAACTGTTGTCACGAATGTTATTAGCAACTAGGCAAAGGCTGGAGAATCTCCCTAGTAGATTTAAGTCCACGACATAGACATTTCCTTGTCTATTTCCGGTCAGTATCATTGAGCAGGATTCACGATATTTGATGAGACATTGGTTAGAGGAGAATTGGCAGATGAGTCATTTGTCGCAGAATTGAGATATGCTCAGTAGATTATGCTTTAAGCCGTCCACTAGAGAAACTTTGTTGATGGAGAGACTTCCTCTAGTGATTGAACCATACCCAATTGTTTTTCCTCTTGCATTGTCGCCGAAAATCACCAAGGGACCTTTGGCTTCAATTATATCTGTGAGTAGACTTCTGTTTCATGTCATGTGTCTTGAACAGCCACTATCTAGGTACCAGATGTCCTTATCTTCTGAATCTATAGCCATGAAGCAGACCTGAAAAAGATCAAAGAAGCAAGGTCCCCTATATTTTCTTTTGGGCCCTGAGGATTAGCAACCTTTTGGAACCCATACCTGCATAACCTTGAGAGAACCAGGTCTCTCAGATTTTGGTGTGAACCTTAGTAGGCATTCTGGGGCCAGATGGCCTAAACAATTGCAAGAATGACAAAAATGAAAGTTCCATGGAGGACTGTCAGTGGCTTTAGCTTAAGAGAGCTTGTGATTATCCTTGTTCTTAACAGCAGTCTTGGGTTCAGCTAGCTTATTGACGGTAGACTTAATTGGTTTCTATTGAACCTTCCTTGTTTTGTTACCAGCAGATTTAGCCTTGGCAGGTCTGTTGTTAACCTTTTTAGGAGAATTCAATAGAATACCTTTAAGTTTAATGTCAACAGGTTTAGGTGCCTTGCCCATTTCATAGAAAAACTTGATAGGAACCGGTAGAGATTTCGTAGGTCTACCGCCAGTAGACTTTGCCTTGGCAGAGCTGTTGTCGGTAGACTTTGATTTCTTTACCGTTCCTTTCTCAAGCTTCTCATTAGAAGTAGTTACTTTGGCTTTCCCTTTCTGAGCCTTGGGGTAAACGTATGGTACACTTGTATAACCAAGTCCTTGTTTACCCTTGTTTCCGAACGTTTGTTTGGAGAAGGAGATATCATAAGCAGTCTCGGAGGTTTCACCTTTCTCCGTGATAGAAGAGTATGCCGAACTGGGCTCATCAGAATATCCTAAGCCAGATTTATCTTTACTTGTCTTTTAGCTTGAAAGGATTTCTTCAAAGGTTTCCTTGGAGCTGTTCCAGGAGTCAATTGTCTTTTGCAAGGCAATCTTTTCCAGGTCAAGTCCTTTGATATGCTTAGTGAGACATTCAACTTTGTCACAAAGGAATTTGTTTTCTCCTTTTAGCCTGATACTTTCCTGTTGACAGCTATTGAGAGTTTGAATCTCAGTACCGGAGATTTCTCAAAGATCAAGCTTCTCACAGTTCTTAGCGAGTTTTACGTAGGCTACTCTAAAGGAATTGAACTCTTCAAGCATTTCTTGATTGTCTTTGAGTAGTTCTTCCTTACTGAAGTTCTCACAGTTGATCTCACTTTTGTCGAAGGGACTAGGTGAGGCTTCGACTCTTCATGTTCAGAGTCATAGGTGGGACCTGAATCACGAGCTATTAAGCATATGTTAGCTTGCTCACAATCGTCCTCTTCCTCTTCTGAATCAGTCTCAAACCATGTAGCAACCTATTTTTCTTCTATGTCTTTAGCCAACATACGTTTATGTTTTTGAAATTTCTTATATGGAGGCTTTCGGTATGCTTCGAATTTTGGCTTTGGACATTTAGAGGCGAAATGACCAGTTTTTCTACAATTATAACACACAAGCTCTTCGTTAGATGAGCTTTCACTAGTTTTTCTAAAAGGCTGTTGGTGTGTGTCCTTCCTTCCATATTTTGTAAACTTTTTGAAACATTTTACGAACATAGCAAATTGTTCGTCTGAAAGAAAATCGTTTTCACTGGAGGAAGTGGAAGGTTTGTTTTCAACTGTGGTTTCTTCTTGTACCATGGCAGGCAAGGACACAGTTCTGAACTGTTTGTCCTGCTCTAGAGCTTGATTCACCTCAAGCTCATAAACCTTTAAACTTGCATAAAGACTACGGAGAGTCATTTCGTTTAAGTTTTTAGATTCTTTCATGACAGTGCTCTTAACATGCCACGGACTACCTAGAGAGCCTAGAAATCTCATATTTATTTCCTTATTGTCATAGATTTTACCAAGAGAAAAGCAACTATTAATTACCTCACTGAAGCGATCGTATACTTGTCTCAAGGTTTCCTTGGGATACTTTTTGAAGGAGTCAAACTGTTGGATTAAGGTGTATTTTCTGTTGTCTCTTGTGTCTTGGTCTCCTTTCAAGTATTCGACAAGAGCTTCCCACATCTTTTTCGCAGTGGTACACCAGATCACTTGTTGGTAAGTGCTGGTGTCTAGAGAGCTAGTTATGATTCTTCTTTGGGTACCTCAGCAGGATTTCCAGTGATGAATGCTAGTAGATTTGCCTTCATGTGTACATAATGTCCTGCTAGTACGCACTTCCATAACCTGTTGTCAATAGAGTTCATAAAGCGCATTACCTTATCCTTCCAAACATCGAAATGGCCTTCGTCCAATATTGGGACGTGGTTCGCATTTGATGTAGGCAGCATGTAGTGTGTTTGTGCCATTGGATCATGACTCTCAAGAGTTTAATCTTGGAAAAACTAGTTTTCGAAGAGTTAAGCTCGGATACCAATTGTTAGTCCTAAAGGGCAAAATAATAAGCTAGAAGGGGGGGGGGGGTTGAATAGCTTATTATACACTTAAAAACTTTTCGTATAAGTTCCTAGACAAGCACTTACAATCTATTAAAGAGATTGAAGTAGCGGAAGTCTGTAAGGAAGGATTTAGATGCCGGTGAAGGACTAGGTAGACTTGGTGAATACTCAAGTTCTTTGTTTGAAGAGATAAGTAAATAGATATGAAATAGTTCAAAGCAGTAATCAACAATAATGAAAGAACACAAGTATTTTGAGATGGTTCGCACTATAAAGAGTGCTACGTCCACCACCAAGGCAGTCAACCTTGGATTTAAATGTGCACTATATTTTCCACTAGTTCTATTACAAAGAGTTCCAATGGATCGTATACAAAATATTTGACTTGTGTTTGGGGGTTTGGGAATTGAATATCTGGAAAACATAATATTCAATTGTGCAGAAGAATAACTAAAGGAACAACAATAAGAAGCTTAAGATAAAGTGTTGATGCAGATCTTCTTGATTGTTGTTGAGGACTTCTTGATCAGTTTACGATCTCTTGAATGCACTAAGTATAAAGACTTTATGTTGTTGGAGAATTTCAGAGCATTGTTTTCTTCAGCCTTTAATGGCAGTATTTATAGTTGGGGCATTCTTGAGATCCGTTGGAGAAGAAGAAGTGTAACAGCTCTATTAGGTTGAATGCATTAAATGCATAGAGATGACTTGTAGATTTCGTCTTCAACGATCTTGGCGAGGAATGGTGCGAAGTTGTTGCAGCAACTAACATGTAAGAAAGTCGAGTTGCGGACTGCAATAGTTGAGTACTGAGGCCGTAAGTGTCGATGCGTTCACATGCTCATCCTTGTTCGAGAAGGCCGGGAAAAGTCTTCTTGCTTTTCGGAAAGCTGGTCAGGCGTGTCTGAGAAGTCAAGAGATGGTTTAATTCAAATTCAAACCGATAGAGGATGAATTAATTTAATCCACTAAGACTTGGTGACTGGACACGTCATGCTTGAACATGTCTGAGACAAAGATGCACTTGGATCTTGAATGATGTCTTCAGGTGAAACTTTCTTTGAAGTCTTCATGAGAACTGTGAAGTCTATAAAAACTATTCTATGGCAAAGTTCTATTCACAGTTGCCACGCTAATTGATATGCAGCCCAATTAGCCACTAATATAATGTATGAACAGATGTAAATCAAGATACAAATGAGAAACAACAGATTACCTAACAACTAGATAGTAAGATTATATCTAGCATCAGGACCAAAAATATGAATATATATACACCAGATAACAAAAATAAAATAAAATAAAGGAAGCATGCTTAATCATACTATGATAAAGTATGATATTTGTCAATTTAATCGATAAATTCCTATATTGAATTTAATACACCTTATTTGTAAATAACTTTAAGTGAGAAATTGTAACCATCATATAGAGGCGGTGGCAGAGGTGGAGGTAGAGGCATCCAAGTGATCCAAAGACTTCTTAGCGTGGTTGTTTTGGTATCGGCGTCATCCGGATCGCGGCGGGGTCAGACTTGTCCATGGCGGATCGAGCCCTATCGAGCCACAGTTTGAAGGGCATCTCGATGGCCATACAACCAAAAGCTAGGGCTCCCAATACCACAACCGTTGACTTCAATGCCGACGCCTTCCCCATTGAACATGAATCTTGAATTTACTTTTTCTTCTCCAATCAAAGTAGAGCGATTCAAAGAATTTAGGGTGTTGTAGCAGTGAATGAAAGAGGGATTAATATACTAGTAATGTCTTGAAGGGAAAATCATCAGTCGCTATCCTTTGCGTGGACTATATTTTACCTCTTCGATCTATTGCGTGGGGCTGAGACGACGATATTGATGGGCCGACTAAAGATGAAGAGGCGATGTAGACACCCCAATTTTGTACCCCTGCGATATGATGTCCTATAAAAATGATAATATATATTTTATAAAATTATTGGACTTATAAATATGACTTTCCGTTAGTGTTTTAGTTAACTGAACTTAATGGGAGTTAAATGATAAACATAAAACTTATCATGGCTTAAAATAAAAATATTGATTTGCTGTAAAAAGCCCCAATGGAGCCGCTCCCCTCCTCATGGTGTCGCTCCATGCTCTCCTTTCCTCCATGCGGTTGGAACAATGTCGTTTTTCAATCGCCTCGTTTTTCTTTTTGTGTTGTTGCCTTCCTAGGCCTCCACTGCACGCCATGCATTGTTTTCTCCTATAAATAGAGGCCTCGGGCTTTCATTTCAGACCATTCACTACCCATCAAACATCCTTCACACTCCATCCTTCATACACACTCATCCTTTTCATACGCCTTCCCGAAGCCTCCTCTCTCGAAGAAGCCGAAGAAGAAGAAATCCTCCTCGCTTTCCACCCCGCAGCGAGCCCTCAGAAGATCCAATCTTTGCCCCCCAGCAAGCCGATCACATATCCATACTCATACGCATATCCAAACTCATACTCATATTGATCCAATCTCCCTCATTATCGGCGAAGCCGATCACATATCCATATCATATTCCTCTCACGAGAGGGCGATCATATCATATTCCCTCTCCCGAAGATGAAAAAGACATTCTTTCTCGAAAAGGACAAGGGAAGCACAAATCGAGAATCTTCGAGTGCCTAGTGGACTAAAGCTCAGGCGTATATACTTAGGTCGATAATCACGCTACAAGAGGTAAGTACCAATTCTTACGTTTTTCTCGTTATAATCGTTATAATATGCATGTTATGTAAATAATAACAATATTAATACAAAATATTAATATTATACAAGCTATGTAAATATTAATAATATTATAATTAGTTAAATATTAGTATAATATAATTAATAAATAGAATGTATATAAAATAATTATGCATATTATAAATATATAATTATGCATGCCATATATTAGTATAAATATGTGTATAAATGTTATTTTCAACATATATATATATATATATATATATATATATATAGACTATACACTTTAAAAGCATGTTAACTTATTTTAAACCCTAAAATGAGACAAAAGGGTGAGTTGGGTGCCTAATCCCTTCCCAACTCGTAACCTAGCCTCAGAACCTACATATTTTACGGAATAACTGGTTTTTCTCTATTTAACCTTAAAATAGAAGTGGCGACTATGTACATACATATTTTTAGAGCCACAACGACAATGACGAGACCAGGCGTATTCCACGCTCAAATGTTTCTTGAGACATGTCGTCGTTTTCACGAGGCGGACAACGGGGTCCTGAGAATGGGGTTCTCAGAGTGGCGACTCTAATTGGGATATTATTTTTTTAATAAAGAAAACAAATGAGGGTTAGTCTCAACTTTTTTTGGGTTTAATGAATTATTTTTACACACTTAACATGCTTTTACACAGTCTAGATTTTTATTTTGTACATGTATATATATGTGTTGAAAATATTAATTGCTTTGTCAATACAATACAATGTACATGCTCTGTTGATATTACTGTTTGCGTTTGCAACCAACATTTGTAATTTATATTTCTGTTGGCGAAAAGCCCCACATGTAATATTCTTTTATTCCATCAATTTTATTTTGGGGATTAGGACAAAATGTAATAATATGAATAGATTGTTTCCCAGCTTTTCTTTATATTTATTGTTGGAATGGTTGTCTCGGGCGATCACTACGTCCCTCATGAGATTCAAACTAATCAGACCAGACAATCACACAAAACAAGAAAGACATACATTTTTATTGCTTTATATTCTTGTAAAGTTTCCGGCTTTCCTAGGCGACTCACACACGTGCACTCACGTAGGATATTCCAAGCTACACCTACAAGCCAACCTACCCTGCATCAACCACGCTAGATTGCATGTATATTTCTAGAACCACTTCATTGATCGATCGGTTTTTATAACCCAAAGTTAATGACCAATCTCGGTGGTAAGAAGATATCTTCTTGATCTAAATACACTGGGGCTAAGCAATAAATTTGACGGTATCTCATTAGAACAATTCTGATGGTAGATCCTGGAAAGAGTATAGGCCATTCGCCCATGATTTGTCCGATTTTGGGAAGTCAAAAGGCTGGTGGAATATGAAGGTCTTTATATTTCTATCTTATCAATTATGACTTAACTAGTTTCTTGTAAGTTCAA
>CM028377.1:14046908-14094986 GCA_013146195.2 Codonopsis lanceolata
AAGCTTTTCTCAAGTCTACCGCAGAACTCCGTGAAGTTTATAAAAACTATTCTATGGCAAAGTTCTATACATAGTTGCCACACTAATTGATACGCAGCCCAATTAGCCACTAATGTAAAACTAATGTAATGTATGAACGTATGTAAATCAAGATACAAATGAGAAACAACAATCTCTCCTATTTGCATCCGGGTTACTACAAGTGAGGGCTATAAAACTATATGATAGATAATAGCATGTCAAAAGTATTTTAGATTTATAACGGTAGACATGCCTCTATCAAACAAAAAGAACACCTCAAGTGTAAAATATAATCTAAGTGCTTACAACGTAAGAGAAGTAAAGAACACAAGGATTAGTAATAAACAATTCAAAATAGATTTAAACCGAATATTTAAATTCTAAGCAGATATATGAATTGAAATAGCAAGAATTTAAACATTAAATAATTTTTTGAAAGACAATAATCTTCTGTATTCAAACGGAAGTTTAATGTTACGTAGTTTTTCAAAAACTAAGATAGATACAAAGGTTAAGAGAGAAAAAGATACAAAACTACCACGGTCTTTTCCTTTGCCTTTGTCTGTCGCTTCCTTTCTCTCTACCGCTTAGTTCTTCGACTCTTCCCGACGCACTCATCATCGAGATGAGGTAGGAGGTCCAGTGGAGCGAGAACGGCATCCAGCTTCTTCACATAGACGGTTGTTCTCGTCCATTAGAGTCTTGTTGATAGACCTCGCTTGTCCTCCATGATGGCAGATCACGATGACGCCGCGGCATTGATCACATCGCGAGCAAGGCCAAATGTTGTTGAGCTCGAGAACAAAGCACGGTTGTGGTCGTGATGGAGAGTGATGTGGAAGAAGCAGATGGAAGCAGTTGAGCGTAGCCGCACGCATTCCTTGCGTTGAGCTTCCACGTTGATCTTGACATCGCAAACTGCCTATCTCTGCTCCAAACCTTGCCACATCGCCTTGAAAGCGGCGCGAGGCAACATTTCTATCCGTTGCCTTGGACATGGTAGAAGGTCACGTAGAGTGGAGATATCGTAAGCTTCTCCCACCCGTCGTATATTAGCGCCCAGCGGGTCAAAATCTCGAGTTGGCCGGTTGAGATGGAGAAGGGTCCAGCCAATGGATATGCTCACCGCCTAGAGAAGAGTGGCACGGCAGGTCAGGTTGGAAGGGCTCCGGGAGGTGGTGTGGCGTAGTTGGATGAGGTTGAGTCGCGAGAAGGAAGGGTAATGGGTAGAAGAGGAATTGGTTTTGGGGGAGAGGAGGAGGTGGTGGAGGTCAAGTTCAATGTCGATTATCCGAGTTGTCACCGATCATTGATGTTTCGTGTGTGGGGTTGGTAGAGAACCGTAAGGAGGCAAAAGGATTTGGGTTTGATTAGGTAGGTTGGGATGAAGGTTGGGGGAAGAGATCTACCATGTGAGTTCAAATAAGAACTTCGAGGCGAGAGTCTAAGGGTTTTATAGGAGTGGTTTGGGTTCGTTGGGATGGTGTAGTTTGGGTGGTTAAGCTACGATAGTGAAGCATGGGTAGATGGGTTTGGTGAATAGTTGAAGGTGAAGGAGGAGGATGGTGCCTGCAGGCTCCTCCGGGTGTGGCTCATCCGAGGTTGATTCCCTCCGAGTTGATGACTCCGCAGGAATGGGTTGTGAAGCGGCAGAGGGTCAGTGCCTGCTTATTTCCTCCTCAACAACCGATACAGAGGTTCAACCCGCTTCATCGACAGAGGTAGCAATGTCCGCCGGTGGCCGGGTTCAAGATAGCTTTATTTAGTCGCCACGCTTAGGTTTGGGTGAAGGTGAGGGTTGGTCAAGAGGGTTTTCGCTTGGGCTTGGGATGGCCGGGGAAGGAGGTTGAGTTTCTGTGTAGAAGGCTAGGGTGATGAAGACATACCAAAGAAATGCAGAAGAGCTGCCACAGACTTGTCTCGTCTGGCTCGCCTTCCGCTCTTGCCTTATCCACTTTGCTTGAAGCTTTTCACCCTTTCTTCCACCATCGCCTTCTGGCTTTAGTCGCTTCCTTCTTCAACAGCTGCTCGTACTCTTCACCAGCATCCTTTGCTTCTTGGTGAATGTCTCGAGCAATGCTAGTTCTGAATTTGTCCGCTGCATAGCGATATCCCTTGCTAGCAACATCATACACGTCCATGTTGAAGCACGTGACGACCATTGGCGAAGGCTTGGAAACTTTGTCAAGAGAGATATTGGAAAGTCCTCGTTGCTGCCTTCACTTGTTCTCATAGTTGGCATACTTCAAGGTGGCCACATCTGCTTGTCCTTGCTCACAACAATGAGCCTATCTTCCTTAACGGAAGAGTTGATTTCTGCAGTTGTCCCGTAGAAGGACATTAATGAGCCTCGACAAAAGGCCTTTGGTTAGGGGCTTTCCTTCACTTTTTCGACGTGGTGCCTCAGCTCGTTGTAGATGATAGTGCCGTAGTTAAGTTGAGTTTGCAGGAAGACAACACTTGTGAGATTGAGCTGTTGGGCAGTGAACATGTCGTGGGCCCCGTTTTTGAATAGAAGACCCTTGTCAAACAGGTGGCTTGTGCAGTAACCGTCCAAAAGGAAGAGGTTCCTCAGCATTTGGCCTTGAGGTTCCCTCGGAGTGTTGATTCCCCTCATTGCTTCCCAGGCATGGTCAGCCTCAGTAATGGATAACTCAAAGTCTCCACCATAGCGAACTCCAATGATTCCGGAAATCATTTTGCGCAGATCGAGATAGGTCGTCCTCGAATCCATCCACGTATTGCAAACAGAGTCTTGGGGTCGATGACCATTCTCTGATAGAATTCCTCAGCGAGGAGGATACTGTGGTCGTCATCGTGTAGGAAGAAGAGCGATAGAATCCCCGACTCGTTCAAATCTTCGCAGGCTTTGACTCCGGCGGTGAATAAGCAGACATATTTGAGGTCTATGCACATGCTGAGTAGATACAACTTCGGGTCCAGAGCCACAATGACGCCGTGAGGGAGTGGAAATGGAGGGTATCCTAGTAGGTTGATGTTCAGACTAGGTGGGATGACCTTTTAGGGGTCAAACTCCTTCATGTTGTCGCTCTTTGACTTTGTAGAAGATTTTACCTACAAGAACAAATTTAGAAATTAGGGCTTTTGACTTTACAGAACAAACAATCAACGATTTCATTTTTGAGAAAATAAATTGCAATTTCAGATGAAAAAGTTGAAACCCCTTGAATGTTTTGGATAGATACAACATAGAAACATTTAACAGAAGATTTCTCAGAAGAAATGAGTAATCAAAGCATGGAGAAAATTGTTAGTTTTAGGGTTTTGAAAAACAACAACAATGGCGGAAACCGTCAAGATACGCAAAGTGTCTTTTCGAATTCCTTAACAATATAACTCAAAAAAGAAATTTTAAATGAAAATTAAAGAGGAATTTCTTAAAGAGTGTCGAAAATCTTACCGTTGTTTCTTGTACAGAAGAAGAACCAAAGAAGAACTGGGAAAGAGAGGGAGCAGTTGTAGAGAACAGAGGAGGGTTTGAGTAGAGAGAGAAATATTAGAGAGAGAGAGAGAGAGAGGTTTTGTAAAGTTTTGGAAAAGGCGGTTCAAAGTCTATTTAAAGGAGGAAAAAATCTTTTAGCGAAAAGTTGTAGCTTATGATGTTTTCAAAGTATTTAAGAAAAAAAAATGACTTTTAACCCCTTTTCCCTTTTAGAAACCTTTCCTGCTTTAATAGACTAAGTTGAAACACTAACCTGGTAAAAGTGTTAAGGAAAGCTCATATTCCATATCTCTAGAATTCTCTCTCTAGAATTATTCCCTCTAGGGTTTTTTGGCCGGCTTGGTTGGGTGAGGTCAGCCATGGAGGAGGATCCTCCCATGGAGGATCTCCATCCCCTTCCTCCAAAAAATCCTTCACCTCTGTATTCTCTTGTTCTTCTTCTTCTTCTAATGACCCTATCTCTCTTATTCCGCCCTCTTTATACAAAGGTGAGGCGGCACTTCGTCTAACCCCTGATATTATTGCTGCTCTTTCTCAACCATTCAAACATGCTCTCGTCGGTAAGTTCTCTCATGGTCGTCCCTCTCTTGAAGTAATGAGAAAGGAATTCTTAACTTTTGGTCTAAAGACGGGAGTTTCTATAGGCCACTTGGACCATAAACACGTTCTCATTCAAACGAACCATGAAGCCGACTTTCAAAGATTGTGGATTAAAGATCAATGGTTCGTCGGTTCATTCCCGATGCGGGTGTTTAAATGGACCCCTGATTTTCGTCCAGAAGTCGAAAGTCCTATCGTTCAGGTTTGGTTCTCTCTTCCTGGTCTTCCTATCTACTTGTTTAACAAGCAAACGCTTTTCTCCATCACTAACATGATTAGTAAGCCTCTTATAATAGACTCTCCTACTGCTAATCTTTCTCGTCCAAGTGTTGCAAGAATCTGCATTGAAGTTAATCTAATCAAGCCGATTCCTAGTTGAATATGGATATATACTGGATCTTCAGATGGTTTTTGGCAGACCATCGAGGCTGAACGCCTTCCCCATTATTGCACTTTCTGTCACAGATTAGGGCATGATGGTGATCATTGTAAGGTTTACAACAGGCAATCGGAACAAGCTAATACCAAAGCTCATGAAGCTCAGCCTGCATCTGGTTCTGATTTTATAGCCAACCCTAATGGGAAAAAAGTTACATGGAAACCAAAGTCTACTATATTGGCGGCTGATAATTTGTGTGATCAAAACCCTAAATCTTGCTCTAGCCCCTGCAAAGATGGCAATGTTGAATCGTCCCAAGGTACAAAAAGCCCAGACCAAAATACCCCCATTCCCAAAGAAACTAACGATAGCCCTCAAGGCACTAAAGCCCCAACCCCTTCTCATCCCTTGCTTGTTAATGATGTTTCTGCCAAAGCTCCTTCTGTTACCGTCAATGTAGCCACTTCCTCTCAAGCTGTTGCTGTTGAGGATTTTACATCTACCCAAGACAATATACCTCCTAATCCCATATCCCACGGTCCAACCCATATTGCCCAAGGCTCTAATGATGATCCTCAAAGTAAAGAGGCTGATGAAATTATTTCTCCTAATAGATTTGTCGTGTTACAATCATTCGATGCGGAAGATATGGACACAGACTCTCAGAATTTGGATGCTCTCAACCTGGAAGGAGCAACAAACAAGAAACATGTTAAAAAAAATCCTCCTGCTGATACTGGAAAGGGAAGAAACACCCGATCTAAGAAACATGCAAAGTCCAACAATGGTTTCAATTCGTCCGTCTCCCATGACGATTAATCATTTATTTTGGAATCTTCGTGGTGTCGGTAATGACTCCACTATTTCTCGTCTGAAAAAGCTGGTTACTCTTCATAAAATTTCTTTCCTTTCAATTTGTGAACCAATGCAAGATAAGTCCAAGTTAGCTGTTATTGCTCGTAAACTCAAGTTTCGATATTATTTTTGTAACTCTGCTAATTCTATATGGATTCTAGCTAAATCCTCTTTTGTTTGTTCAGAGACTAATGAATCTTTGCAGCATATGACTCTTAGCATCCGACACTTTTCCTGGGCTCATTCAGTTTATGTTACTTCGGTCCATGCTAAATGCACTAGCACTGAACGACAGGACCTGTGGGCTGATATCATTGAGATGAGTAGCAATTTTCATAATACTCCCTGGCTAGTTATTGGGGACTTCAATATTATTTTGGATTCTCAAGAAAAACTTAGGGGGTGCTGGATGGGATCGTCAAGGGGCCCATGATTTCCAAGCCTGCCTAAATGCCGCGAGTCTAATGGATATTAGTTTTTCTGGTAGTAAATTTACTTGGTGTAACAACTGTGACAGGCAAGCAACAATTTATCAACGTATTGACAGAGCCGTGTGTAATTCTGATTGGATTTCTTCATTCCCTTCCACTTTAGTCGAGCATCTCAATCGTACGTGCTCCGATCACTCGCCTCTTCTTCTCTCCATTAATTATTCGGTGGATGTAAAGCCTTATCATTTTTAGGTTTTGAATGTCTGGACTTCCCATCCTACCTTCCTTGCTACTGTTAGAACGGCATGGGATGATAATTCTGGGGGCAGACCCATGGTGAAATTTGCTAACAAACTGTGAGCTGTTAGGAAGGCCCTAAAAGATTGGAATAAATCTGAGTTTGGTAACATTTTTCAGGCTGTTAAAAATGCGGAAGATGATGTTTTAGCCAAGGAAATTATTTTTGAAGAGGAAAATAGTGCTAGCAATCGTGCTGAACTTCATTTGGCCCGTGCTAATTTAGTCCATAAACTCAAAATTGAAGAAGATTACTGGAAGCAAAAGTCCCATCTTCGTTGGCTTAAAGACGGTGATGGAAACACCAAATTATTTCACTCCTCCGTTAAGCAGGCCCGTAGCAAACTTTTCATTCATCAGATCGTGGACATGCATGGTAATTCTATTTCTTCTGATTCCAACATCAAGGCTGTTGCTGTTAATTTTTTCAAGGACCAACTCACTGCTTCCCCTCGGCTTAACAATGACCTAATCGAGGCCATTCCTTCTTTGATCACATCCGACCAGAATGAGTTGCTTTCAAGTCCCCCTTCTATGGATAGAGCTGTCAAAATCGAGCCCGACCCATAGGCCCTGGCCCAACCACCGACTTTTCAAGGGCTCTGGCCTCAATTTAGCTTGTGCTCGAAAAACCCGGGCCTCTTTGGCCCGAGCTTTAAAAGCCCGGCCCGGTCATAAAGTTAAACACTTAAACTTAATTACAAAATTAAAATTAAAACATAAATCTAAAAAGAAAAAAACTATCAGACATTCATTTAGACCACTTTTTTTTTTCTTTTGGTTAGATAAATTTATGACACAATATGATCTATTTCCAAATTATTGTTCTTTTTTTGGTTGAAACTCATATTCTAAATTGATGGAAGTGACACTTACAAAGAAGAAATGAAGTTGATCTTTCAAGTTCTAATATAGTTTAGTATGGTTGTAGTTAGTAATTTTATCGAAACTGATCTATTTAATTGAGTATCTCTATATGATATTAGCTAATAAAAATCCTCAATAGTATAAACTTGATAAAAAAAATAAAATTAAAATGCTAGATTGTGTCGGGTGAATAAAAAAATGAACATTTGCTAGTTAGTATGGTTTTGCAAACTAGAACCCGAAAAACTTTGTCTATCCTTAGAAAACACATATTAAAAAATTGGGGACAATATGATGAACTTCAATTTGGTTATAATTTTTTTGAAAAAAATATCCTTCAAGTAGCACATGTATTTTTTCTTTGGGCTGTAACATTATTGTTTTTCTAGTTTCTGTTTCGTTCAATTGTTGAAATTACTACCTTTGTTTATATTTGCTTTGCTGGTTTTGATATGCCCAAGTCCTGGACCAATACCCTATTGCTTACTATTCCCAAAACTGATCTTGTTCATTCTTGTAAGGATCTTCGCCCCATTAGTTTGTGTAACTTTTGTAATAAAGTTATCACCAAAATTTTATTTGCTCGTCTGGCTCACGTCTTACCATGCATCATCTCTGAGAATCAGAGCGCTTTTACCAAGGGAAGGCTCATTCAGAACAATTTACTGTTGACTCATGAGATGACTCATCAGCTTAAGAAAAAAGTTTAGTGGAACCAATGTGATCCTGAAATTAGATATGGCCAAAGCATTTGATAGGGTGTCTTGGATTTTTTTGATTGAGGTTCTCAGGAAATTTGGGTTTGGAGAAACCTTTATTGATATGATATGGAGGATTATATCCAACAACTGGTTTTTGGTTTTAATCAATGGTTCATCTGCTGGTTTTTTTCCCTCCTCTCAGGGCCTTCGGCAGGGTGACCCCCTCTCCCCTAGCCCCTTTATCATCGCTGCGGAAGTCCTTAGTCGCGGCTTAAATAATCTTCAGCGAAATCACCCTCATTATGCTTTCTCTTCATCAAGTGGCTGCCCCATTATCTCGCATTTGGCGTTTGCAGACGATATAGTTATTTTTTGTAATGGTAGTCGGCATTCTCTCACTCGGCATAGGCAATTCCTTACTCTCTATGAACAGTGTTCTGGACAACTGATCAATAATGAGAAGAGCTGCTTCATGGTTTCTAGCAATGTCTCCACATCTCGAATTTCTTCCATTCGAAGAAATGTGGGTTTCCGTAATCAGGCCCTTCCAGTCTCTTATTTAGGCTGCCCGCTTTTTGAAGGAAGAAGGAAAAAAAGTCTTTTTGATCCTCTTATTTGTAAAATTCAATCTCGTATCAACTCGTGGATGGGGGCTTTTCTTAACCAAGCGGGTAAAATTACCCTGATAAATTTGGATCTCCACTCGATTGTCATGTATCAGATTGCAGTTTTGGATCCTCCAGTTTTTGTGATCAAACATCTTAATAGGATCTTTGCCAATTTCTTCTGGGGATCGATTGACGGTAGGCTTAAGTCTCCTTGGATTTCTTGGGACAAATGTTGCAGACCGACCAATGAAGGAGGGGTCGGTATTCGGGCTATTTCCGATGCTTTTCATGCCTTCTCTATTCAGCTTTCGTGGAGGCTCCGATCTACCAATAGCCTTTGGAGTCAATTTAAACGGAAATATTCTGCAAGCTCTCATATCTCTATCAGCTCTCTTTCTGGATCCTCATCTTGGCATCGTATGTGCTCTATTCGGGCTGTCACTGAACCCATCATTAAATGGATTATCGGGGAAGGCAACTGTTCTGTGTGGCATGATAATTGGCTTCCAGATTCTGTGATTCTCGGTAGTCTTCCGACCAATTTGCTAAAGTTAAAGACCTGTTTTTCTTCTCCCGCCTGATTGCCTCGTCATCTGCTTGGCCAAAATGTCTCTGATTCTATTTCCAAGTATGGTATTTATATTTCTGATCAGCCTGATTCTGCATGTTGGAGTATCAACTCTAAGGGTAATTTTTCTCTTTCATCTGCTTGGAATCTAGTTCGTTCGCATTGGCCGAATATGTCATCGGCGAAATACATATGGCACAAATTTCTTCCAAGGCAAGTTAGTACTTTCATGTGGCATCTGTGGCAGCATCGTCTTCCCCTTGATGAAAGTATTGTGAAGAAAGGTATTCAGTTGGCTTCTAGATGTTCCTGCTGCTCCTTGGGTCAAATAGAATCCTACTCCCATGTCTTCATTGATAGCCCAATTGCTAAGTGTATATGGCAACACTTTAATGGTCTCAGTGGCATATCTGATTCTTCTCATTCTTTTGAGCAAAGCTGTTTTGCTTGGTGGTTCTTCAAAGATAACTCCACTTTGTTTGCCATCACCCCGTCGCTAATTTTATGGGAGCAATGGAAACACATAAATTCTTGTCTTCATGATGAGTCTCGCAAGCCTAGCTGGGTGCTTATTGATAATATCAAAAGTTCTATTATCTCTATCCTCAAGAATGCGGGGTTATCTTCCCTTCAGCGGATAATTGGGATAATCTTTACTTTTCCCGTCTAGGTCGGGTGGTTCCCAAGTCTATCCGTTTGATCCATTGGCTTAAACCTGTTTCTGGTTCCTATAAACTCAACACCGATGGTGCTTGTCGTGGCAATCCCGGTCAGAGTTCTGGTGGTGGTATTCTCCGTAACAGTATGGGCGATTTGATTATGGCTTTTTCTACCTTCTATGGTCATTCCTTCAGCTTTCAATCTGAATGTCGAGCCCTTCTTCATGGTTTACGCTAGTTGCAGGCTAAAGGCTTGAGACGGGTTGCTGTTGAGATTGATTCAAAGAGTTTACTAGATTGTCTTCAAGGTGTGACACGTCCTCCGTGGCAATGTTCCTACTTGATCTGGTCTATCGTTATTCTTCAAAGGGAATTAGATCTTTCTATTCATCATGTGTTTCGCGAGGCTAATTCTGTAGCAGATGCTCTTGCTAATTTTGGATGTGATCAAGGATGTGATTCCTTTTTTGAGTCCTTTAGTTCCCTCCCTTCCAGAGTCAAAGGCCTCATCTATCTTGACAAAGCAGGAACTCCCTATGTTAGAATCTCCTAGTTTATTTTCTCTTCTTTGTTTTGTCTGTGTGCTTTTCTATGTTTATTTCCCTTTCGAGGTTAGGCTCCTTAGTCCTCCCATTTATAAGGGCCAGGCTGGTTGTCCCCCTCAAGTTTGTACTGATTTATTTATTTAATAAAATCTAGCAGGGTACCGTCCCTGTTTCTCAAAAAAAAAAAAAAAAAAAACTGGTAAAATCGAAGAGCTTAGTCTGCCGTTAGATAGCAAATTAATTCTGCCGGTTAGTAGAAGTTTAAGTCTACCGGTATGAAACAAAAACTTGAAAAATAGAAATTAAGCAGTAGGAGATCATACCAAGATTTCTCCTTAAATAAGCAAACCTGGTTGCATCCAGTGGCTTGGTGAGAATGTCAGCCAATTGATGTTCAGTTGGAATGTATTCCAGACTGATGTTACCTTTCTCCACATGATCTTTGAGGAAGTGATAACGGAAAGTGCTTTGTCTTCGAGTGCATCACTGGATTCTTGGAGACTGAAATTGCAGAAGTATTGTCACACATGATTGGACAATTTGCAGCCTTGATGTTGTAGTCCACTAGTTGCTGCTTCATCCATAGTAGTTGAGAGCAACAGCTGCTGGCAGTAATGTATTCTGCCTCAGTGGTAGAGTTTGCAACTGAACCTTGCTTCTTGCATGACCATGAGACAAGTCTATTTCCAAGAAATTGACAGGTCCCACGGGTGCTTCTTCTGCTCACTTTGCAGGATGCATAATCTGTATCTGAGCACCCAACTAGATCGAAGTTGTTGCGTTTTGAATACCAGATACCCAGATTTGTAGTTGTTGAGACATATCTGATGATACGTTTGGCAACAAGAAAATGTGATTCCTTTGGATCTGCCTGAAATCTAGCACAAACACAAACATCAAACATAATATCAGGTCTACTGGCAGTAAGGTAAAGAAGTGAACCTATGATTCCTCGATACTTGGTCACGTTCTCTTGTTGTCCTTTTTCATCTTTGTCAAGATGGCAGTCGGTAGAAATTGGAGTCTCAAATCCTTTTGCTGAATCAAGACCAAATTTCTTGATGAGTTCCTTTGCATATTTGGTTTGGCTGATGAAGATGCTGTTGGAAGTCTGTTGAATCTGCAGTCCTAGAAAGTAGGTGAGCTCTCCCATCATGCTCATCTCGAACTTGCTTTGCATTAGCTTCTCGAATCTTTTGCATAGGCTTTGGTTTGTAGATCCAAATATAATGTCGTCCACGTAGATTTGAACCAGAAGAGAATGACCTTTGTGCTTTAGGATGAACAGAGTTGTGTCTATTCTTCCTCTCACGAATCCTTGCTCAATTAAGAACTTGGATAGAGTTTCATACCAAGCTCTTGGAGCTTGTTTCAGGCCGTAGAGTGCTTTCTTGAGTCGGTAGACATGATCCTGCTTATCTTGGATGACAAAACCTGGAGGTTGTTCCACATATATCGTTTCTTGAAGATCACCATTGAGAAAGGCACTCTTCACATCCATCTGATAAACTTTGAAGTCCATGAACGAAGCATATGCTAGAAAGAGTCTGATTGCCTCTAATCTAACAACAGGAGCAAATGTTTCATCGAAGTCAATTCCTTCTTCCTATCGATAGCCTTGAGTAACCAATCTAGCTTTGTTTCTGGTGATGTTTCCATCTTCATCTTTCTTGTTCCTGAATACCCACTTGCTGCCGATAACTGGATGGTGTAGACACCCCAATTTCGTACCCCTGGTATGTATCATGACATAAAATATCAAGATCTGTTAAAATATTAACAAATGTCATGTTACAGGGTTGAAAATGCAAAAGGACAAATCAGGATGCGCAAAACAGTGAAATGCAGTGTTTAAACTGTTAAAAAAGAAAGAACTTTGCCAAAGTTGGCGCCACCCATGGATGAAGTGGGAGTGGCGCCAAGATTGAGTGTGGGTGGCGCCCAAAGTTGTCCACAGTGCTCTCAAAGATGCTACAGAACTGCTACAGTTTGCCGTAAAGTCCAATATTTTCCGCGGTCTGTACAATGAAGTGAAGCACGTAAGAATGAATTTTAGTCCTCGATGAATCCTCATCCCAGGCTATAAATAGAGCCTTCGGGGTCGACCTTCAACACACCTTTCTTCCGCAAAAACTCTCCATGTCCTCGTTACGCTGAAGAAATAGAGAGCGAAGTGAGATAGTGAGTGATCTCTCCAAAGCCTCAAAACCCTGCCAAAACTCCTCCAAACTTAAAACCCACCGGTTAAAGTGAGCCTTAGCCCCCCAGCTAGGTTTCCACCCTATTTCTCTGGTCCAAAAATCGTGAAAAGAGCAGTTGCTCTGCCCGATTTAAAAGGCCAAATTAGCCGGATATAAGCCCTTGTTCTGCCCAAATTCCACCAGCAACAAACAAGCAAGTGTCAAAAGGCAAGCAGTTGCTCTACCCGTTTCACGGGTCTCATAGGCAACTCTTGCAAGCCGTTACTCTGCCCAAATCACAACAACAACAACAGCAACAGCAACAACAACAACAACAACAAAAGACTCCCTCTCTCTGAAGGACAGAGCGAGCACACACCGCTCTAAAAGGTAATAGCCTTTAAGGGCGTTATATTTTCTTATATTTTTTATATAAAAGTTTTTCCTTTAAGGGCGTTATATTTTTTTTAAGGGCGTTATATTTTTTATATAAAAGTTTTTCCTTAAATCCGACAGCAGGTGATTCAGGCTCCGGACTAATTGTATAGTATCCTCTCCTTTCGATCCCGACGACTCGGAGTCCATTTCCGCCGTCGATTTCATATCCGACGTCCAGGTATACCTCCACCCCGCTGTCCTCCGTCGAGCCAAATATTTCGCCGCCCTGTTATCTGATCGTTGGCAGAAGGACTCTTCTGATGTCGATTCCAATGCTTCGTCTAAACATTACCGGTTCAATTTTGGTGTGCCGGCTGCAACTGGCTCAATCAATAGCCATTTATCCGTTCTCCGGCTTCTTTACACAGACGAAATCTCGACGACAATCGATAGTGTAGCAATGTTGCTTGACTTGCTTCCTATAGCTCTCGAATTCCTATTTGGACAGAAATGCCCTTACGTGAGCTGCACACTTGTTCATTAACGGAGACAAAGAAACGACGTTAGGGGCTAGGGACCTCCGATGAGCCAAAAAGGCCTACTTAGGTCAGTGGTGAAACTTTTGAAAGTTTGGGGACTAATGATGTGCTTGGCCAAAGTTTTGGGACTAATGGTACACTTATCCCTATTTTTAAATATATCTGTAATTATTGTAAAGAGACGGCTGCAAGTCCGTAAATAATGTAGCCGTGGATGTATTTTCTTTTATTTTCCTGTATTTAAATGCTTTGTTTATTTGCTAGATAAATATAACAAAAAACATACTTTAGCCAAAAACCACTTTTGAGACCGAAAGGGCGAGTTGGGTGCTTAGCACCTTCCCAACTCGTAACTTAGCCTCCGAACTCGTTTTATAATCTCTGGTTTATCTTTTTTTGGTTTTGCTTTATTTTTGCCTTAAAACAAAGATGGCGACTCTATAAAACATTTTGGATCCAGTGGGGCCTCGCAACACTCCTTTCATCCACTTTTCCGTTTTCCCCTAAAAAAGGGAGAATGGGAATGAAAGGGTGATGTATTCCCATATCCTGGTATTCCCTAAACAAGGGATAACTTGATGCGGGAAACCCAAAGCTCCCATAGTGATCTGAAATAGGCCATAAGGCTATTTTTATAAAATCCATAGTGGGGGCGTCGCAACATCCTTTTTTGCACTTTTCCGTTTTCCCCTAAAAAAGGGAAAATGGGAATGAAAGGGTGATGCATTCCTATATCTTGGTATCCCCTAAACAAGGGATAACTTGATGCGGGAAACCCAAAGTTCCCATATTGGTTAAAAAATCCACTAAAGTCAACCGAGGCGCATTCCAACGCGCTATTTTAGACAGCACTCCTCTCGCACTTTTAATTTCGTTTTCCCCTAAACAAGGGAGGATGGAATGAGAGCAGTGGTGTTCCGCATCCGCACGTACGCGCACCCCTATTCAAGGGCGCGCGGGGCGCAGACGCATGTCCCGGGCGACCCACAGATGGCCAGTCGGTCTTTGAACTAAGCTCCACACTTTGCATCTTTTCAAACTGGTTCAGCTCTTCTTGGATAGCTTCAATCCAGTAATGATCTTCGATAGCTTCATCAATCTTTTTTGGCTCGATTTTAGACATGAATGCGAATGCAAACATAGTCTCATTTCGAACTCTGTTCCTCGTACGAACTCCTGAGTTGAGATCACCAATGATCTGAGAGATGTGGTGATCTCTTGTTTTAAGTTGTGGCCGATCCCGTGGTCATCACAATATCTTTCAACACCGTTGTTCTTGAATTCGGTACCATTGTCTGATCTGATGTCACTAATGTCTTCAAGCTTTTGGGCTTGAAGTCTTCTGAAAAGAGCGGTGACTAGATCATATGTCTCATCTTTTGAAGTCATTGTTTTGATCCAGGTGAACCGAGAGTAGTCATCAACTACTACAAGTGTATACTTGTCTCCAGAGATACTGACTGTAGTTATAGGTCCAAAGAGATCCATATGCAGAAGTTGAAGAGGTCTGGTCGTCGACATGACAGACTTTCTTTTGAAGGAAGACTTGGAAAGTTTTCCTAATTGGCAAGCTTTGCAACTTCTATCATGGTCGGCGCAACAAGTAGGTAGACCTTTGACAAGCCCATCTTTGGAGAGCTTGGAGAGGTACTTGAAGTTGAGGTGGCTGAGACGCTTGTGCCAAAGCCAACTGTTGTCACGAATGTTGTTAGCAACTAGGCAAAGGCTGGAGAATCTCCCTAGTAGATTTAAGTCCACGACATAGACATTTCCTTGTCTATTGCCGGTCAGTATCATTGAGCAGGATTCACGATATTTGATGAGACATTGGTTGGATGAGAATTGGCAAATGAGTCATTTGTCGCAGAATTGAGATATGCTCAGTAGATTATGCTTTAAGCCCGCCACTAGAGAAACTTTGTTGATGGAGAGACTTCCTCTAGTGATTGAACCATACCCAATTGTTTTTCCTCTTGCATTGTCGCCGAAAATCACCAAGGGACCTTTGGCTTCAACTATATCTGTGAGTAGACTTCTGTTTCCTGTCATGTGTCTTGAACAGCCACTATCCAGGTACCAGATGTCCTTATCTTCTGAATCTATAGCCATGAAGCAGACCTGAAAAAGATCAAAGAAACAAGGTCCCCTATATTTTCTTTTGGGTCCTGAGGATTAGCAACCTTTTGGAACCCATACCTGCCTAACCTTGAGAGAACTAGGTCTCTCAGATTTTGGTGTGAACCTTAGCAGACATTCTGGGGCTAGATGGCCTAAACAATTGCAAGAATGACAAAAATGAAAGTTCCATGGAGGACTGTTAGTGGCTTTAGCTTAAGAGAGCTTGTGATTATCCTTGTTCTTAACATCAGTCTTGGGTTCGGCTAGCTTATTGACGGTAGACTTAATTGGTTTCTGTTGAACCTTCCTTGTTTTGTTACCAGCAGACTTAGCCTTGGCAGGTCTGTTGTTAACCTTTTTAGGAGAATTCGATAGAATACCTTTAAGTTTAATGTCAACAGGTTTAGGTGCCTTGCACATTTCATAGAAAAACTTGATAGGAACCGTCAGAGATTTCGTAGGTCTACCGCCAGTAGACTTTGCCTTGGCAGAGCTATTGTCGGTAGACTTTGATTTCTTTACCGTTCCTTTCTCAAGCTTCTCATTAGAAGTAGTTACTTTGGCTTTCCCTTTCTGAGCCTTTGGGTAAACGTATGGTACACTTGTATAACCAAGTCCTTGTTTACCCTTGTTTCCGAACGTCTGTTTGGAGAAGGAGATATCATAAGTAGTCTCAGAGGTTTCACCTTTCTCCGTGACAGAAGAGTATGCCGAACTGGTCTCATCAGAATATCCTAAGCCAGATTTATCTTCAATTGTCTTTTAGCTTGAAAGGATTTCTTCAAAGGTTTCGTTGGAGCTGTTCTAGGAGTCAATTGTCTTTTGCAAAGCAATCTTTTCCAGGTCAAGTCCTTTGATGTGCTTAGTGAGACATTCAACTTTGTCACAAAGGAATTTGTTTTCTCCTTTTAGCTTGATACTTTCCTGTTGACAGCTATTGAGAGTTTGAATCTCACCGCCAGAGATTTCTCAAAGAAAGCTTCTCACGCTTAGCGAGCGAAGTTTTACATAGGCTACTCTAAAGGAATTGAACTCTTCAAGCATTTCTTGATTGTCTTTGAGTAGTTCTTCCTTACTGAAGTTCTCACAGTTGATCTCACTTTTGTCGAAGGGACTAGGTGAGGCTTCGACTTCATGTTCAGAGTCATAGGTGGGACCTGAATCACGAGCTATTAAGCATATGTTAGCTTGCTCACAATCGTCCTCTTCCTCTTCTGAATCAGTCTCAAACCATGTAGCAACCTGTTTTTCTTCTATGTCTTCAGCCAACATACCTTTATGTTTTTGAAATTTCTTATATGGAGGCTTTCGGTATGCTTCGAATTTTGGCTTTGGACATTTAGAGGCGAAATGACCAGGTTTTCTACAATTATAACACACAAGCTCTTCGTTAGATGAGCTTTCACTAGTTTTTCTAAAAGGCTGCTGGTGTGTGTCCTTCCTTCCATATTTTGCAAACTTTTTGAAACATTTTACGAACATAGCAAATTGTTCGTCCGAAAGAAAATCGTTTTCACTGGAGGAAGTGGAAGGTTTGTTTTCAACTGTGGTTTCTTCTTGTACCATGGCAGGCAAGGACACAGTTCTGAACTGTTTGTCCTGCTCTAGAGCTTGATTCACTTCGAGCTCATAAACCTTTAAACTTGCGTAAAGACTACGGAGAGTCATTTCGTTTAAGTTTTTAGATTCTTTCATGACAGTGGTCTTAACATGCCACAGACTACCTAGAGAGCCTAGAAATCTCATATTTATTTCCTTCTTGTCATAGATTTTACCAAGAGAAAAGCAACTATTAATTACCTCACTGAAGCGATCGTATGCTTGTCTCAAGGTTTCCTTGGGATACCTTTTGAAGGAGTCAAACTGCTGGATTAAGGTGTATTTTCTGTTGTCTCTTGTGTCTTGGTCTCCTTTCAAGTATTCGACAAGAGCTTCCCACATCTCTTTCGCAGTGGTACACCGGATCACTTGTTGGTAAGTGCTGGTGTCTAGAGAGCTAGTTATGATGTTGATGGCTTTGCTATCTAGCTCTACTAGTTTTCTGTCGTCCTCTGTCCATTCTGATTCTTCTTTGGGTACCTCAGCAGGATTTCCAGTGATGAATGCCAGTAGATTTGCCTTCATGTGTACATGACGTCCTGCTAGTACGCACTTCCATAACCTGTTGTCAATAGAGTTCATAAAGCGCATTACCTTATCCTTCCAAGCATCGAAATGGCCTTCGTCCAATATTGGGACGTGGTTCGCATTTGATGTAGGCAGCATGTAGTGTGTTTGTGCCATTGGATCGTGACTCTCAAGAATTTAATCTTGGAAAAACTAATTTTCGAAGAGTTAAGCTCTGATACCAATTGTTAGTCCTAAAGGCCAAAATAATAAGCTAGAAGGGGGGGGGGGGTTGAATAGCTTATTATACACTTAAAAACTTTTCGTATAAGTTCATAGACAAGCACTTACAATCTATTAAAGAGATTGAAGTAGCGGAAGTCTTGTAAGGAAGACAGTTTAGGTCTGCCGGTGAAGGACTACCGGTAGACTTGGCTGAATACTCAAGTCTGCTGTTTGAAGAGATAAGTAAATAGATATGAAATAGTTCAAAGCAGTAATCAACAATAATGAAAGAACACAAGTATTTTGAGATGGTTCGCACTATAAAGAGTGCTACGTCCACCACCAAGGCAGTCAACCTTGGATTTAAATGTGCACTATATTTTCCACTAGTTCTATTACAAAGAGTTCCAATGGATCGTGTACAAAATATTTGACTTGTGTTTGGGGGTTTGGGAATTGAATATCTGGAAAACATAATATTCAATTGTGCAAAAGAATAGCTAAAGGAACAACAGTAAGAAGCTTAAGATAAAGTGTTGATGCAGATCTTCTTGATTGTTATTGAGGACTTCTTGATCAGTTTACGATCTCTTGAATGCACTGAGTATAAAGACTTTATGTTGTTGGAGAGTTTCAGAGCATTGTTTTCTTCAGTCTTTAATGACAGTATTTATAGTTGGGGCATTCTTGAGATCCGTTGGAGAAGAAGAAGTGTAACAACTCTATTAGGTTGAATGCATTAAATGCATAGAGATGACTTGTAGATTTCGTCTTCACTGATGCTGAGTAGGGAATGGTGCAGAGTTGTTGCAGCAACTAACAGGTAAGAAATTCAGAGTTGCAGACCTGCAATAGTTGGTACAGACTGTAAGTGTTAGTCTGTTCACATGCTCTGTCATTGTTCAGAAGGGGAAAAGTCTTCTTGCTTTTCGGAAAGCTGGTCAGACGTGTCTGAGAAGTCAAGAGATGGTTTAATTCAAATTCAAACCGATAGAGGATGAATTAATTTAATCCACTAAGACTTGGTGACTGGACACGTCATGCTTGAACACGTGCAGACAAGGTCTGCCGCTGGATGCTGAATGATGTCTTCCGGTGAAACTTTGCTGAAGTCTTCCGCAGAACCTGTGAAGTCTATAAAAACTATTCTATGGCAAAGTTCTATTCACAGTTGCCACGCTAATTGATATGCAGCCCAATTAGCCACTAATATAATGTATGAACAGATGTAAATCAAGATACAAATGAGAAACAACAGATTACCTAACAACTAGATAGTAAGATTATATCTAGCATCAGGACCAAAAATATGAATATATATACACCAGATAACAAAAATAAAATAAAGGAAGCATGCTTAATCCTACTATGATAAAGTCTGATATTTGTCAATTTAACCGATAAATTCCTATATTGAATTTAATACACCTTATTTGTAAATAACTTTAAGTGAGAAATTGTAACCATCATATAGAGGCGGTGGCAGAGGTGGAGGTAGAGGCATCCAAGTGATCCAGCAACTTCTTAGCAGTGGTTGTTTTGGTATCGGCGTCATCTGGATCGCGAGCGGGGTCAGACTTGTCCATGGCGGATCGAGCCCTATCGAGCCACAGTTTGAAGGGCATCTCGATGGCCATACAACCAAAAGCTAGGGCTCCCAATACCACAACCGTTGACTTCAATGCCGACGCCTTCCCCATTGAACATGAATCTTGAATTTACTTTTTCTTCTCCAATCAAAGTAGAGCGATTCAAAGAATTTAGGGTGTTGTAGCAGTGAATGAAAGAGGGATTAATATACTAGTAATGTCTTGAAGGGAAAATCATCGTCGCTATCCTTTGCGTGGACTATATTTTACCTCTTCGATCTATTGCGTGGGACTGGAGACGACGATATTGATGGACGCCGACTAAAGATGAAGGGGCGATGTAGACACCCCAATTTTGTACCCCTGCGATATGATGTCCTATAAAAATGATAATATATATTTTATAAAATTATTGGACTTATAAATATGACTTTCCGTTAGTGTTTCAGTTAATTGAACTTAATGGGAGTTAAATGATAAACATAAAACTTATCAGGGCTTAAAATAAAAATATTGATTTGCTTTAAAAAGTCCCAATGGAGCCACTCCCCTCCTCATGGTGTCTCTCCATGCTCTCCTTTCCTCAATGCAGTTGGAACAATGTCGTTTTTTTAATCGCCTCGTTTTTCTTTGTGTTGTTGCCTTCCTAGGCCTCCACCTGGCACGCCATGCAGTGTTTTCTCCTATAAATAGAGGCCTCGGGCTTTCTCATTTCAGACCATTCCACTACCCATCAAACATCCTTCACACTCCATCCTTCATACACACTCATCCTTTTCATACGCCTTCCCGAAGCCTCCTCTCTCGAAGAAGCCGAAGAAGAAGAAATCCTCCTCGCTTTCCACCCCGCAGCGAGCCCTCAGAAGATCCAATCTTTGCCCCCCGGCAAGCCGATCACATATCCATACTCATACCCATATCCAAACTCATACTCATATTGATCCAATCTCCCCTCATCGGCGAGCCGATCACATATCCATATCATATTCCCTCTCACGAGAGGACGATCATATCATATTCCCTCTCCGAGAAGATGAAAAAGACATTCTTTCTCGGAAAGGACAAGGGAAGCACAAATCAGAATCTTCGAGTGCCTAGTGGACTAAAGCCTGGGCGTATATACCGGGTCAGATAATCACGCTACAAGAGGTAAGTACCAATTTACCGTTTTTCTCGTTATAATATGCATGTTATGTAAATAATAACAATATTAATACAAAATATTAATATTATACAAGCTATGTAAATATTAATAATATTATAATTAGTTAAATATTAGTATAATATAAATAATAAATAGAATGTATATAAAATAATTATGCATATTATAAATATATAATTATGCATGCCATATATTAGTATAAATATGTGTATAAATGTTATTTTCAACATATATATATATATATATATATATATACTAGACTATACACTTTAAAAGCATGTTAACTTATTTTAAACCCTAAAATGAGACCGAAAGGGTGAGTTGGATGCCTAACCCCTTCCAAACTCGTAACCTAGCCTCCGAACCTACATATTTTCTGGAATAACTGGTTTTTCTCTATTTAACCTTAAAATAGAAGTGGCGACTATGTACATACATATTTTTAGAGCCCACAACGAGACCGACGTATTCCACACGCTCAAATGTTTCTTGAGACATGTCGTCGTTTTCACAGGCGGACAACGGGGGTCGCGAAATGGGGTTCTCAGAGTGGCGACTCTAATTGGGATATTATTTTTTAATAAAGAAAACAAATGAGGGTTAGTCTCAACTTTTTTTGGGTTTAATGAATTATTTTTACACACTTAACATGCTTTTACACAGTCTAGATTTTTATTTTGTACATGTATATATATGTGTTGAAAATATTAATTGCTTTGTCAATACAATACAATGTACATGCTCTGTTGATATTACTGTTTGCGTTTGCAACCAACATTTGTAATTTATATTTCTGTTGGCGAAAAGCCCCACATGTAATATTCTTTTATTCCATCAATTTTATTTTGGGGATTAGGACAAAAATGTAATAATATGAATAGATTGTTTCCCCGCTTTTCTTTATATTTATTGTTGGAATGGTTGTCTCGGCGATCACTCTGTCCCTCATGAGATTCAAACTAATCAGCCAAGACAATCCACACAAAACAAGAAAGACATACATTTTTATTGCTTTATATTACTGTAAAAAGTTTCCAACTTTCCTAGCTGACTCACACACGTGCACTCACGTAGGGATATTCCAAACTGCTACCCTACACCAAAGCCAACCTACCCCCTGCATCAACCACGCTAGATTGCATGTATATTTTCTAGACCACTTCATTGATCGATCGGTTTTTATAACCCAAAGTTAATGACCAATCTCAGTGGTAAGAAGATATCTTCTTGATCTAAATACACTGGGGCTAATCAATAAATTTGACGGTATCTCATTAGAACAATTCTGATGGTAGATCCCGGAAAGAGTATAGGCCATTCGCCCATGATTTGTCCGATTTTGGGAAGTCAAAAGGCTGGTGGAATATGAAGGTCTTTATATTTCTATCTTATCAATTATGACTTAACTAGTTTCTTGTAAGTTCATAATACGTGACAGGTATCTCTTGACTTATTGGAAAGAAACTTTGAAAGAAGTATAGAAATACAAATCAATTTTGCTGATGGAAAGGCAGAGTGATCCAAAAAGTCAAGCCAAGTACTTCATGAAAAGAGATGTAAGTCCAGTTGGCAACTGACATGGCTAGAGGGGGGGGGGTGTGAATAGCCTTTTGAAAACTTTGAGGGTGTTTTGAGAAACTTTAAAATTTGCAGCGGAATTTGTAAACTTGTCAGTCAGCTGATACTAGGTCAGCTGACTGATGTTTTAAAGAAGTTGAAGTTAGTGAAGATTTGTCAGCTGGCTGACATAATTGTTTTCAAAAATAACTTTTAAGATAGATAACTGAATATAAGGAAAAGAACTGAAGAACAATTTATCAGAACAAATGATTAATAAATTTATGTAAGTAACTGGCTGACACTTAAGTAGATCAAGATTTCTTAAGTGTTAGATCAGTTTGTAAGAGCTGATGAAATAACTGACAAATAAATTGAAGTGGTTCACAGTAAAAACTGCTACATCCACTACCAAGTTGGTCAAAGTTGGATTTTTGAAGTGCACTAATTTTATAAAAATCTAAATGATCTCTAATGGATCAGTGTACAACAAAAGACCGGTGTTTATGGAGAATGATTGAAAAACAATCAAACTTGTGAGACAAACTGACTGAATTCTAAAGAATATGAAGTAAGACACTCAATGTTTGTCCAAACTATAACTAGAGAGCAATTGACGAAGAAGAATATCTAGCTAAGTTTTCAAGAAGACTAAGGCACAAAGAGAATTTCTTTAAGAGTAGAATGCTTCAGACTTCTATCTATCTTCAATTGATTCCTGAGGGTATTTATAGATGATCTTGAAGTGTAGCCCGTTAGAAACACATTTGAATTTGAAATGTGTTAAGCAAGACATACATATCTTCACAAGATCACAGAGATCCTGTTAGAGAGAAGACGTACAAGATATCTATCAAAGCATAGAATAGGAAAGTGTTAGTACTAGAGAATGTTCAAGTAAATGAGGTAAAGAAGCTGACACTTTAAAAACTATGATCAGCTGATAGAAGTGACTGATAGAGAATTATGCCATCAGCTGACCAAAATAAATTAACATAAGTTTTTGGTTGACAACAAGTGGAATGATTTTAAGCAAATTTAATTTTAATGCAAGATTCAACAATCTCCTCCTATTTCCTTAAAACCATTCACTTGAAAGGAGAAAGCCAATAAAGTACTTATGTTTCTTCAAAATAGATGTTAGAAGGCCAAGCAGATAACATATGAAAATAAAGTAGCAGGAAACCTTGAAGAAATTAATAGTCTACTACAAGTAAAACTGATGTCTTAAAAATTCAAAGTTTTGAGATAGAGAGTTTGGTTCATTTGGCTGTTGATGTGGATCCTTCAGTAGGCTTTTCAGCCTGAGCAGCAACTGATGGACCAACATCAGCTTCAGGTGCCTTTTCAGCATCAGCTTCTTTTGCAGCTTCAAGTTCCTTGTCAGCTTCAGGAGCAGTTACTGACTCGGATGGCTTAAGACCAAGTCTTTGTCTGAGAATCTTGTTCTCAGCCAAATATGCATCACTCATGCTCTTTATTTCTTCTCCTCCTGAATGGTTTGAAGCATAGCAGCTTTAACATTGAAGGTCCTGGTTGCCCATTCTCTCTGGTAAAGCAGAATAGATCTCCAATCATCCATATGAGCTTCCCTCGGGGCACCAATTGCAATAGCAGTCTGAACTTCAGCTGTGATTATCTGTGTAAGATTGGGGAGAAGAGATGCAAACTATTGCTGGAGAGTGGCAAGCTGATTAGTGTGGTGCTTGAAGGCTATTTTCATCTGTAAGTGATGGACATAAAGCAAGTCCAATTTGGCTGAAACAGTTAATGTATCAGGAGGAGAAGGACCAGTTGGTTCAGGAGCAGGTGATTGAGAAGTTCCTGGGACATCTGTAAAAAGCTGAAAGTATTGAATGTCCTCATCTTTTGGGCCAGTAGGGAAGAATGTAGCCATAGGATATACATGAATAAGATATGTGGGTGCCGGGTCTGATTCAAGAATGATATCAGGGAAAATAGTATTCTTCTAAGTGGGCTGCTGGAGAGCTTGAGAAATGATGGCTCGTTGTCTTTGTGCCTTTCTGTAGGCCAACTAAGAAGGAGTGAGGAGAGATTCATCCACAGAGGTTGACTTTGAGGAGTCAGAAAAGGAGGAAATGGAGGATTCTTGAGATGTATCCTCAGTTGAAGAGTGATCGTGCAGAGATTCCAAAATAGTATGAGGTGGGGAGGCAGACAAGGGAACAACAGAGTTAAGGGATAAATCAGGTAGGATTAACAGAGGAGAGCCTTGGTTTGGGTGAGTAGGGAGATTAGTATCAAGAGAAGTGGAAGGTTCAGGAGAGGGAATTACAATAACATCTGGAGTCGAGGGAAGACCATCATCAGCTTGGGGTTTAGTTGGTAGAAGGGGAGAGGCTGACATTGGAATGGTTGGTTCAGCAGTAGTTGACACATGGGTGACTGGCACTGGAGTGGCTATCACTAGAGTGGCTGATACAGAATTGGTGCAGGAATGAGAGCAGAGATTGGAAGGACTGAGGATGAGGCTGTAGTTGTTGGTACAAAAGTAGGTAATGGAATGGATTGTAGGGTAGTAGTAAAAGTGGGGAGAGGATCAGCTGGGGTAGAAACAGGTAAGTTAGTTGAAGAAATAGCAAAAGGAACATTAGAGGGTACTACAAAAGGGGTTGTGGTATTGGCTTAGAGATTAGTGGAGCAGGATTACTGGAGAATGCATTAGGAAAGGTTATGGACAATGGAGGCCATCTGTTTGTGGAGTTCAATGTAGGCTTGGTTGGCTGAATTAACAGCATCTTGAACATATTTATTGGCAGCTCTTTGAATTCTTGCCAGGTTTGCTCGGTCAACTGAAGGTTATTCCTAGTCTTGATGCAGCAAATCATCTTCTGGCACTACCGCTCTCCCTACTAGATATGGATCATCATGTGGCAAAGCAAGGAGTTGATAGAATCTATTCCATAGCAGAGGGAAAGGGTCAAAATCTAAATCCTTTTGTTTTTCAAAATATCTGGGAGCTCTTTTGTAATATTCATTTTTTGTAAAAGGATAGTTTGATGCAGAATGACCTGGTTTTCTACAATTTAAATACAACAACTTTTCTTTCTCATCCTTGTCTTCATTTCCTTTGAAATAAGACTTTTGAAAATTTGAAGAAGAAGGTCTTTGAGAGCTTGAGGAAGGTTTTTGAAGATTTGAGGAAGATTTTTGAAAATTTGCAGAAGGTTTTTGGAAAATCCTTTTAAAAAATTTAAACTTTCTAAATTGTCTAGCAAAAGCAGCAAATTCATCTTCATCAAAGTCATCATCTGACAGAGATGTAGAAGTTTTAGATGTCTCTTCTTCAATTGCAAAGAGATACCTTTAAAGTTTTTCTCAATTTCTTGAGTTTTAAGAACTTTCTTTTCATAAATTTTTAGACTTGCAACAAGACTACGTATATGAGTTTTGTTCAAATCTCTTGCTTCCTTTATGGCTGTGACCTTTACATGCCATCTACTTCCCAAACTACTAAGAAAACACATATTCAAATCTTTCATGCTATAAACTTTGCCAAGAGAAGAGCATCTATTACTTACCTCGAGAAATCTATCGTAAGCATTCTTCAATGATTCTTTTGGGTCCTTTTTGAAGGCATCAAACTCTTGTATACAGTCTTAGAGTTTGTTGTCCTTGGTGTTTTGGTCTCCTTCGACGTATTCAACGAGAGCATCCCAAATTTCTTTGGCAGTGACACAGTCATATATTTGTTTGTAGTTTTCATCAGACACTTGATAGAATGTGTACAGCTCTAGCATCCAGTCCGTCAGTAATTTTATCTTCCTCAGTCCATTCCAATTGAGGTTTGAGAACATAGTCTTCAATATTAGGGGCCATAGGATTTATGGTATTATCAACTGCAGTAGAAGATTTACCAACTTTAGTTTTGATTTTCATTGGTTGCATAGGACCACCTCTTACACATTCCATTAATCATTTATCTATATTGTTCATATATCTTGTAATTCTTTCTTCCCAAATATCAAAGTGATCTTCATAAAAAATAAGTGCTTGAGTAACATTGTTTGATTGAAAAGCTTTTATGGTTGCCATGATCGAGCTTTCAAGTTGTTAAACTTGGAAAAATAATAATTTTTCGAAAAAGTTAAGCTCTGATACCAATTGTAAGTCCAGTTGGCAACTGACAAGGCTAGAAGGGGGGTGAATAGCCTTTTAAAAACATTGAGGGTGTTTTGAGAAACTTTAAAATTTGCGGCGGAATTTGTAAACTTGTCAGTCAGCTGATACTAGGTCAGCTGGATGATGTTTTAAAGAAGCTGAAGTTAGTGAAGATTTATCAGCTGCCTGACACAATTGTTTTCAAAAATAACTTTTAGGATAGATCACTGAATATAAGGAAAAGAACTGAAGAACAATTTATTAGAACAAATGATTAAACAATTTACGTAAGTAACTGGCTGACACTTAAGTAGATCAATATTTCTTAAGTGTTAGATCAGTTTGTAAGAGCAAATGAAATAACTGACAAATAAATTGAAGTGGTTCACAGTAAAAACTGCTACGTCCACTGCCAAGTTGGTCAAACTTGGATTTTTGAAGTGCACTAATTTTATTAATAATCTAAGTGATCTTTAATGGATCAGTGTACAACAAAAGACCGGTGTTTATGGAGAATGATTGAAAATAGTCTTCTTCCTAGTGGGCTGCTGGAGAGCTTGAGAAATGATGGCTCGTTGTGTCCGTGCCTTTCTGTAGGCCAACTAAGAAGGAGTGAGGAGAGATTCATCCACAGAGGTTGACTTTGAGGAGTCAGAAGAGGAGGCAATAGAGGATTCTTGAGCTGTATCCTCAGTTGAAGAGTGATCTTACAGAGATACCAAAATAGTATGAGGTGGGGAGGCAGATAGAGGAACATCAGAGTGAATGGATAAATCATGTAGGATTAACAGAGGAGAGGCTTGGTTTGGGTGAGTAGGGATATTAGTATCCAGAAAAGTGGAAGGTTTAGGAGAGGGAATTACAATAACATCTGAAGTCGAGGGAAGAACATCATCAGCTAGGGGTTTAGTTGGTAGAAGGGAGAGGTGACATTGGAGTGGGGTTCAAAATAGTACATGGGGGTGACAATGGAGTGGCCGATCTGAATTGGTGCAGGGAATGAGGAGCGAGATTGGAAGGACTGAGGATGAGGCTGTAGCTATTGGTACAAAAGTAGGTACTGGAATGGATTGCAAGGTAGTAGTAAAAGTGGGGAGAGGATCAGCTGGGGTAGAAACAGGTAAGATAGTTGAAGAAACAACAAAAGGAACATTAGAGGGTACTGCAAGAAGGGTTGAAGGTATTAGCTCAGAGATTAGTGGAGCAGGATTACTGGAGAATGCATCAGGAAAAGCTGTGGACATAGAAGCTCCTCCTTGAATGGAGGCCATCTTTCTATGGAGTTTAATGTAGGCTTGGTTGGCTGAATTAACAGCATCTTGAACATACTTATTAGCAGCTCTTTGAATTCTTGCCAGGTTTGTTGGGTCAACTGAAGGTTGTTCCCAGTCTTGCTGCAGCAAATCATCTTCTGGCACTGCAGCTCTCCCTACTAGATATAAATCATCATGTGACAAAGCAGGGAGTTGATGCACTTTGTTGTAAATGGTCTAGGCTAGAAAGATGAGTTCATCCTGAACAAACCGATCATTGGATATATAGAATTTATTCCATAGTAGAAGGAGAGGGTCAAAATATTTGCCATAGTTGACCACTAGATCTTCTTGTGACAAGTAGGGGTAACATGATACAAAACATATGGTATTCTCTTCAAATTATGGTCAATGTATTTGATTGGATTAACAAGAGGTTTTTCATTTTTCTTCTCTTCATAGAAAGAGAGAAGAAATTGCACAAAATATGGAAGATGGTCAATGGGAAATACCCAATTTGGAGGAATGGGAACAGGATTGGCTTGATGGTTTCTGAGTCGAAGACTATGGGAACTCCTCTGATGGTGAATGTCAGCTGATGATTTGTTCAGAAGATTTGTTGGCTGACAATATTTGTCAACTGACAATATTTGTCAGCTGACTGACAAATTCCAAAGCTGATTTTCTTTGACGGCTGATTTATTTCATCCTGCAAAGGTTAGATATCAAAAATATCTTTCTATGACATTATAAGCATTCCCAATTCCCCTCTTAGAAATTCAAATCTATCAGATTTTAGAGATTTTGTGAATATGTCAGCTAACTGGAATTCTGTAGGAATAAATTCTAGCTGAACATTACCTTTCTCAACATGATCTTTTAAGAAGTGATATCTTATATCTATATGTTTAGTTTTAGAATGCATAAAAGGATTTTTAGAAACAAAGATAGCAGAAGTATTATCACAATAAATAGGACATGTTCCCATTTGCATCTCATAGTCCAACAGCTGTTGTTTCATCCAAAGAATTTGTGAACAACAACTACCAGCAGCAATGTATTCAGCTTCTGTAGTTGAGGTGGAGACTGGTGCTTGCTTTTTGCATGCCCAAGATATCAGTCTGTTACCAAGAAACTGACATGTTCCACTAGTGCTTTTTCTGTTAACTCTACAAGCTGCAAGGTCAGCATCTGAGTAACCAATTAAATTGAAGAGTCTCTTGGATACCAAATACCAAAATTTTCACTATCAATCAAGTATCTAATAATTCTTCTTGCATATATACACACATCAAACATAATGTCTGGTCTACTAGTAGTTAAATAAAGGAGTGATCCAACTATACCTCTGTACTCAGTTGTATTAACTGGTTTACCTTTTTCATCTGTGACCAAGTGACATTCCACTCCCATTGGAGTGCTTGCTGAATTTTCTTATTGCAAGTTATACTTATTAATTGGTTGACTATTTTATTGAGGTCCTGGGGATTGAGGTCCTCAATTTTAGGAGGCGGACTGGTAGGTGACCAGTTTGATGAGAATAGGGAAATAAGGGGAAGGGTGTATCAGAAGCGATCCACCAAGTCTACTGTTGTTAGGAGCGATCCTGTAGTACTGTACCAATTTTACATTGGTCTATCAGTAATAGCCACAAATTCTGTCGGGAGTTCTTCATAGCTTGTTCCTTCGTCGATCATACCCAGAAAATTATCTCCTATGAAGTCATCACTGAACAAATCCAATGCATAGTCATCTTGGTCTATAGTCTAGGTGCTTTCAACTATCACAATCTTATATGCGGTGGTGTGGGGGATAACATTTTCCATTTCACTGGTGGCCAGACTGACATCTGCGAATATCTCCCAACCAGTTCGTCTTTTACCATTTCTTTTTATCCATGGTTCTGGAAACATGAGATAGGCAGCTATTTCCCCATTTCTCACAAAATACCCGTTTAAGGTCTTTCTATATGGCTGCAGGGGAGGATCCTTGTAAAGCCATCTTTCACGCTCTGTCTTACTTCTTTTACGCTTTTCTTTCATGACAGCGACCAACTCAGCTGGTGTAGAGTTGAACCAAATAGGGGAATACATTCCTTAATTTCATCTTGGACTAAATTGATAAGCCGTTGCTGATTTCTTCCAAGACCTAATCCAGGCATGTAATTCATTTTTGGAGCATGTTCAATGGAACCATTTCACCGAAGACCATGGCTTTCTTTCCAGTAATGTGTGTCTCTCGCTCGTATTCAATTGCATTGATTCTAGCTTAGGGGATGACCAAGCCACTTAGGAAGATACCCGTGTCATCGTGCTCTATCTCGAGGATTGGGATGTCTCTACTTTCCTTGTTTTCAATGATCCTATTAGCAAGTATGATCACTATGTGATCATCGTGGATGAACTTGACATGTTTGTACAATGAAGAAGCTACGTCTCTCACCCCATGGATCCATGGACGTCCCAATAATAAACTGAAAAGTTACAGGAATATCTAGGACTTTGAACTCAACTAGCATAGTGAGCAGGCCGATTGTCATCATCAAAGTTATCAATCCTAGGACGCAGCGACTTGCGTTGCCATATGCCTTACTGTATATATGATGAAGGAGTTAATTCTGAGATCTTTGACCCCAGTTTTTCTAATGTGCTTGTAGGGCACACATTCAGAGATGAACCGTTGTCTATCAGAACCCGAGGCACCCTTTTTTCCATGACCCCTACAGTGATGTGAAGAGCGTCAATGTGGTTGGTTCCTTCTTTTGGCAGGTCTAGATCTATGAACATGATCACATTCCCAAAATGAATATTTCCTATCATTTGGGTAAGATCGCCAGGAGATATTTCAATAGTGATGACTGCGTGGCTCAAAGACTTGGCCAGTGTGTCAGGATGATTCTTAGAAGCACACAATAAGCCCCAAATGGATATGCTGGCTTGGGTTTTCTTCATTTGACCTAGCAAAGTGTCTTCCATATTTCTATCCCCTGTATCAACTTTTTTATCCTTTTACAATGGTCACTATTTTCCTGGTTTGGTTGATAGGCACGACCAAACCTGGTGAGGTGGCTAACATCCTCCACCGATCCAATTTGGTTTTCTCAATGCTACTATTTCCTTGAGGTGTAGCCTGACTATTGCCTAGGATAGTGTTCCAAGAGAGCATATTGCAAATGAGCTCTTCTTCTTTTAAAGGGAGAGAAACAACGATGTAAGGCAAAGGTTTTTCATTCCTTTCAAACTTAGTAGGTACACACTTTCTTCATTGAACTCGATCATGTTGATTTGAGGCAATGAATTATTTACCACATTGGGTATGGGGTGAGGTTTCTCAATGACTTTATCGTCGATAAGGTTCTGGATGGCACTCTTGAGATTGTAGCATTTATTAGTAGGATGACCACTTTAGCGTTGATATTCACATAATTGGGAGTGATCCCACGTGTCAGGAAGAGGATTTGGTGGAATGTAGTTCTCTAATGGCTTCCAAACTCCTTGTGCCATTAACCCTTACAGTTTTAAGGACATGGGAGCCTGCACCTCCATCATAGTGTGAATCGTTTCCTTTATAAGGGCCTTTGAAGTTTCTGTTTGGACCATTATTTCCACCAACTGTATTGATGGATCTATCTGTTCCATATGACCATGGTACGATGTTATAGTTTTGAGTAAAGAAGTTGGTTGGCGCCAATTTTTTTTGGCTTGTTTCCAACCATATGGACAGCTGCCCCTGATGCTGTTACTTTTCCTTTGGAATATCGGAACGAACTTGGAGGTGTATCAAACTTTAAATGCCCAGGTGCGTATGTTTTCATCGATGCGAATTCCTACCTCACTATGGCATTGAAATTCCCATAAGGGAGATACCTCATGTGTTCCAAGTAGATTGGTTGGAGATTTTTTATGAACATCCTGGCTGATTCAACCAGATTCGGTCTGTCCAATGTTCGAGCAATTTTCTTTTTCTATGTGGCTGCAAAGTCTGCACAAGTTTCCTTTTTCCTTTGGGTGCATGCTTCAAGTTCCCCCTTTTTTCATAGCTAATGTTGTCTTTGTACCTCGTTTAGAATTCCTCAGCTATTTGATCCCAAATACCCATGGTATTACTATCTGCTAGCATTAACCATTGTTTTGCTGCTCCTACTAAAGTAAGATGAAAATTGGAAGCCATAGTCTCGAAGCTAGCTCCCCTTGACTGCATTGAAGTGGAGTAAGACTTTACATGGGATATAGGACAACCAGTCCCATCAAATTTCTTTATATAAGACATTTTGAATTTCAACGGCAACATAGCTAAGGGTTGCAGTGTCAACGACCGTGTAAAGAATTCTCCTTTGTATAGAACCTTGAGCATTAATTCCTTAAGGTTCTCAACATCTGTTTCCATTTTTGAAAAGGGTGGAGCCGGAGCATTGTATGTATTTTCAGGATTTGTTGCAGTTGAGTTTTTTCCTGACATGGGCTGAGGCACTTGGTAAATATTTTTAAGAGGAGGTGTAGCTTCCGTTTGACGACCGAAATCATTAAATGGGAAATAAGTCGCCACTTGTCCCAGCTGGACATAATTTCTGGGGTCCATATGTGGGCTATTCTGAAGTGGATTGGTGATAGGGAATGGAAGACTACTCGGATTTTGAGGTATACCAGTGTTTGGGAAAGAGTAACCCTGATTTGGAAAGAAAGTGTTAGGACTCTGGTAGTAGGTATTTGGTGGGAGATTGGTATTTGGAATGCTGGTATTTTGTGGGGGGGGGGGATTGGTAGTTAGCTGAGGGTTAATGTTCGGGGTAGCATTCGAGGTTGATGCTTTATGAGGTGATGTAGAGGAAGCAGTGTGTTCCATATTGGGTTTCAAGCTTTTCATGAGATTTGTTATCTGGCCCATTAGGCGATCGACATGTGCACCTAAATTTTGATTCAACCACTATTGCATGGTCGGGGTAGGAGCGTACCCAAGAGCCCCTGTCTTTGTACCCATAGAAGTCTGTTCATTTTGAGCAGCCATTATACCCAAATCTGTACCCTCTGAAATGATCTTTATACTCTCTAACCTGACCTCTGTACTTGTATCCCGTATCAACCGACCAGTGTTATCTCTTCCCTTCCAAATTCAGGCCAGATTTCTAAGAAAGAGGGTTGAAGGTATCAAAAGGCAAGGTTCTAGGAATTTTGGTTTAACTTTATTTATTCCTAAAATTGATCGGACAAGCATCTGCTTCGTTTTGACAGTCTGAGACTTTTCTTGGAATAATTGATTCTTTCTCTAGAGTATACAACCTTTGTATTCCACCTGACTTTCGACTTCCCAAGATTGGACAGATTTCAAACGAAGGGTCTACTCTTTCCGGGATCCACCATTCAAATGGTCTAGGAAATACCATCAAAGTTATTAATCAACCCTTGTACATATATATCTTTATTCATTCACATATATTTCTGCACTAGTGATTGGTCACTAATTTTGAGGCATAAAAACCGATCGGTCCATGAAGTGTCCTAAAAGATATATATGCTTTTAACGTTGACTGATGCATGACGGGGCTGGCTTCACCACCAGTTGGCCCCTCCGTGAGGGGCGTAAGGTGTGATAATGTTGGCCTAAGTCTCCCAGTTGTAGCAGCTACATTTTTGAGTTGCAATTAAAAAACATATAAATTTTAGACTATAATAACGACTTATTTTATAGTTATTTATAATAAATATTTTACCAGCATAACGACTTATTTTATGTCATTATATTGTTATAATAATATCATTTTAAACATAAATGAAAATAACTTTGGGGTACCTACCTCTTGAAGCGTCAGGTTTTATACCCGGGACCACTTTTCTTGGGCAGACTTTGGGGTGTGCTCGCTTTGTCCTCTCATGGAGAGATTTTTTTTTGAAATTTGGGCAGCGTAACCGCTTGTATTTATTGATTTTCATGCCAATTTTTGGGCTACGTGACTGTTGTATTTGTTACTTTTTACCTCTCAATTTGAGCGGAGCAACTACTTGTATTTGTTGATTTTTGCTGATGTTGTGTCTGAAATCGGGCAGCGTAACTGATGTGTTGATGGCTTTCTGGAGGTGGGTTTAGGGCGGGAACCTAATCGGTGAACTATGTTTATATTTGGACGGTGGGTATAAGTGTTTGGAGAAAGATTAGTCAACCTAAGGGGGAAAGTAATTTTGGCAGCTTAACAGCTCTCAGAAATTCTCACTGCGAACTCTCACTACGTAATTTTTTCTCAGCTTTGTTCCTCTTTTTTGCACTGGGCAGGCCCTGTATTTATAGGCTGCACAGAGGCAAAACTTAATCACGAAGGAAGTCAGATATTTTGTCTTTGTGCTTAAAATGGTTATACCTTGTGCTGAAAAAGTTGTACCAAAGAGGAAAAACAAGAAGGGGAAAGCAGAAATGGGCACCCCCTAATGCAATTTTGGGTGCAACACCCATTATTTCTATAGGCGGTGCCCAAGACTTCTTTGGGCTGCGCCAAAACTTGTTTTGTGCTTTGGGATTTTTCACTTTCCCCCCTACTGTTCAATGTTTGTCCTTTTCCTTTTTGGTTTCTTCCTTTAACGTTTTGAACCCCCTAAAAGTTTAATATCCATTAGTCCTTTCGATTGGATCTAACATTTGGAAAATGTTACAAATAGGGGTACAAAATTAGGGTGTCTACAGGTTGTGTACTGATGCAAAGTGATAAGGTGATTGCTTATGCTTTGAGGAAGTTATCTCTAGTAGAGCTGAATTACCTACCCATGACTTAGAACTGGCGGCTATTATATTTGTATTGCACAAGTGGAAACATTACCTATATGGGGCTAAATTTGAAATGTATACAGATCATCAAAGCCTGAAGTATCTTTTATCTCAAAAGGAATTAAACATGTGTCAATGAAGATGGATGGAAAGACTGAAAGATCATGATTGTACTATTATCTATCAACCAGGGAAAGCCAATGTAGTAGCAGATGCCTTAAGTAGGAAATTATATATATCTTGTCTATTAGTTCGTTAATGGAAGATGGTGGCAAATGCCTGCCAATAGAGTCCTTGTGAATCTTAACATGGAGTTATTTTTGCTAATCTTCGGATGGAACCAACAATATTATCGCAGATTCGAGATAAGCAAGAGAATGATCTTGAGTTGCAAAAGATTGTGAAGAAACTTAAGGAAGGTAAAGAGACAAAATTCCATGTTCATACTGATGGATTATTGAAATACAAGGGATGCGTGTGTGTTCTTAGTAATGATGAGATTAAACGACAAGTGTTGGATGAAGCCCATAAATCAAAGTATACTATACGTCCAGAGAGTATCAAAATGTATAGAGACTTGAAAAAAGATTTTTGGTGGAGTAACATGAAACGTCAGATTGCTACCTATTTTGCTAAGTGTTTAACTTGTCAACAGGTGAAAGCTGAACATCAACGACCGCCAGGGCTACTTCAACCTCTTGAGATACCAGAATGGAAGTGGGAGAATATTGCTATGGATTTTGTGACAGGACTTCCAAGAATCAGTCGTGGTTGTGATGCAGTATGGGTGATTGTGGATAGATTTACCAAATCAACTCTTTTTCTGCTAGTTAAAATGACTTTTACTTTGAATGAATTTGCTATTTTTTTATCCATGAGATTGTGCGACTTCATGGAGTACCTGTGAGTATTGTATCTAATCGGGATCCTAGATTTACTTCGAAATTTTGGCAAGTGCTACAGGAAGCTTTGAGGACAAAGTTACGTTTCAGTATTGCATTTCATCCACAAATAGATGGGCAATCGAAAAGAACTATACAAATTCTTGAAGATAAGTTATGGGCTTGTTCTATAGACTTCAAGGGAAGTTGGGATACTTATCTTCCTTTGGCCGAGTTTGCTTACAATAACAGATATCAGACCAATATAGGAATGGCACCGTATGAGGCATTATATGGTGATGAAGTTGGGGAAACTAAAATATGGGGTCTTGAGATAGTGCAAGAATCAGCTGACAGGTCAAGGTAATTCGAGATAGACTTCTTACGACTTAAAGTCGCGAGAAAAGTTATGCTGATAACCCTAGAAGGGATCTTGAGTTCGAAGTGGGAGATCATGTATTTCTGAAGATTTCACCTTTCAGAGGTGTGAAAAGATTTTGGAAGAAGGGTAAGTTAACTCCAAGATATGTTGGTCCTTTTGAAATTCTCGATAGAATGGGGAAATTGGCTTATTGGATAGCATTGCCACCATCACTTGAGGGTGTGCATGATGTCTTCCAATGTTCTATGTTGCGTAAGTATATTCCAGATCCTTCTTATGTGTTAGAAACAGAACCTGCTAATCTTCAGCTTGATTTATCATATGAAGACCAATCAGTGCGGACTCCTTTACTAAGCGTGCGCCTTCGTGACGGAATTCTCGTGACGGAATTTTCCGGCGTGATTAGCAACAGAGTGAGCATCAGCGGCGGAATTTATCATCGGCGACAAAAATTGAGCATCGGCGCGAATTCATCAGGCGGCGGAAATTTCCGTCGAAGGTCAAGCTTAGCGAAAGTCGGTGGCGGAATTGACATCGGCTGACGGAATTGAACATCGGCCGAGAAATTTGTTAGTGACGGAATTTTCCGTCGCTGAAAATAAACTGAAATTAAATTCTAATTAATATAAAATATCAATCATATTTGAAATTAAATTAAAATAATATTTGAAATGTTAATTTAATAATATAATATCAATAATTAAAATGATTAGCATCAATATAATTACAAAAATTAAATCATTCACATTACAACTTAACTTAACGTAACGTTAACTTAAATTGAAATTAAATTAAAATAATATTTGAAATGTTAATTTAATAATATAATATCAATAATTAAAATGATTAGCATCAATATAATTACAAAAATTAAATCATTCACATTACAACTTAACTTAACTTAACGTAACGCTAACTTAAATTGAAATCAAATTAAAATAATATTTGAAATGATAATTTAATAATATAATATCAATAATTAAAATGATTAGCATCAATATAATTACAAAAATTAAAACATTCACATTACAACTTAACTTAACTTAAATTCTAATTAATATAAAATATCAATAATATTTGAAATTAAATTGAAAGTAAATTAAAATAATATTTGAAATGTTAATTTAATTATATAATATCAATAATTAAAATGATTAGCATCAATATAATTACAAATATTAAATCATTAACATTACAACTTAACTTAACTTAACGTAACACTAACTTAAATTGAAATTAAATTAAAATAATATTTGAAATGATAATTTAATAATATAATATCAATAATTAAAATGATTAGCATCAATATAATTACAAAAATTAAAACATTCACATTACAACTTAACTTAACTTAACTTAAATTCTTATTAATATAAAATATCAATAATATTTGAAATTAAATTAAAATAATATTTGAAATGTTAATTTAATAATATAATATCAATAATTAAAATGATTAGCATCAACATAATTACAAACATTAAATCATTCACATTACAACTTAACTTAAATTCTAATTAATATAAAATATCAATAATATTTGAAATTAAATTAAAATAATATTTGAAATGTTAATTTAATAATATAATATCAATAATTAAAATGATTAGCATCAATATAATTACAAACATTAAATCATTCACATTACAACTTAACTTAACTTAACTTAACGTAACGTTAACTTAAATTGAAATTAAATTAAAATAATATTTGAAATGTTAATTTAATAATATAATATCAATAATTAAAATGATTAGCATCAATATAATTACAAAAATTAAAACATTCACATTACAACTTAACTTAACGTAGCGTAGCGTAACAACGAGCGTAGCGTAACATAGCGTAACTTAACTTAGCAACGTAATGTAGCGTGGCAATGTAGCGTAATGTAATGTAGCGTGTGTAACTTAATGTAACTTAACGTAACATAACTTAACAACTTAACAACTTAACAACAGCTTAACTTAACTTAACAACTTAACAAATGTAGCGTAACTTAACTTAGCGTAGCATAGCGTGGCAGCAATGTAACAACGTAACATAGCATAACAGCTTAACAGCAACTTAACAGCAACAGCAGCAGCAACAGCAGCAAGCAACTTAAGCAACAGCAGCAGCAACAACTTAACAGCAGCAACTTAAATGTAACTTAACTTAGCGTAACATAACTTAGCTTAGCGAAGGCGTGGCAACAACAGCAACGTAACTTAACATGAAAGCAGAGACGCCTATTGGCGAAATGGTATAATGAAGTACGATGGACCATTATAACATGAAAACACGTTACACCTATTAATGGCGAAATGTTATAATGGACTACGATGGACCATTATAACATGAAAACACGTTACACCTATTGGCGAAATAGTATAATGGAGTGCGATGGACCATTATAACATGAAAACACGTTACGCCTATTAATGGCGAAATGTTATAATGGACTACGATGGACCATTATAACATGAAACTCGCTACGCCTATTGGCGAAATGGTATAATGGAGTACGATGGACCATTATAACATGAAACACGATCACGTCTATTAGCGAAATGGTATAATGGATGCGATACACCATTATAACATGAAAACACGCTTCGCCTATTGGCGAGAAATGTTATAATGTTAGCGTAACTTAACTTAACTTAACAACTTAGCGTAACTTAACTTAAAATTAGCAACTTTACCCTAACAACAGCTTAACGCAACTTAACTTAACTAAGCGGCAAAATAGCGTAACTTAACAGCAGCTTAACTTAAACGTGCGTGGCAACGCAATTTAACAAGCAACATAGCGTGGCAACAATTGGCAAAGCAGCAGCAACAGCAGTAGCAACAGCAACCTTAGCTTAACTTAACTTAAGCGTGGCGTGGCTTAACAACTTGGCAGCAACAGCTTAGCAAAGTAAGCGTGGCAACTTAAGCAAATGCGTGGCAACGTAACAGCGTGGCGTGGCAAGCTTGGCTTAACAACTTGAAGCAAGCAACTTAAGCAACCCAACTTAACGTAACATAACTTAACCAGCTTAATGGCGTGGCGTGAACAGCAACTAGCGTGGCGTGGCAAGCAACAAGCAACAACTTAACTTAACAACTTAATAGCGTAACAGCGTGTATGGCAAGCAGCTTAGCGTAACGTAATGGCGTAACTTAACTAAGCGTAGCGTGGCAACAACCCAACAGCAACTTAACAGCAAGCAACAGCAACAACATAACTTGGCTTAAAGTAGTAACATGGCAACTAGCGTGGCGTGGCAAGCAACAGCAACAAGCAGCAGCAGCAAGCAAATTGGCTTAACTTAGCGTAACATAACTTAGCAAGCAACATGCGTAACGTAATAACAACAAGCAGCAACTTAACTTAACCCAACTTGGCTTAAATTAACTTAACTTAACAGCTTAAAGTAACGTAACATAACTTAACTTAAGCGTAGCGTAACTTTTAACTTAACTTAACTTAGCAACAACTGGCAGCAACTTAGCTTAGCGTAACATAACTTAACTTAGCTTAACGTAACTTAACAACTTAACTTAGCTAGCAACAACAACTTGCTTAACTTAACCTAACTTAACTTAACTTAGGGCAGCAACTTAACGTGACTTAGCTTAAAGTAACTTAACAAAACTTAACTTAAACAAACTTAACTTAACTTAACAACTTAGCTTAACTTAACTTCTAGCAAGCAACAGCAACTTAACTTAACTTAGCAACTTAGCGTAACATAACTTAAGCGTGGCGAACTTAACTTAGCTTAAACGTGATGTAACTTAACTTAACTTAACTTAACGTAGCGTAACTTAACTTCTTAACGCTTAACTTAGCAGCAACTTAACAACTTAACGTAACTTAACAACTTAGCAACGTAACTTAACTTAACTTAACTTAACTTAACTTAGCGGCGAACAGCAGCTTTTAACTTAACTTAACCAAGCAGCAACGAACAGCTTAACTTGGCTTAACTTTTAATTGCGCGTAACAGGATTAGCAACTAAGCGTAATGTAAGCTAGCAACTTAACTTAGCAACTTAACTTAAGTTAACGTAACATAACTTAACTAAGCTTAACGTAACGTAACTTAACTTAACTTAACGTAACATAACTTAACTTAGCGTGGCGGGAACTTAACAACTTAACCAGCAACGCTAGCTTAGCTTAACAGCAACTTCACTTAACTTAGCAACTTAACTTATAACTTAACATAATTTAACAAGCTTAACGTAATGTGAATATTTTTATTTTGTAATTATATTGATGCTAATCATTTTAATGAATGATATTATATTATTAAATTAATATTTCAAATATTAATTTAATAATAAAATATCATTATTAAAATAATTATAATATTTCCTATATATATATATATATATATATATAAATATATATATATTGAGCCGCTTGGCCCATAGGCCCAAGCCATGAGCCACGTGTCAAGTGTGTTTCTTCCGAGCAAGCGAGCAAATGTGTTACGCGCGCAAGCGGGCAAATCCTTAGCTTTTATTAGGTAAGGTACTTGCGAGATGGAGGCTCAGCTAAGCGAGCAAAATCGATAAACGAGCAAGATTGCTCGTCTTCGTCAGTAAGAGCCGCTACCAGTTGAGGACATTCATGTCCGGGAAAGATCAAGGTATTAGTTGAGGGTGCTCACACCCGAGCAAGAATCTTAGCTAGTGATAATGACCGGCAAATTCTCTGGATAATCCGTTGTCATTAGTGGGCTAGTTAAATGTGTTTTCATTAAAAGCCATGACCGTTTGTGGGGTAGTTAATGACATTTATGGGCGGTTAATAGAGATCATGGGCAGTTAATGCCAATCATGGGTGGTTATTCATGGTTATTGGCGGTTATGCCTTAGGTGCATATAAAAGCTTGGCAAAATATGGAGAGAGGTATCGCAATCTAATTCTCTAGCCAAAACTACGCCAAATTGCTTACTCCATTGTTTATCGTGTACTAATTTACAGCCAGGAGGGCTGCGGAGAGCCCTGCCCAATTCACGCGGTTGTTCATTCATATTGCGAGTTGGGCTTTGAGGATCTACGTACACGTTGAAAGCCAGGTGTGCGGATTGGGCTTATTGAGTGCATCCAGATTTCTTGGACGCATCAGTTGGTTCTATTGCCGGGAACAGAAGTTTGCGGCATTAAGAGTGTAATCTTGGATATTGTTCTCTTTTGAAGCTTTAACGATGGCGGAGAATGGAGTTAACGGTGGCAGTGGCAGTCGTAGGGATGAGGTTCATTCAAATCCTAGCCTTAATCAAGCGGCTGGGAATAATGTACCACCGCCTCATGATGCGCGCCACCAGCTCAATCAGAGGCGTGGAGTTGACTCGTTGGCCCGGAGCGCTGAGGCAGCAGTTGGGTTGGCTCATGAATTTCGGGAAGAGGCTTTGCGTCAACGAGCTATTTATTTGGGTCAAATGCACCAGCTCAATTTGCAGTTGATCGCAATGGGCAAGCCACCATTGCCCATTGAGTTGGATCCCTTACCTGCTTTGTCTGCTCCGAGCCAAGCGGCCGGTATTTCTCGCACGGGGGGTAACCAGATGAATCCCTTGGTCGTTCACTCCCAACCACGAGCACAGGGTTCTAAGCGTCATGAACAACTAGAGGGTAGCAAGGCTAGTCACAAGGTTATTCCCAGTGTTCATTCAAGGTTGGGACCAAGAGTAGGAGAAGATTCGGCTCAATCTCGTCGTTGACGACGTTCGCCTTCACCGCCAAGGTCACATGCTCGCAGATTGCGTTCACCTTCACCGCGGCGATCACGTGCTTATAGTCGTCGTTCGCGATCACCAATAGGCTCTTATGTTCATCGACATAGAACTTCCTCACCTAGGCGAGCTCATCATTCACATTGCTCTCAAGGGAAAAAGGACGTGCATCAATCGGTTACTGCAAATTGGCGCTGAGCTTCGGTAGGCGCCTCGAGGCTCGAGGTGGCGCAGGGTGGGGATTCCTCAGCATTGCGGTTATGGGACCCCAGGCCCCTCTATGCTGTGATACCTCGCCTCGGGAGTGGTTTGCACCGCCACCATAAACATGCATGATTTTGATGAGTTGAGCGTCGGATGGAAGCAGGGAGCAAGGCAAGGCTTTAGATGGCAATTTCTTGGGTACATCTGCCAATTTCATTAGCTCCATGGATCGAGAACGCTCCACCGGCCGACGGGCCGATATTTCCAAATATTAAGGAGTATCTGGGGGTAAGACCAAGGCCATGGATTGGTTAATGTCTTTTAGTCGCAAATCGGCTTGGTGACCTCGATGAGGCGTTGAAGATCGTGGCTTTGTGGGCGCGTTGCAAGGCAAAGCTCTAGCTTGGATGGGGCATTGCCACGCGGCGTTCGATCAACAATCAAGGCGGACTTGCGAGCAAAGTTCTTGGCTGATTTTGGGACGGCCTGCACATTGGCAAAGACAAGGGCCGACTTGTCTAAGGTTAAACAAGGCGCGCATGAATCAACGAGCTACCTTGAGAGGTTTACCAAGGTCTAGAGCAAGTTCTGGTGGCACCGACCGAGCAAGAGGTAACATTGTGTTTTGAAGCTGGATTATTGGAAGGTGAAGGTGGTTTCATCGGTCGAGTTGAGTATGCGCGAACCAAAGACACAAGCAGAGATGCTTATACGAGCACAAAAATGGTGTGCCGGGGAGACGCGAAGAAGGAGAAGAAAAAGGAGAATAGCGAAGTTGTGGGAAATACCAAGGTAAATGGCCAGACAGGAAGTGGAGGCTACAATAAAAGCAAGTCTCGTTATGATCGGCCGAAGGAGTTTCTTCGTGAATCAGACTTGACCTCGCTCAACACGCCAAGCGAATACATTATGTATGAGATAAGGAACGACTTCCTAACCCACCTCGTATGAATCCCCGATCGCTGACGGCGAGGGATCAAACAAGAGGTGTGCTTATCATGATGATTATGGGCATACTACGAGAGGAATGTTGGCCGTTGAAGAAGGCCATTCGTAAGTTGATCAATGAGGGCGGCTAGATCGCTCAAGCGAGATGCGGGCAATAGAGGAATGCTCCTAGGCGAAAGCCCCACCGATCGGGGGTGGGTAATAAATGTTATAATGGATGAGGAGCTCACTCAGGCGGCTTGAGGAAGCCTTGGGAAGTGATATTCTTTGTCCAAAGTGGTGGATCGACTCTGCGACTTTGCGGGGATGGGTGAAAAGTGCTATGCGAGCTTTACTCTGTAGGGAGTTGGCGCAATAGTATGCCCGACGCCAGCATGTACTATTCTTGTTTCCAGGGGTTGGAATTGAGTGATGATCGTTTGAAGCCATATGCTGGGGCTTTAGAAGGTTTCACAAATCACAAGGTCCCGGTCAAAGGCACCGTCGAGCTAGAGGTGTTCGTTGGTGAGGGAAGCAAGACCCGAGCTGAAAAGATTACCTTCATGGTAATCGACTTGAAATCTCCTTACAATATAATTTTGGGTGTACCAAGCATGGCTAAATTTCAGATGGTGGCGTCAATCCCGCATCGTGAGCTAAGTTCTATACCGAGCCAAGGAGTAGGGTGTCATGAGTCGGTACCGAGCGGTGCTCGAGTATGCGTGCGAGATACCCAAAGGAAGAAGCAGAAGTTGACTTTGGAGGATGGCGAGCAGAAGATTACAGTTAGCACAAAGGAGACTTCACATGTGACTGTAGGACCATCAGTGGTGGCGATGGTACAGGAGGATTCGGAGATGGTTGCAAGCTCTATGCCGACATTGAAGTCGGGGGAGCAGAGTCAAACTGAGGTAGATACAACAATGATTGTTAGTCCGGCTGATATTGAGACTAATTCATCTCCGCCGACAGTGCAGTTGATGGAGCAAGTTGAGCAAGGAGAGGTGGCCGAGCAAGGCCTTAGTAATCCTTTGCCGACATTGACGTCGGGGGGATTTGAAAAATTGAATGAGGTTGTTGAACCTGTGGATGAAACTTTGCCAGCATTGATATCAGAAGAGTTAGTTGAGGCCATGGATGTAGATCAGCTTGACAAAGTCGAAGATCGAGCTGAGAAGGATGAGAAGGTGGAGTGTGACACGCTCCAAATGCGAGACGAGCCAGAGTTTACAGCTCAAGACGAGCTGGAAGAGGTTGTCATCAATTCTGCTTATCCCGAGCAGAGGATCAAGATTGGTAGAGCTCTGACGGTAGAGGCGAGAGCAAACTTGATTAAGCAATTACAAGACAGCCTTGATGTTTTCGCCTGGCAACCAGAGGATATGCAAGGGGTAAGCGAGACTGTGGCCTTGCACCAGCTGAATGTTGATCCAGCCTTTCGGCCAATTCAGCAGCGCCCTAGAGTTTACTCGGTGGAAAAGGATCAGGCGATCAGGGAAGAGGTTGAGAAATTGCTTAAGGCGGACATAATCGAGGAGATACATTACCCAACCTGGCTGGCAAATGTGGTAATGGTGAAGAAGTCAAACGGAAAATGGCGGATGTGTGTTGATTTCACAGATCTGAATAAAGCTTGCCCGAAGGACTGTTATCCTCTGCCGAGAATTGATAAGTTGGTGGATGCCATTGCAGGGTTCGAGCTCCTCAGCTTTATAGATGCCTATTCTGGGTACCACCAGGTGAAGATGGCTGAGCAGGATAAGGCTCGACTTTTCCGAGCAGCAGGGGTCAGATTGTTATAAGATGATGCCTTTTGGCTTGAAGAATGCTGGAGCTACTTACCAAAGGATGGTGAACAAGGTGTTTAGCTCGCAGCTCGGGAGAAACGTGGAGGCCTATATAGATGATATGGTGGTCAAGACCAAAGGGTGCGAGCATACAGAGGATTTGGGCGAGACCTTTGCCAATCTCAGGAAGAACAGTATGAAGTTGAATCCGAGCAAATGTGTGTTCGGGGTAAAGGCTGGCAAGTTCCTCGGATTTATGGTGACTGAGAGGGGAATCGAGGCCAATCCTCGAGAAAATAAAGGCATTGGTCACTATGAAGCTTCCTCGCCAAGGATGTGCGCAGGCTTAACGGCAGGTGATTGCTCTAGGAAGGTTCATCTCGAGGCTCCAGAGCGGTGCTTGCCTTTCTTCAAAGTTCTTCGGTAACAAAGGGTTTGAATGGACTCCCGAGTGCCAGAAAGCTTTCGAAGACTTGGTAAAATATTTGGGAAGTCCACCTTTGTTGAGTAGCCCGGTCTTTGGGGAAAAGTTGTTTGTTTATTTAGCTGCAACCGAGCAAAGCAGTAGCCGCTTTTGATTAGGAGGAAGGCAATGTACAAAAGCCTTGTCTATTATGTTTCAAAAGCCCTCACTGATGTAGAAGGAAGATATTTTAATGCAGAAAAATTGGCTTACTCGCTTGTTGTTGCTGCTCGGAAACTTCGAGCTTATTTTTCTGCTCACTCGATTGTTGTGTACACGGATTTGCCTTTGAGAAAGATTTTGCACAAACCAGATACTTCCGGTCGGTTACTTACTTGGTCGATCGAATTAACCGAAGTTTGACATTGACTATCGCCTCGGCGAGGCGATCAAGGCACAAGCCTTGGCAGATTTTGTGGTCGAAACAAGTTTCAAGGACTCGCGAGGAAGAAATTGTGGGTAAAACAACAACGACGAAAGCAAGCAAGTTTAAAGCCGAGGCCGAATATTGTTGGGAGCTTCATGTTGATGGTTCAGCTAGTCGATTTGGGAGTGGTGCTGGTTTAGTGTTAGTTCCACCGGAACAAGATGTAGAATTTGAGAAGGCACTGCGCTTCAAATTCCCAGCTTCTAACAATCAGGCCGAGTATGAAGCTCTAATTGCTGGGCTCGAGCTCGCACAAGACATTGGAGTGCGTGCAGTGATTGTATATTGTGATTCTCAGTTGGTGGTGAATCAAGTCAAGGGCGATTATGCAGTACATCATCCGATCTTGGTTCGTTATTGTGCGATGGTAAAGGAAATTTTAAAGGACTTTGATTATCGGGAATTAGTGAGAATTGCTCTGAGGATAACATGCGAGCAGATTACCTTTCGAAGATGGCTGAGGATGAAATTCAATCTTTACATCCTCGAGTCATGATCGAGCATTTGGAGGTTCCTGTCATCGAGAAGGAAGTAGTTATGGATATAGAACCGGCTACAAAATGTTGGATAGATGATCTTCGGCTTACATCGAGCACGGGTGTTACCTGAAGATAAGAAGGAAGCTAGAACCATCCAAAAGCGATCATGTCGTTATCTTGTTTTGGATAACATTTTGTATCGGAGATCTTACACCCGACCTCTGTTAAGGTGTGTGCGACCAGAAATGACGGAGGGAATCTTGGGCGAAGTGCACGAAGGCAAATGTGGAGGTCACCCTGGTCAGCGGTCATTAGCTGAGAAAGTGTTAGCAGCTGGATTTTATTGGATAACCCTGCGACGGGATGCCGAGATGTATGTTCGCCGATGTGACAAGTGTCGGTACGCTGGATATTCCACGCTTGCCATCTACCGAGCAAACCCCTCGTTATAGCCTCATGGCCGCTTGATATGTGGGGAATAGACTTGATTGGTCCTTTTCCGTAGCTCGCTCAAAATTCAAGTACGCAGTAGTAGCTGATTATTTTACTGAAATGGGTGGAGGCGAAACCGCCGGCAACCATAAGCGAGGTAAATGTTATCGACTTTGTCCATGAGCACATATGGTGTCTGTTTGGAGTCCCGCGAGCAATTGTGTCTCGATCATGGGACTCGCTGAAAAGTTTACTAAGGCATGCGAAGCGCATGAGGGTAAAGCATTGGCAATCATCCGTGGCATATCCACAAGGCAATGGGCGTGAAGTCGCGAATAAACAAATCGCACGCTTTGAAGAGGAATTTGGAAGAAAGAGTCGAAGATGGGTAGATGAACCGCCTTCTCACCTTGTGGGCGCTTAGAACGACAAGAAGGGGTCCAACAGAGAAACCGCTTTTTCTTTGGCTTATGGGTCCGATGCTATGGCCCCTGGAGATGTATCTCGCCACTCATAGAGTTTTAAACTATAATGTTGAGTCTAATAATACACTCGAAAGCAACCGATTTGGATTTACCGAGGAAAACGGTTGGAAGCCAAGATGAGAATGGCAAATTACAAGCAATGAAAGCAAAAGCTCACCACGATAAAAGGGTTCGTGGTCGATCGCTTGCCGGGGATTGGGTCCTTCGAAAATTGAAGCAACGGGTCATCGAGAATGGGGAAAGTCAGCCACCAAACCGGAAGGTCCTTTTCGTATTTCGAGGATCATTAAGGAAGGCACTTACATGTTGCGAACGTAGGATGGTGACGAAGTTAAAGCATCCATGGCATGCGGATCATTTGAAGAAATACTATTGGTAATTGACTTGCAATATGTAATTTTTGATCCTTTTTCTTATGACAAATCAATAATGGTGAAACTCGATTGTCTTTTCAACCTTATGTTTGGAAAGTTGGTCTTCGAGTTGGTTTTTGTTTTCTCGATTATTCTCTTTATCGAGCATGAGCTTTTCTTGCTCGCTTAAAGAGTTGGTGTTCGAGTTGAAGATCTCCTCAAGTCTTTTTCGAGCATAAAGGGCTTTATGTTCGAAAGGTTTGAGGAGAGGTTTCCTGTTCTCGATTATCTCTTTTTACGAGCATAGAGGGCTTTATGCTCGTAAAAGGAGTTGGTGTTCGAGTGGGACGTAAATAGTGATTGCTTTGAAGCGAGTAAAAGATCGTTACTCGAGAAAACTTATATGGGGCAATCAACCGTAAATAAAGAAAAGTGAGTTGAAATATTACGCATATAAAATTAAAATTGTTTTTGAGACAAGGCACGGAGGCCGAGAGGCACGCAGCCATTGTTGGTTCAAGCACAAAGGGCAAAGATTGTTGTTGTCGCTTGTTGTGGGAGTAGTTCCTCGGCACCTTCTTTGTATTCTAAGATGGTGACTTCATCGGCTTGGCCTTGGGCATTGTCATGGTTGTTGGGGGAGCTTGAGACCTCTAGATTTACGGCCATGAGCTCGATACGGTGGGATTAGCGACAGGAGGTGGAGTCACGGGGATAAGCCCTTCTCGAGTATCGGTCTCGGCCAATGACTCATTCATCTTCATTAAAAGGCGAGGGAGTGGCGAGGCGGCAGACAAGCAAAATAATGGATTGGCTCCCCATTCGGCGAGTTGCTCGGGCGAATTTCGACCAATTGCAAGCAATCGCCTTAAGGCGTGGTTCATGCTGTAAGAAAAGAATGGGTAAGCCGAGCTCTTATAATCTTCAATGATCATCGTTTACTGCTCCTCCTTTGGTCAAAGCCAGGTCTCTGCTAGTTTTGCTCGAGATTGATGGTGGCATTCGCGACTTCGAGATCACCTTGCGGCAGCGAAGTTCCTGCGCACCCGACTATGTTGTTAAGGGCGGCTTCTTCCGATTTCTTGGAAAGGCTCGGTGAGATTCAAGGCCTTCTTCGGCCCCGATGGGAAGCTCGGTCACCTTGCTTGTAAGGGATTCCTCGGTATTCTTGAGGTCGGCCGGATGCGAGTTAATCTTTTCTTCTAGGCATTCTTCTCGGTGGCTAGGGTATCCTTCGGCGGTAAAAGTATTGTTTTATTTGAGGTTGGTTATCGGGCGCTCATACATCAAAATGGACTTGTTGGCAATCTGTCGAGGAAAAGTTGTAGATTAAAAGCGAGAAAAAAGGAAGGAAGGTAAGTGATAAGAGGAAAGCATTACCTCGGTCATGCACATTCCCATCTCTCCAATCAAGGCCAGAGCTCGCTTGGTCGGGTATTTTTCTCGATTCCACTATGATGCGCCCGCTTCATCAAGCTAAGTCCAACAAAGGGCTCGGAAACCACTTCTTTTGTGTATGGCGATATTGTGGAGGTTTGGTACATTGGCGTGAGCTCCCTAATGAGGG